>CM039672.1:7085505-7419758 GCA_022496015.1 Hordeum marinum | reverse complement strand
GAATGCCGTGGATAGAAAAGTGAGTGCTTCCTCAAGCTTCATGAAGGAAGGGTCCAAGGACCTAAGCGACAACCTCTACGAAAAATAAAAACCTATATATAGATAGTGGTATGTGTTCGCTGACACTAAATAGACTTGGCTCGGGGCAGAACTGAGTGGCTAGGCTAAGTTCCCTAGTCTTCTATTGGCCTACCCACCCCTACGACATGGAGGCGCTTACCCTTCTCCAACAAGCGTTCCACCACGCGGCGATTGATTACCGCTTTCCGTCTCAATCCGTTCCAGACCAAGCCCCTTCTCTGATCGGGGGAAGGTCATTTAAAAACATAAGATCTCCCATTTCTGCTGGGAATCCTAAAGTTATCCTATATAATATATGAAAGGTACCAAAAGATTGGATGCGTCAACGAGAGATTGTATGTCATTTCTCAACACCACCTCGGAGGAAAGCGTTGGAAGGATTCCTTTCAGAGCGTAAGAACCACCGAAGAGCATGGGATTGGTATTTCTTTTGATAGAAGCCCACATACCCACTCTTCTATCCCACCGTACCACATAGGGTATCAGTGGCCTCGTGATCTCCATGAACTGAGATCACTACACAAAAACAACTATATGAAAAACAAACTTGCTTGCTTCTTCGAATCTCGAAATAACATAACATATAGAAAGTGTTTTTGTGATGAGACCATTCTCTTCGGGGAACCTATAGAAAGATTATCAGACGTCTTTCATTCCCTGAAGGGGGGGTGTCCCTTCAGAGCAGTCCATATCACCACATGAACTCCCTGATTCATCAGTTGATGAATCATCACTCAAATCATAATCAGTGTCGAGATCTGATTCATCAGTTGATGAATCATCACTCAAATCATAATCAGTGTCGAGATCTGATTCATCAACTGATGAATCATCACTCTCCCCAGAATTATTATCTTCTAAAGGCTCCTGCCCCTGCCAGAACTCTTCAGCTCCCGGGAGCGGGAGGTTTAAATCAAAGGGGAGTAAATGATGGAGACTAAAAAAACGATTTAAGGTGGCATTGTCCACGGAGAAACCACCCCAAAGCCAAGTCACTATGGTATCTCCTACTACTGGTATGGCGCTAGCTAAGCTTGTAATTACTGTTGCTCCCCAAAAGCTCATCTGACCCCAAGGTGGTACGTATCCTATAAAAGTGCGTATTAGAATCCTTATCATACAAATTGCAAGTATTCTATTCATTTTCATAATATTATGCTTCCTTGCCCGTGTGGAACATGTGTGAGCATTATGTTTTTCCAACAAGTGATCCGACTGGAAGAAGTGTTATATGAGGACTTCGAGATCAAATAGAGAATCTGTCTCTCCATTCCTCGTGAGCCACTTATTTCGGAGAAATCAGAGATCAGAGTGATTTTCCTACTTTTTCCCAAATAGTCGACGGTCTTACACCATTGGGATACTTCGGATAAACTGGAGTACATATATGAGAGACCGGTGCTAAAACCTTTTCTCGAGATATCTTCCAGATTCTTAGGGTCCTTGCTCCGGATCTCGCCCCCCCGGCGCGAAAGCAGTTGGTTCCGTAGTTTGAGAATTCTACTAATTCCAAGTATTCCATTATTATTATTAAATAAGAGAATATAAAAAGTAAAGAGGAGAAGACATAACCAAAAGAATTGTGAGAAATAAGTCAAATTATCAAGTTGAGGCATTTCGATTTGGATTTCAAATAATCAAGAAAAAAAAGACTCCGAACCGTACTTTTGCTATTTTACGTCCCTC
Source organism: Hordeum marinum (assembly GCA_022496015.1). Classification (NCBI taxonomy): domain Eukaryota; kingdom Viridiplantae; phylum Streptophyta; class Magnoliopsida; order Poales; family Poaceae; genus Hordeum; species Hordeum marinum. The sequence goes on along the minus strand of CM039672.1, from coordinate 7,417,991 downwards.
TATACAAAAAGAGATTTACTTTCCAAAATGGAATCTTTGCCATTTCTGATGTGAATGAGGGAGGTTGTCTGCCCGGGTAGGGGTGACCGGAACCCTCCCAAGTCATCGCTCAAGAAAGCACCACAGTCACACGAGAAAGAGTTTGGACTATGACGAAGACGAGCAAGCCTTTGTCGGGGAGTGATCGGGGAAGAGCCGAGTACAAGAGGAAGTTGGAAGGAAGAAAGCGCCAGAAGCGCCAGGTGCGAAGATAGACCATCAAAGAACTCCACAACAGAGCAAAAAAGAGAAAGGCAAGGCTCGCAAAGAACAAAGGCTCAACCATCAGATCCAACACAAAGCCCTCAAGATATTTAGAGGCTTGGACTACTCTCTCTAGTAAAAGAAAGGAAGCACAATGGGTGTTTCTCTATTTCTTATTAGTGAGGTATTCTTCTTCATTTCAGTATTATGGGCATTCTTCCATTCTAGTCTGGCACCAACAGTCAAACTAGGAGCTCAACAGCCACCTGTTACTACGAACTTGTTTTCATCTCGCAGATAAGCTTTTGAGAAGAGACCACTTTGATAACGAGCTTTCGGGTTGCCGTATTGATACCGCCCTTCGGGGGAACAGGAGAATAGCATGCACGGGAGAAGGATTTAGGGAAAGGTACCCACCTTTTAACGGGAGAAAGGCAGCTTATGTGAAAACTTCCCTTGTGGTTTACAGTTCAAATAGATCAGGTGCCTATTTTGTTGATACACCGAAAGATACTAACGCTATGCTCCAATGCGGGATGAGGGCCAACGATTGTGATGAGTGGGGACCTTAGAGCTTAAAACCTACATACAGTGACCCTTATGGGCAGCTCCCTGGGCTGGCTATGTACGAGACATCAAACCGTCTCCCGGGTCCAAAGTTTCCATTTCCAGGCCTGATAGTCTTCAACTGAAAAAAGTAGGGCGGAGAACTAGTAAGAATTGTGCCTGCCATTCAATTCGTGACGTGGATGATCCGCCGACGGAATCGATTAGGTGAAACGGCTCTGGAAAGTTTGTTTGTTCATAAAGGCTGCATGCAGCCATGCAATTCGTACTGCATGGCGATATTACTCTACCACTCTATAAATGGTATATAGATATCTTCACTTCATCACAAAGAAATTGAGTACTGGCACGCATTGCTATGGATGCTGCAACCGCAAACAGGCTTTCTGCAATTGCTACCGAAACGGAGCAACTGAAAAATGAGATTGAAGGGCACCGTAGAGTGCTAAACAACCAGTTGAGAAGTGTTAGAACAATGGATCCTGCAAAGAAAGAAGCGCGCATTCGCGCTACCAGAGAGCGCATAGAGGGTTTGGAGGAGAGGCAGGAAGCGCTGCGGGTGGAGCAGCAAGTGCTCTTTATTCGTCTAGCATCTCGCTAGAATAGAAGAGTCCGTAGACTCTTTTTAGTTTTCTAAGGTTGGTTTAAATTCAATAAGTCTCTGGAGACATTTGTTTTCATGTCAGGTGTTCTTTGTCTTAGTTTGATTCTGATCTACTCCTATGCTAAGTGTCTTTGTTCGGTTTGATTTCTTGTGTTTGCATGTATGGGCTAGCCGTCAGTGTTCAATGCTTATGTTAATATAATAACGCCAAAATGTGCTGCAAATTCATGTTCAAGTTGAAATAAGGCCGAAGGGCTAAGTGTACTACTGGAGATTATATATTCCAGCTCTGAAGTTTCCTTTTGAGCCCCCGTTCTACTATGGTTTGGATTCTAGTTGAAGCGTGCGACCATCTATTCAGATGAGGAGACCGAGTAAGAAACCACTAAGCGGAGAGCAAACAGATCAATCTCTAGCTATGAGTTTCTCAACCAAGATCCACTATTCAACCAAGACCCGCTAACTAATACTTTTACGCGAGCTTAGTTATTGGAAGTAGCAGCCGAGGAACTCTTATCCCTAGCCACAGTTGTTGCAGCACAAGGCTTTGTCGCGATTGGGTCATATGTCAGTACTCTCACATTCCCCGTGGTCTCCCTAGTATGCTGAGATGAACTGAAGTGAAGTGAAGCTGCGGGCGATGATGGACTGATCCCATGCTATTCAGGCGCCTGACAACACTGGCTCCGACTGTGATGAGTCTGACGGTGGCTCAGATGTTTCTCTTCCTGATCCTTCAAGGTCCCCCGTTCCTGACATCGTCCAAAGGCCGTTGGCGCTCTCCCATCTGACAGTGCGGGCTCTGTGTGTCGCCTATGGCAACACTACCCGAGTGGTCTATTGCATAGTGGATCCGCGGGTACCCCGTCGCTGCTTCGTTTTTATCAACATCCGGTAAGCAGAACGGACAGAGAACTGTCCCGATTTCTCGTAATGCCAGGCCCAAAAGTCCTCCATCCGCATAGCAGCAAAAGTAGGCATTTCTTTGATACTTACTCACCTGTGGCTAGATTTACCACCATTCGAGTACTACTATCACGGGCTGCCTCGCACGGTCTTCTCGTTCATTAGATGGGCAGACGACTTTCCTTATTGGGGAGTTGGATGAGGAAATTTACATGGAGCAGCCAGATCAAGAGTACCCGCGCATTCACCTAACCCCGGGTTTTTTCGATCAAAATGAAGATTTTTTAGAAAATAAGCCCAAAAAGCATCTGACCTTGAAAAGAATCACCAGTTACTTGATCCATCCCTGCGGTAAGTGGGAACGAATGTGACAGCCGATGGTAGTAGGATTTCCACAGGTTGAGCTCCTTATCTTTTGACTTTTCTAAGGATAGCCGAGTAGATATACTAGAATGGGATGAATCGAGCACGAGAAATCACTAGGCACAGGGGAGCCGTAAGGAAGAGGAGTAATATCGTTATAAAGTTCACGAATTCGATTCATTTTGGAATCGATAAGTGAACACGGAATCTCGTCTTGTTCCCCTTGGTTCCGAGTCGATTTCGCTTGTAGAAATAATTCAATCCATAAGTTTTTGTTTTTTCGATCGGAATTTGGGTCAGCTGAACACTTATTTTCTCTTTCAAAAGTGGTGATGGTGCGGGTAAATTCAATCGATATCTTGTTTCCCCTTTCCGAGGCAAATATCGGGGAAATCAGTGATGAATTGTTAGAAAGAGGGCTGAACTATAAAATCTAAAAAATGGAGCTTGATCGGTAGCTTCGGCCTCCCAGACCCAAATTAAGTTACCAACACGGAATGACATTTTCAACCTGACTTCCTGTTTGTCATTGGAAAGAACGGAAGAGCATTGTATTCCTCCTAGGAAATAATACAACAGGTCAAAATAAGAACGGAGAAGATTCGTTGATACGGAGCTGGTCCATTTTACAAGTGATCCCCTATTCTGCATCCCGAAGATCAACGGGATCTTTCTCCAAGCTAAGTTTCTACCCCCGAGGTAACCGGCCACGATGCGTGGGGGTATCGGTGCTGATAAACTCGTCTCCGCTCATCTTACCTGGAAATGGAAATAAATTATGGTAGATTACCTACCTCATCTGAGATGAAGGAATTTCCTACTTAAGATTCATATGCCTATTTTGCTGTTGATGTGGAGGAATTGGTACTAGCCTACTCGATATGTTCCTTGCCTGGTTCGCTATAGGAAGTGCTTTCAGCAAATGAGGAGGGGAATATTCATAGGTATGAATCTTCCGTCAATGGTTAAGGTTGAAGTGAAGGCAAACCTTCTTTGAATTTTGATGCCTAATTATTTAGCTCTGGTATTGAGAAAGAAACCATTCATACGGCCAGGTCACAGGAATGCTTCTTCGGCTTACAATTCCGAGTCAACAACCGTAACTCGAGCACTTAGCCCTAGCTCTTGCTCTTTCCTTCCTTGCAACGGGATGCCTGTGTGCCTACTAATATTTACTTACCTCAATGGTGCGCTAACTTTAGAACGAGGATTTTCCAAATTCGCATTAGGGGGGCTATGCAGCAATTCGACCACTGTTACTGTACTAGATATCTCAGGCTTATCCTAACTAAATTATGGCTTCACTTCACTTCTTCCTGGTGATGGATATAGTCTCGATGGTTTCCTAAGCTATGGATGAGAAGTGGTTGTTTTGAGGAGGCCTTTATTGCATATAGGAGAGCTCTTGTAAGGCCATGGAATTTAGATTCCCAAAGGTCCGCCAACTTACAAAAAGAAAGGGCAGTGACTCTACTGTACTGTGGTGTTGAGGTGAAGTTTCCTCAAGAATTCAATCAGCAACAGAATCTGGTAACCCTGGAAAACAACATTGAGGAAGAAGAAAGATTGTTGCTACTCGTGCTTATAAGAAAACTAGCCCTCCGAGAAATAAAGTGGGATCCTGACCTTGTGAATCATTTGATTTGATGTATGCACTGTCATTATCTAGGCAGTTCAAGTCTTGGCCAACCATCTAGAAACGTTGTTGCCTGGAACCTATAGCAGATCAGAAATGTGGTATATTCTTGCACTTTGCTCCAGTGCAACTGGCATGGACGATAGTGCCTTGAACATTATAAGGAATGGTTTTCGTGTATTAGAAAGGAAGGGAAAAACTCATGTTCCATCTCTTCTTTAAGGGGCCAAACAAACTATGCTATAAGAATCCAAAGCATGCTTCTGAAGGAATAAAATTATCAAATAAAGCCATGAAGTCTTTCAGAAGTCATGATAAACATTTTATCAGCGTTGTAAACCATTTTCTTGGTGTTTGTTATGGACCTTTTGCTAGGTCCTCCACTTCTCACACAGAGAAGTTGAGATTACAGGAGGAAGCACTGACGCTTTTGCAGGAGGCTGCTGCAATGGCCAAGTGTAATCCTGAAATAATGTATAGCCTTGCTTGGGAAAATGCGATGCAGCGCAAACTCAATGCAGCTGTTGAAAGTGCAACAGAATGTCTTGAAATGGTGATGGGTGGTTCAGTTAGTGCCTGGAAGCCGAAGCAGTAGCGGATATTGCAATAGATGAAGCTGAGAAAGATCATCGGTTGGATATTTTGAGGCTGAAAGCACAAATTAAGGCTTCCCGTGGACAATTCAAGCCCGCAGTGGAATCTTTTCGGGTTTTGCTTGCGACCATTCAAGCAAAGAAGGAAGTCTGGAAATCAACCACTTGTAGTGAGGTACAACCCCTTCTCTTCTTTATTAGACTCCAATGAAAATATCATTGTTCTTCTTCGCTCATTATCTACTTGGTCTTGAAAGGTTAAATCCCTACAGAAGTTAGAGATGGACGCATGGTTAGATTTGGCGTCAATATACACAAAGCTTGAGGCATGGCATGACTCAAACATCTGGCTTGACAAAGCCAGATCCATCGATTTCTTTTATCCTTAGTATTGGCACGTCAGAGGTAAATATTCGCAACTACCTGACCTGATTCTGCTAATATATTCAGTTATGCTTTCTTTTTACCAAACAAATAAGGAACTCAAAATAAATTATTGTAATTTTTTGCCAAGTGTTGTGATTGGCTTTGGCTGCATTTGCTTCAGTTTTCATGTCCTCTGGACATCAAGAAAATGGGGTTGTCCCTGAAACTTAATAATACAGTACTCCTATACCGGTGCTTCTGGATTGATATCTAAATGAATATCCAAGAGGTTGCTTCTGTTAGTTTTTGACTATTAAAGTTCGTTCGATGGTTCGATGTTTCAAACTGCTAATGCATTCAGCACCTTTGCAGGTCTTCAGTTGGAGGGTCAATCCTTGCACCAAGAAGCCCTTATGGCGTTTTCATTCGCCCTTTCGATCAATCCAGATTACGTCCCAAGCATGGTTTCTATGGCAGGAATTCTACGAAATCTAGGAGGGAACTCGTTATCAATCACAAGAACTTTCTTGCGCAACGCCCTCCGTTTAGAGCCTACAAGCCATCGAGCCTGGCTGGATCTTGGACTTGTCCTGAAATCTGAAGGATCACTGCTCGAGGCTGCGGACTGCTTCCAGGCAGCATACGAGCTCAGAGAATTGTCACCGATTCAGGACTTCTCCGAGCAGCTTCCCATCATGCTGCATTAGGAACCCATACTAAAAGATCCGTTTTTCGTGTAGAAATTGCATCATCTTTTGTTGTTTTCAGTCTTTACCGCTTGCAAGGGTAGTAGGAAGCAGAAGCATGTGATTTTGTGAATGTATATTGGTTCGGTTTTGCTCGTGTTGCATCGTTGAGTGTACTTCGCTGGACATCCTTAACCATTTTGTTCGCTCTTGGAAATAGCAAAATTATGTGCATCTCATGTGTTTGTACAGCAATTGGAGGTACAACTACAAAGTGCATGACCAGAGAGCTGGGAGAAATGCTTGATCCCCGAATCATGCTGAAAGTGCAAGTTCTCAGTGGACTCGCGTCTGGAACATGCAAAGCGCCAAATAGTATGTTTCAGATGTCCTTGTGGAGGTTAGCCCAGAATAGCTTACGGTTGAGATGCAATGTCCTTGATGCGATGTACTTCGGGAAAGCAAGTTTTCCAGAGTGTTGAAGTAGATGAAAACACAACAGCCTCAGTTTTGATGTGTATCTGGTGGCTGGCAAGAAATTGAGTAAATGCTTGGGAGAATGCGGAGTAGAGAGATGTGCAAGTGTGAGGTCTTGGTGTTTTTTATCATATCTTATTCAATCATCATGCGTTCGCTCTTAAACCACATATTCATAATCAGTCATCTTTTTGTTAGATTCCCTACTTTTGGTGCAAGTGCAAAACCAACGCAAGGCACCAAACGTTCTGACGCGTGGTTTTTGATTCTCCACTTCTAATGACATCATGATCGCACGACACTGTACTTATTAATGACATATAATCCGAGGGAGAGGGAAAGGAGGAGGTGGAAGTTAATAATTTCTATGTTAATCTTTACACTTCGCAAGGTAACCTTGATATAAATGCAGTTTTGGACTATGTTCCACAGAAGGTGACAGGGCTGATGAATCAAAGGTTGTGCAGACCGTTTGAAGCAATTGAAAGTTGAAAAAGCCCTGTTCGCTATGAAACCTTCTAAAGCGCCGGGTGTTGATGTAACGCAGGATTCTATCAGAAGCACTGGCAGCTTATTAGAGAGGATGTGACGGAGGCAGTCCTGGGGTTTTTGAGGGGCGGCCATATGCCAGAGGTGATTAATAAGACGATTATTGTGCTTATACCGAAAGTGAAGAACCCCCAAGAAATATCACAGTATAGGCCGATATCTTTGTGCAATGTCATTTACAAGCTATGCTCCAAAGTCTTGGCAAATAGGCTGAGAGAAGTACTGGATGAGATCATTTCCGAGGACTTATTAAATAGGGGTGCTTTTGTGCCGGGTCACTTGATAAGCGAGGATTGCATTGGCAATCGTGGCAGAAATTGTCAGTAACAAAGAAAGTCCCGAAAGCCAAGCCGAAAGCGATGCACTCACCACATGACTAGTATGCAGTACAAGTGTACAACAGTAGAGCGAGTGTGGTCACCATGTGATGATGCATGCATGGATGGAACTGTCATTAAGTGAGGATTAGTAAGGTGATATAGACTACTTAACTACCTCTGCTCCCCGCTGCTGCTGCCACCTTTGGATTTGCTGCTGCTGCCGCCATATTGGGAACCCTGACGGCCTGCCGACTCAATGTGGTGCTTGCTGGTCTTGAAGCAGCTCGTCGTAGTGCCTCTTCACCTCCTCGGCCGTCTTTCCACCACCCACTGCCCGCGCCACGTTCTGCCAGCGGTCCGGCGTGTCTTTGTCGTATGTCGCCAGCGCCCTCTCGAACAGCTTGTTCTGCTTCGTCGTCCATGATGAACTCATGGTTAGATTTCTCTCAATATATGTTCAAGGAAAAGCTTAAGGTGTTCTGTAATGGCTGCAACTGCTACTACTTTAGCTATAAGGTCACTTCACTGGCTAGCTTGGCTTGTGTTTGTATGCAAGAAGAGCGAGGGACAATGCCCAAATGGGAAGCTTGACTGCACTCTGACCTTCAAATAAGGTGCTACTACTAATATTAGTAATCCTCATAGGCTAAATATACCTGAAAGACTACTTGAAGAATACAAAACAAGGCACTAGGCAGCCCTCCCGGCGAGCATTTCTTTGCCCTTCAGCCCATAGCCATGTCCTGAATGAGTGATATCACCAGCTTGCATTGAAGAATACTTTGCATAACAAAAAGCTGCGGGGCATTTTCACGTACACTGATTGAATGTCTGTTGGAGACATGGTGCACAATATGCACCATCAGCTGCAGCTCAATACCACGAATTATCTGTAACTTGTGCATGTCTGCTTCGTCTTTCTTGATCGGTTCCTCGTGTTGCATACAATGAAGTGGTGTCATGTGACGCTGGGCATAATCTCTGAAAACTCCTGACTGGTTCGGTGTGGTTTTGTTTATTCAACACCAATTGCCTTAGCTTTCTTTTTCTGAAGGAGACAGAGAAGAGAGTAGCTAGATTTCTTTTTCTATTTTGATTTACAAATGGTCCGGTTTTATTTCAAAATGGTCCGTACTTTTCGATCTTTGGGCTTATTAAGCTTAAGAATCTTACTTAATAGGAGAAAATAGCCTCCTAAACATATGGCTAGCAACTGGTTCACCAGGAGTACGCAAGAAAGGCAAAAGCACTACGAATTATTGATTTAGGAATGGGAATGGGCTAGAACCCTGGGTTCTTCCTTATATAATTAATGGTCTTTTCATTCTAATACTCTATCCGAGAGTTCTCAGTATTTAGCAAAGCTGTTCCTATCTAACGGATAAAAACTGGATCAAATGACAAAGACATTGTTTGTGGAGAAAGAGGTGGCTTTTCCCGGATGAAATGAAACATTTGATTTGTGTAACAGGAGAAAGATTTCCCACTCCTTAGCCATAAAGATATGTGGCCATGAAAAAGGGAGGGGATTCAGTGGAACAGGATTGGCCGGGCGGTAGAGTCGTGGAAACACTTGTTGATTCCTATTTTGGACCCTAGCTCCATGGAACAATATGCTACTGCGGAAACATGGAAGAATTGCAATCTTAGATCAAAACACTATGTGTGGAAAGCTTGATAAGGGTCAGTTACTTGTACATTTGATTAGTATGAGCCACTCACATCGTTTTTTAAGGATAGGTGGGAGTAGGACCCTACAATAAAGAGCAGATAGCCCACATGAATCATGGGAATAACAATACGAGGCCTTTGACGAGTAAAGGAGAAATGCAAGATTTGGATCCGCGATTTCAACAAGTAGTTCGTGCTTCGTCGGCAGGGGAGACTATAGGCCATGAAAACCCACCCCTGGTATCTCCACCTGTGGATTGAGAGTCAAAAAGTGTGAATTTCGTATGTCCCGCTGGCACACGATTTCGATTACTTTTCTTGTTTCCCGTTTCGGAGATCCGATAATGGAATGCTAAATCGATATCTGGGGTCGAGCCAGGGTACTTATCCTCCCGTCTATAAATCAATGACCAATAAAAGACCAAAGCGGTGATAAATCAAGGGGCGGACAGGAGCAGCATCGTAGCTAGGAACAGGTGCTGCACCGTAGCTAGTAGGAAGAAGTACAGCATAGCTACATTCCCCATAGGGTTGGCGCCCCTCTTCTCCAATACAAATTGAATCATAGCAAGGGCTAAGCTATCTTAAAACCTACTATCAATCTGTTTATAGAACTCAATACTACTATCCATGAGATCATCATAACAAAAACTAGAATTGCCCAGCGAAATAGGAATAGAAAGAAATCCAGGGTAACTTGTATCATGAGATGGGTCCATTCCAATTGGAATTCCGTACGGCTACAACTCTTTTTAAACGAGTCGAAGTCCAGTCTTGTCACTTTCCCATCATCCCTTTTCAAAAGAAACTATGTGATAGAAGCCCACATGCCCACTCTTCTATCCCCCCTCTACCCTACAGGTATAGGGTATAGGGGGCCTAGAGATCTCCATGAACAGAGATCACTACACAAAAACTGCTTATGTTTCCAAAGTGAAGGGATTAGGCTTAGAAAGAAGCCCCGCTTTAGTTGAAAAAACAGCTAAAGCAATTGTTGTCCCCGTCCCCACACCTATCTCTATGAAACTTCCTTCATAGTTAGGAGAGGTTTTTTGTCTCTTTTACCGCAGGAAGTTCTCCAAAAGTATGAAAGGCGGGAGGGCTTTGTACCAACCATTCTAGTGTGGTTGGATTCTGTTCAAGAGCCCAAGGACTTTCCGCACATTTTTTGTTCTTTCCACTGCTTGAAGTGATTGCGACAACTACGAAGAAACGACGAATCCCAACTACGGATATATAAGAACCGAAACTGCTCAGAGCATTCCATCCGGCGTAAGCATCTGGATAATCTGGAATACGACGCGGCATACCCGAAAGCCCTAAGAAATGCATGGGAAAGAAGGTCAGATTAACCCCGAAAAAAGTGATCCAAAAATGGATTTGGCCTAAAGTTTCAGGATATGTCCGACCAAAGATTTTACCCACCCAATAGTAAAATCCAGCAAATAAAGCAAAAACGGCTCCCATAGAAAGTACATAATGGAAATGTGCAACCACATAATAAGTATCATGTAGAGCAATGTCTAGCCCAGAGTTTGCTAGAACTATTCCAGTGAGCCCTCCTATGGTGAACAAAAAGATGAACCCTACAGCAAATAACATGGGTGTTTTGTATTGTATCGAACCTCCCCACATGGTAGCGATCCAACTAAAGATTTTGATTCCTGTGGGCACAGCTATGATCATGGTAGCTGCGGTGAAGTAGGCACGCGTATCAACGTCTAAGCCCACAGTAAACATATGATGAGCCCAAACTAGAAATCCAAGAACACCTATACTTATCATGGCATAAACCATGCCTAGATACCCGAAGACCGGTTTTCTTGAAAAGGTCGATACGATATGACTAATAATACCAAATCCAGGCAGAATGAGAATATACACCTCTGGATGACCGAAGAACCAAAAGAGATGCTGGTATAATATTGGGTCTCCCCCTCCTGCAGGATCAAAAAAGGTTGTATTAAAGTTTCGATCGGTTAATAACATTGTAATTGCCCCCGCCAGTACCGGAAGTGATAATAAAAGTAGGAATGCTGTCACTAGAACGGACCACACAAAAAGTGGTAATCTATGCATAGTCATTCCAGGTCCACGCATGTTGAAGATAGTTGTTATAAAATTGATAGAACCTAAAATTGATGAAATACCTGATAGATGAAGACTAAAAATTGCTAAATCAACTGCTCCTCCAGAATGGCTGGTAATACCACTTAAGGGCGGATAGACTGTCCACCCAGTGCCGCTGCCCACTTCTACTAAGGCTGAGCTTAATAGGAGCAAGAGACTTGGTGGCAACAACCAGAATGATATATTATTTAATCGTGGAAATGCCATGTCAGGTGCACCTATCAGAATCGGAACAAACCAATTACCAAATCCACCTATCATCGCCGGCATAACCATAAAAAAGATCATTAAAAAAGCGTGAGCCGTTATTAAAACATTATAAAGTTGATGATTCCCACCAAGAATTTGATCGCCGGGTCGGGCTAATTCCATACGAATCAGTACGGAGAAGCATGTGCCCATCACTCCTGCAATGGCACCGAAGATGAAATAGAGAGTCCCAATATCCTTGTGGTTAGTAGAGAAGAGCCATCGAACCAGATTTGTCATTTGCTGTTTTTTAGAAATGAAAACTTTCCTTATCAAAGAGGGGCCCGGGGGCTGGAAGAGAAAAGAATCAGAATTACTGAGCTACCCCGCTCTTTTTTTTTCTAATTCCCTTCTAAGATCCTCCGACTTAAACAAGTCGAGAGCATGCTCGTGCTCAGCCCTTTCGAGACTTGCCTTGCTCTTGGGGATTTCTTCCCACCGGATCCGCTGTTCCACTTCCAGGCACCTCCTTGCGGAGCTTTCCGCCTCAAGGAAATCCCGGTTGTGGGAAACAGCATTTTCAAAGAAAACTGATCCTCCCTCATTCTCCCGCAGATCTTGATAAGACGCTTGGAGAACAGTGAAAGAATCAGTTGCGTGAATATGGTCCAGATAGGAACGAAGCGCTTCATCGACCAAGTAGGGCTCGATCGGTAGATAAGGCCCTACTCTTTGATAAAGCGCCACAAATTCCTGAATGACATCTTGTCGCATACTGGAGAGCTTTTCTTCCATTAGGAAGAGCTTAAGCCGTCCAGGTATGTCTTCCAGGGGGGTATTGTGATTAAGCTCGTTCTGAATGAACGTAACCCACCCCGGATCCTGCTCGTAAAGGCTCAGATAGAAGTTTAGTCCTGCTAAATGAGCTAGAGCCTGGGGGTTTTGAATCTCCGGCGGGAGAGTGATAAGAAAGGAGGAGCCGACGAAGCACGAACTAAAAAGATTAAAAATAGGTATTAGGCATAATATAAAACGACAAAGGAATATAAATATAAAAATAGAAAGTAATATCAAATTATATATTAAGGGAAACTTAATACATAAGAAAAAATATAAAGTACTAAAGTGGTTAGTAGAGAAGAGCCATCGAACCAGATTTGTCATTTGCTTTTCGTTTTGAAAACTTTACTTATCAGAGAGGGGCCCAGGGGGCTGGAAGAGAAGAACCTTAATACTAAACGCTGGAAGAGAAGAACCTTAATACTAAACCAAGTTTCGAGAACTTCTTGGTGACTTGATTGGTTCCCTTCCCCCAATTTGCAAAGGATGATTCCCGTGAAGGTGATCTCGATCACCATTCTATGATATTTCTGGATGCTTTTGAGAAGCTTTTCCTTTTACCTAATGCCGGCTACCGACAACTTACTTCATGCTATTACTAACACTTATGACTGAGCCGCACTTGCTTTCCAAAAGAAATTGAAACTATCATGCCTGAGACTAGCCAATAGAAGAAAGAGCCACAAGCAAGCCATAGCAGCATCCTTTTTCTTCGCTTTCTTCAACAATGCGAATCTACCTCACTCCTCATCATAACTCAAATACAAATTCGAGTTCCAAATTGATATTTCCTCACGTAAGCAATAAAATGTGAAACCAATATTCATCATGAAACTTCAGACACTGATGATTGTGAGGTTCTGGAAGAGAGACGACGTAGGCTGATTCAAAGTAAACAGAAAACCACCCCTTAAACTCATTTGCTCAACATTCTTTCCACAGCAACTAGAAAAGTGGAGAAAATCCAATAAGGGGAGGTCCCGGTGAATACAAATCAATTGGAAACCGAACCCCGCATTCATGTCTCTAACAAGGCTGTCTAAGCTAAGCGGCCATGGACCCATGGACCCGGGGAATCTGAACCATTAGGTAGAGTTTCAGCTGAAAGAAAACCAGGTCAATCTTCCGATCGCGAGTCTTTACAAGCTTGAAACAACTTAAGCACAGGCGGGAGTCGCCCCTTTTAAAGTAAGTATTTATGCGGCGCTGAACTAACGAGCGGATACCTAACCTTCGAAGGAGAAGAAAAGACGGATGTATCTTTCATTCATATCGATCAGATGTGCTTTGCTCAGGACTCCCATTTTACCATTGCTTAAGCCATATTACATAAAGCATAGTGAGTGATACGCAATGCTGGTACCACCATGTTTTTTTCCTCACTCTGTGTAGCCACACTCGTTTGTCCATTTCTACTTATTATTTATGTGAAATAGTATAGTATCCGTTGGTTGTAGAAGCACTGGCGTTCAGGGATTGCAAAATCCATAATATCAAGAAGCGGTAGGAACCTGGCTAACTTCGATGCGGATAACGCGCTGTAGAAGAAAGTGGATCAACCAAAGTAGACCTTGATCGAAAGGCACCACAAGGCGAACCAATAGAGTTTGGTGTAAGCGGTGAAGCGGAATAGGAATTGGAACTGCTTGAACTAGAAAGGGCTTCCGCTACCGCGCTACCTCGGGAGCTCCGGAAACGGTATACTCGCTTCACTCATCTGTAATGGTATCCTCAAAAGCTAGCTAAAGTGGGTTCTAGACAAAGTTCTCCTAAGCAGGGCGGAAGGAAAAACAAGAGCAGTATAGCTCTACATTACGCTTCGGGAGCCTCGTCTTACTCACTCACCTTCTACTAATCGGACCGTGACAAAACAACCAGCCCAGCAATAGGCAAGGACTGGCTAAAATCCCTTTCTGGATCCAGTCTATCCATATCTGCTGTCCCTTCCGCTTTCTGTGTTGATGGAGCTCGGTCAGATAGTTCCGGTATTGCGAAGGAGGGCAACGCATTGGGATCGTCCAATCCCTTCTGATCGGTTGTCATATTGAATTGCAAATTCTCGTATAGTAAGAGTTCCTTCGGTTTCCTACCTAGCACATTCTCTGTTGTCTACGCCAATATTTGACCTGCGAGTAGAGTGTGGCTGGCTACATACGGGGGAACTCAACCTACCTTTCGAAGGGTAGACCTTTACAGATGAGTGAAACGAGGATTTAGGTATATAAGGAGACGACCCGCCAAGCGAGCCAGCCTGATACCGACTTTCATTGATAGGCCATGAAACATAGAGAATGGGAACTTGTTCGCACGTACCTCGACCGCAGGTCTGAGAATGACGAGTGTGCTTTCGCCCACAGCTTCTGTTGCTTAACCGGCTCGTGGTGTTTATGGTCCTGACCCGGTACAGCCGCTAAGCTCATTTTTCATTTCCAAGTGTTGTTACTAGCCTCGAGAGAGATGTTTCACAGGATTCACCTGCAACTGATAAACCAGGGGGATAATACCGAAACAGTCCTTTTTTTTCTGATCATAGAGGAGCCGTATGAAGCTAAGGTTTCATGTACGGTTTTGCAATAGCGGTGGGAGCTTTGATGTTATTATCGACTATGATTATCTAACAGTTCAAGTACAGTTGATATAGTTGAAGCACAGCCAAAATATGGTTTTTTTGATGGAATCTTTGGCGTCAGCCTATAGGCTTTCTAGTTTTTAGAATTTCTTCTTTGGCCGAATGTGAAAGATTACCCAGAGGGGGAATTAGTTGCAGGTTATCAAACCGAATATTCCGGTATCAAATATGGTTTCTTTTTTCTTGTTTCTTACTTATCCTTATTAGTTTCCTCTTTATTTGTAACAGTTCTTTACTTAGGCGGGTCGGAATTTCTCTATTCCCTACATATCCACTGATTCTCCCAGTGTAGGAATCACACTAGTTATCTTGACCTTGATTCGGTCAAGCAGTTTTTCCTTACTATACTCCAGTACGAACAGGAAAAGAATCTGTGTACTCAACTGGTGCATTAGTAATTATCTGGGATTTCTTTTGCTCTTTAAAGCAAAACGGTGTCTTGACTCTCAAGAATAGTGCGTGTTAATATCCATGTAGATAAAGATAGAGATAGCAACGAACTGGATGCATAGTAAAACTCAAAACTTGTGACTTGTTCTCGTAGGCTAACTAACCAAATCATAGGATCTAACACGAGACCGGATAAACACCGCGCCCCCCGCCGCGTCTATCTATATAAGCTAATCCCTCGACCTCAACCGACTCCCAAATCTCAATTGCTTTGGCTCTCTCTCTCCCTCCCTTTCGCCGCGTGCGCCGTCCAATCCAAACCAATCCCAAGTCCCCACCCGCTCGCGGCGAGCAAAGCAAGATGATTTCCCTGGACGCGGCCCGCAACGTCGTCGGCAATGTCATCTCCTTCGGCCTCTTCCTCTCCCCTGTGTAAGCCGCCGCCGCCATCCCCCTTGTCCGCTTGTCTAGTCTACTCTCTATGGAAGGTGGTTGGTAATTAGGGTTTGATTCTGATGAGGGGGCGCTTGCTTTTTGCTTGTACATGTGCAGGCCGACGTTCTGGCGGATCATCAAGAACAAGGATGTGGAGGAGTTCAAGTCGGACCCGTACCTAGCGACGCTGCTCAACTGCATGCTCTGGGTGTTCTACGGCATCCTCTGCGTCATATTCGACTCGGCAATGTACGCCTCCCCGCTCACCATCATGGTACGTACCCATCGATCCCGCTCTTGATCCACGTGCATAGATGTATTTTTAGATCTATATTGGTAGATGTTAGTGATATTGTTGGGGAATAGGCGTGCGTTCCCCTTCGGTTGGTGGCGGCGGTGATGTTGGTGGTGTTGTGTGGATGAGGGTTTCATAGGTTAAGTTGTCGTGCATGGTCACTTACTGCTAGGTCAGTCAAGGAGTTTTTGGACCCAGCTGTCAGTGACACGTTGCCTTTGCAGTTCAGAATGGATTGGTGATTCAGGGGTTCTACTGTTTAAGATTAAAAAAGCCGATATTAATTCTTCCTGAACTTCTATTTAAAAACAGATTAGCCATATTCATCTTCTCCAGTCTCGAGGTTCTTTTCTGATTACTGATTAATGATGGGTTGCCATCATCTTTCAAATCTGTTGCATGATCTAGACATAGTGATCTGTGAAGGATCTTGCAGCTTACTCAGGGCAAGTGACTCATCAGGTTATAGTTGAGGCATTCATTATGTACCACTATTAGCATACCTTAGTTGCTGTTTGTTCTGGAAGCATGGATGCAGAAGCCAATTTTGGAACCAAATCCATCTCTAAAAGATGCATCAATGGTCCTGTTTTAACCATCGTGTCAAATCTCTTCTTTCCCCCTTTTTACCAGTAAAAACCAACGTGCTACCTTTTGGGCTAAACTGTCATGGTGTTCGTGTGGCACATCCCAAGAACATGTTGCTCTATGTTCCGTCAAAAGGCCTATTGTTCGTTTCTACCTAAAAAGATATCGTAGCCCCTACGTGTCCTCTGATTATCGATGCGGTATCCTTGGTTACTTGCAGTTGCATTCAATACAGGCAGTTCTGTTGTACAATTGATTAGCCAACCAAACTTGTTCTGTTGTTCTCGCCAAACTCGTTGGCTGT
This sequence comes from Hordeum marinum, assembly GCA_022496015.1. NCBI lineage: Eukaryota > Viridiplantae > Streptophyta > Magnoliopsida > Poales > Poaceae > Hordeum > Hordeum marinum. The sequence goes on along the minus strand of CM039672.1, from coordinate 7,401,210 downwards.
TGAGTGACGGGTCTGGAACGGGAGGAATATTTCATCTAATGAAATCTGCCATGTTCAGCTTCATCATAAACATATGTGTTCACCTAGGGGATGCAAGTTTCAGGTGTGCCAGATTTCGAATCATGTGTTCTTGGATGGAGATAGTACATGTGTCCCTATACCAGTCTGTGCTTTTTGTGATCTTCCCTTGCCAACTCTGTGAGATGATCACGTTGAAACGGAAAAGGGATCCTGTATGTCGGTTTCTTCTCGTGGGTCATGTGGTCCAGGTGTAGAGTTCACCAATATTACCTGCGGAATTGATTTACATTTTACATAGAACATAGAACCAATCTTGTTAATTACCTATGTCTGTGTAATATATATATATATATTTATTGAACGCTCGAGCTGTCGCATCCTGTGCTTGGAATTAATGAATATATATTTTTGCGGGGAGGAATTAATGTGTATTGTGGGTTGCGTGCAGGGTAAAGTGATCAAGACCAAGAGCGTCGAGTACATGCCCTTCTTCCTGTCACTGGTGAGCTTCCTCAACGGCGTCTGCTGGACGTCCTACGCTCTCATCAAATTCGACCTCTACGTCACGGTCAGTAGTATCTCCATCTTCAGGTTCCAACCAAATCTTATATAACTTGAGAGTCTCTCTCTAACCGTGCCGGCTCTTGTCTTCGTTCGTGCACTGCAGATCCCCAATGGCCTCGGTGCGCTGTTTGGCCTCGTCCTGTACGCCTGCTACTACAAGTCGACCCCCAAGAAGGAGAAGAACGTAAAGCTAAAATGTGATTGAAGGCCCGCCCGCTTCCTGGCTCCTTGACTGCAATAACAAGTGCTAGCTACAGTAAGAACAAGGGAATCTAGAGACCGAGACTGAAAGAAAAGGCTAGGCTACTTCTATTCGTTATTCGTTTCCCATATGATTTTCCATATTTTACCATAAAAAATAGGATGTTTTTAGCCATTTATTGTTAGTACTGAAATCAGGCATAAAGGATTTTACGGGGGGTAAAGAAGTTATTTCAACAACGTTCCTGTCATCAAATCCTGATTCAACAAAGCCATGCCAGCTGTGTTGGTTGTTCCTCCGATTCAAAGTTCTCTTGGATTCCAAAAAGCATCGCTACCCGCATACTGAAGTTGCTTAAATCTATTGAATTCCACCTCTGCACCTCTTTCTTGGGGCATAGGTGAACCTATAATTGATAGTAGAGCGTATGCTAAATCCCCAACCCTCATGATGCACTTCGTGTGATTCATTCCGCTTATCGTACCACTTAGAGCTTTCAAACCCTTTTCTTAGCGCTACAGTAATATGTTGTTATTTAGAAATAGGAATGGTATGTTTAATAGCTCGCATATGTGTGTTTCAGATTCTATAGTACTAGGTTCTTCTGTTCGACGAGTTCTGATTTTCCTAGGTCTAATAATATGTTTACTAGTTCGTTTTCACCGGAGGAGGCAGCTAGAAATCCTGTTTTCTCAGTAGGTTAGCGTACAAGGAGGATAAAGGAAAGCCTGTTTGTAGTTCAATTCGTTAGAACCAAATGGCACGTTGAGAAACGAGAACTTCCACATGCCGAGCATCATTACCGTACTGGTGACTTCACCACCTGTTCAACTATTAGCTTTCTTGCCTTATCACAATCGAATGAATTGAGACAACCAGAGCAACTAGAACTACTACATCTGAGAGAGATGAGGAACCTAACCTACGGTGAAAGCCAAAAGCCTTACGCATTGCTTTAAGAATGGGTCTAGCGGGCGTATTGAATCCGTTACCCCTATCTCTTCACTTTCTTAATTATGACAGTCAAGTTGAATCGATTTTACGGGGTTCCTTACCCGTTTTTCCAGTCTCAGTAAAGTGCCGTCAATTGGATGAAAGAATCCCGCCCTCTAGTCGAGTGTGAAGGGAGGAGAAGAGGGAAGATGGTTATTGTTTTTCTTCTAGGCAAGGAATGGGTAAACGCAGCCCTGTAAGGAGTAGGTAGCTCTCAGCCCTTCCTGGTATGTATTCATTGGTTGCTGTAAGCCCTACTTTCGATCAATAAGTAATACGCGAAGTCGCTAGCTCCACGTGCCATGCGCATCCTTCTCTTAACCTTTCAATCGAGAGTCATCAATGCTTGCCTTGCTTTGCGTGCCCAGTCTATTAGTATGGCATCCCTTCTCCTTAGTCCTCTTTGGCCCGTGTGCCGGCACGCATCCAGCTTTAGCAGGAGATAGGAGTGTTTGTTCCGCTAAGGAAAGGAAGGTATTCGTCGTAGGCGCAGAAGGTATTCGTCGTAGGATTGAGCTGAGCCAGGTATGTCACATCACATAGCTTGCAAGCCCAGGTGATTTCTGCATTACCAATCGAGCCGAGGAACCAACTTAGGATAATTGCACTTGAGGGATAATTGCTACTTTCCTTCATAACTCTGCGCTTGGAGGTTCAACGTAGTCTACCAGAATAAATTTGCGTAGTAGAGATCACTCACACCCTCGCAGCCGTTGTGAACCCTCCCGGTGCTTCATCTGTCTCTTTTTGTCTAGAAAAAGTTACCATAAAGTTTCATTGTATTTGGACTCCGTTTGGTATTGATTTTTTTTGTAAAAGTCAAAAACACGAAAAAATAGGAACCAGAACTGGGCACTGGTGATGACCCACAAGTATAGGGGGTCAATTGTAGCTCCTTTCAATATGTAAGAGTGTCGAACCTAACGAGGACCAGAAGGAAATGACAAGTAGTTTTCAGTAAGGTAATCTCTGCAAGTGCTGAAATTGTAAGTAGCAAAGTAGTTTGATAGCAAGGTAATTTGTAATGAGCAAGTAACGAATATAGTAACATAAGTGCACCAAGGTATCCCAATCCTTTTGAGGAAAAGGGCAGGCCAAAACGGTCTCTTACGATAAGCAAAGCATTCTTGAGGATATACAGGAATTTCATCTAGTCACTTTCATCATGTTGGTTTAATTCATGTTCGGAACTTTGATAATTTGATATGTCAATGGAATGATGCTTACGTGCTGCTCTTATCTGAACAAACCTCTTACTTATGATTAACCCCCCGCAAGCATCCGCAACTACGAGAAAAATATTAAGAATAAATTCTAACCATAGCATTAAACTTTTGGATCCAGTCGGTCCCTTACGGAATAGCGCATAAACTGGGATTTAAGCTTCTGTCACTGTCGCAACCCATCATCTAATTGCTACTCCACAATGCATTCCCTTAGGCTCAAATATGGTGAGGTGTCATGTAGTCGGCGTTCACATGATAACACTAAGAGAATCACAACATACATACTATCAAAATAATGAACACATATCAAATTCACATGATTACTGGCAACATGATTTCTCCCGTGACCTCAAGAACAAAAGTAACTACTCACAAATAATAATCCTGATCAATATCAGAGCGGTATTAAATAGCATAATGGATCTAAACATATAATCTTCCACCAAATAAACCATATAGTGATCAACACAAGACGTAATCAACACTACTAGTCACGCACAAGCAACAATCTATAGTTCCGGTAACAAGATTGAACTGAAAAGATGAACTAGAGTTTGAGAGGAGTTGGTGCTGTTGAATATGTTGATGAAGATTGTCCTCCCCAAGATGGGAGAGTTGTTGCTGATGATGATGACGATGATTTCCCCCTCCAGGAGGGAAGTTCCCCTGGCGGAATCGCTCCACCGGAGGGCAAGAGTGATCCTGCCCAAGTTCCGCCTCGAGGCGGCGGCGCTTCGTCCCGAAACCCTCCTCTTTACTTTTTCTAGGTCAGAATGACTTATATATCAGAAGATGGGCACCGTAGGTGGGCCGAGGAGGGCACAACCCACCAGGGCGCGCCTGGGCTCCCTAGTGTGCCAGGTGGGTTGTGCCCTGTTGGGGAACGTCGCATGGGAAACAAAAATTTTCCTACGCACACGCAAACCTATCCATGGTGATGAGCATCTACGAGAGGGAGAGTGGATCTACATACCCTTGTAGATCGCTAAGCGGGAAGCGTTAAGAAACGCGGTTGGTGTAGTCGAACATCTTCGCGATCCAAATCGCCGAGCGTCCTGCGATCTCATCACGATCCATCCCGCGATCCAATCACGATCCGTCCCGCGATCTCATCACGATCCGTCTCACGATCTTGATCACGGTCCTTCCGATCTAGCGCCGAACGGACGGCACCTCCGCGTTCAGCACACGTGCAGCTTGATGACGATCTCCACCGTCTCGATCCAGCAAGAGGAGGTGGAGAGGAGAGAGAGTTCACCGGCAGCGTGATGGCGCTCCGGTGATGGTGGTGGAGTGATTCCGGCAGGGCTTCGCCTAAGCGCTGCGGAAAACCGATCTAGAGGAGAAACTGTGCACCGGTGAAACGGGTAGCACGTGGCCGGAAATTCTGTCCAAAAACCACCCAATCCACTAGTATATATAGGAGGAGAGGAGAGGAGAGGCATCCAAGGCCTTTGGGTCGGCCGAAATAGGAGGTGGGAGCAATCCTACTTCACCTCCAATCCTAGTTGGAGTAGGATTGCCTCCTATTGGCTGATTTTCCACTTTTTGCTTTAGGACTTTCTCTCCTGCGCCATGGGCCTTTGTGGCTGTTTTCCCAGAACACTAAGGGCTGGTTATTATTATCCCACAGCCCATGGACCTCTTGGGGTCGAAATACCCCTCCCGGAGGTCCTCCGGTACACTACCGGCACTCCCGGTACAATACCGATACTCCCGGTACACTACCGATGAGCCTGAAACTTTTTCGGAAACCAAACTGGGACTTCCTATATATGAATCTTTACCTCCGGACCATTCCGGAGCTCCTCGTGACGTCCGGGATCTCATCCGGGACTCCGAACAACCTTCGGTCACCACCATACATAACTCTACACTACCGAAACGTCACCGAACCTTAAGTGTGCAGACCCTACGGGTTCGAGAACTATGTAGACATGACCGAGACACCTCTACGGTCAATAACCAATGGCGGGACCTGGACGTCCACATTGGTTCCTACATATTCTACGAAGATCTTTATTGGTCGAACCTCTATGTCAAGGATTCAGTTAATCCCGTATATCGTTCCCTTTGTTCTTCGGTATGTTACTTGCCCGAGATTCGATCATCGGTATCTCCATACCTAGTTCAACCTCGTTACCGGCAAGTCTCTTTACTCGTTCCGTAATACAAGATCCCACAACTAACAATTAGTCACATTGCTTGCAAGGCTTATTGTGATGTTGCATTACCGAGTGGGCCCCGAGATACCTCTCCGTTACACGGAGTAACAAATCCGAGTCTCGATCCATGCCAACTCAACAGACACCATCGGATATACCTGTAGAGCACCTTTATTGTCACCCAGTTACGTTGCGACGTTTGATACACACAAGGCACTCCTCCGATATCCGTGAGTTGCATGATCTCATGGTCATAGGAACATATACTTGACATGCAGAAAACAGTAGCAATAAACTGACACGATCATATGCTATGTTTGTAGTTTGGGTCTTATCCATCACATCATTCTCCTAATGATGTGATCCCGTTATCAAATGACATCTCATGTCCATGGCTAGGAAACCTTAACCATCCTTTGATCAACGAGCTAGTCCATTAGAGGCATACTAGGGACATGGTTTTGTCTATGTATCCACACATGCATTTAAGTCTCCGATCAATACAATTATAGCATGGATAATAAACGATTATCTTGAACAAGGAAATATGATAATAACTAATTTATTATTGCCTCTAGGGCATATTTCCAACAGTCTCCCACTTGCACTAGAGTCAATAATCTAGTTCACATCACCATGTGATTCGCATTGTTATGAATGTAACACCCAATGAGTTCTGGGGCTCGATCATGCTTTGCATGTGAGAGAGGTCTTATAGTCAACGGGTCTGCGATATTCAGATCCGTGTGTACTTTGCATATCCCTATGTCAAACCGTAAACACTGCTACCACACTCCACTTGGTACTATTTCCAAATGGCTGCTCCACTATACGTATCCAGATTGCTACTACTAGTCATCCGGATAGGTGTTAAAGCTTGCATCGACGTAACTCTTTACGACGAACTCTTTATCACCTCCATAATCAAGAAACATTTCCTTAGTCCTCTGGTTACTAAGGATAATTCCGACCGCTGTCCAGTGATCCACTCCTGGACCACTCTTGTACCCCTTGACAGACTCATGGCAAGGCACACATAGGTGCGGTACACAACATGGCATAATATAGAGCCTATGGCTAAGGCATAGGGGAGGACGTTCGTCCTTTCTCTTTCTTCTGCCGTTGTCGAGCTTTGAGTCTCACTCAACTTCACACCTTACAAATCAGACGAGAACTATTTCTCTGGCTGATCCATTTTGAACTCTTTCAAAATCTTGTGAAGGTATGCACTCATTGAAAGTCTCATCAAGTATCTTGATCTATCTCTATAGATTTTGATGCTCAACAATTAGGTAGCTTTATCCAGGTCTTCCTTTGAAAATCACTTTCCAAATAACCGTTTTATGCTTTCCAGAAACTCTACATTATTTCTGAACAACAATATGTCATCCACATATACTTATCAGAAATTCTATAGTGCTCCCACTCTATTGCAAATACAAGTTTCTCATAAACTTTGTATAAACATCAAAACTTTGATCATCTCATCAAAGCGTATATTCCACCTCCGAGATGCTTGCTTCAGTCCATGGAAGGATCACCGAAGCTTGCACACCTTTTAGCATCCTTAGGCCTGACAAAACCTTCTGGTTGTATCACATACAACCTTTCCTCAAGTAAACCATTAAGGAAACGATGTTTTGACATCCATCTGCCAGATTTCATAATTGAAAACACAACAACTGCTAACATAATTCCAACAGACTTTTAGCATCGCTACGAGTGAGAAAGTCTCATCGTAGTCAACTCCTTGAACTTGTCACAAACATCTTTGCAACAAGTCGAGCTTTACAAATAGTGACATTCACCATCAGTGTCTGTCTTCATTTTAAAGATCCATTTGTACTCAACGACCTGCCGTCCAACGAGCAAGTCTACCAAAGTCTACACTTGGTTTTAATACATGGATCCTATCTCGGATTTCATGGCCTCCAACCATTTGTCGGCATCCGGGCCCATCATCGCTTCTCCATAGTTCGTAGGTTCATCGTTGTCCAACAACATGACCTCCAAGACAGAGTTGTCATACCGCTCAGGAGCAGTACACATCCTTGTCGACCTACGAAGTTCGATAGTAACTTGATCCTGAAGTTTCATGATCATCATCATTAACTTCCTCTTCAACTAACGTAGGCTTCACAGTAACATCTTTCTGCGCTGTGCTACTCTCTGGTTGAACAAAGGTTTAACAACCTCATCAAGTTCTATCTTCCTCCCTCTCAATTCTTTCGAGAGAAACTTTTTCTCGAGAAAGGACCCAGTTCTAGCAACAAACACTTTGCACTCGGATCTGAGATAGAAGGCATACCCATCTGTTCTTAGGGTATTCTATGAAGATACATTTGTCCGCTTTGGGTTCTAGCTTATTATGTGAAAACATTTTCCACACAAGCATCGTAGCCCCAAACATTAAGAAATGACAGCTTAGGTTTCCATCAAACCATAATTCACACGGTGTCATCTCAACGGATTTAGATGATGCCCTATTTAAAGTGAATGTAGTTGTCTCTAATGCATAACCCCAAAAATTATAGTAGTAAAATGATAAGAGACATCACAGTATGCACTATATCAATAGAGCATGACTATGATGTTCGGACACACCATCACACCATGGTGTTCCAAGTGGCGTTAGTTGTGAAACAAATTTCACGTTGTCTTAAGTTGTATGCCAAACTCGTAACTCAGATATTCACCTCCACGATCATACCGCGGTCATTTTTATCTTCTTGTCACGATGATCTTTAAACTTCACTCTGAATTTGCTTGAACCTTTCAAACGATTCAGACTTGTGTTTCATTAAGTAAATATACACTATATCTACTCAAATCATCAGTGAAGGTAAGAAAATAACGATATCCACTGCACGCTACAAGACTCACTAGATTGCATAGATCAACATGTATCATTTCCAATGAATCACTTGCCCGCTCCATCCAACGTGGTCCTTTAGTCATCTTGCCCAAGAGGCATGGTTCGCATGTCTCAACCGATTCGAAATCGATGAGTCCAAATATCCATCAGCATGGAGTTTCTACATGCGCTTTATACCAATATGACATTTAGCGGCAGTGCCACAAGTATGTGGTACTATCATTATTAACTTTGTATTTTTTGACATCAATGTTATGAACATGTGTACTACTACGATCAAGATTTCAACAAACCATTCTCACTGGGTGCATGACCATTGAAGGTATTATTCATGTAACCAGAATAACTATTATTCTCTGACTTAAATGAATAACCGTATTGCAACAAACATGATCTAATCATGTTCATGCTCAACGCAAAACACCAAATAACATTTATTTAGGTTCGTCACTAATCCTGAAGGTAGAGAGAGCGTGCGATGTTGATCACATCAACCTTGGAAACATTTCCAACACACATCGTCACCTCACCCTTAGCTAGTTCTCCGTTTATTCCGTAGCTTTTATTTCGAGTTACTAACATTTAGCAACTGAACCGGTATCCAATACCCAGGTGCTACTAGGAGTACTAGCAAGGTACACATTAATAACTCGTATATCAAATATACTTCTGTCGATGTTGCCAGCCTTCTTATCTACCAAGTATCTAGGGTTGTTCCGCTTCAGCGACCTCTCACCTCATAATAGAAGCACTTAGTCTCGGGTTTGAGTTCAACTTTGGGTTGCTTCACTGGAGCAGCAACTGACTTGCTATCCATGAAGTTTCCCTCCTTGCTCTTGCCCTTTTCGAAACTAGTGGTTTGACTAACCATCAACACTTGACGCTCCTTCTTGATTTCTAGCTTCGCGGTGTCAAACATCGCGAACAGCTCAGGGATCAATACTTCTATCCCTGGTGTATTATAGTTCATCACTAAGTTCTAGTAGCTTTAGTGACAGTGACTTGCAGAACTATATCAATCACTATCTTATCTGGAAGATCAACTCCCACTTGATTCAAGCGATTGTAGTACCCAGACAATCTGAGTACATGCTCAACGATTGAGCTATTCTCCTTCATCTTACAAGCAAAGAATCTTGTTGGAGATCTCATATCTCGCAACAAAGGCACGAGCCTGAGATCACAATCTCTGCTCCTAGAACATCTCATATGTTTCGTGACGTTCAAAACGTTTTGGAGCCTCAATTCTAAGCCGTAATGCATGACGCACTAAACTATCAAGTAGTCATCGAAACGTGCCTGTTAGATGTTCACAACATCTATAGACGACGCTAGAGGGGGTGGCGCACCGAGCGGTGCATTAAGGACATAAGCCTTCTGTGCAGCAATGAGGACAATCATCAGATCATGGACCCAGTCCGCAATTTTGCTACCAACATCTTTCAATTATATTTCTCTAGGAACATATAAAAATACAAGGGAGCTACAGCGCGAGCTAGTAATCTACAACATAATTTGCAAAGACACTTTGACTATGTTCATGATAATGAGTTCAATTAATCATATTACTTAAGAACTCCCACTCAAATTGACATCCCTCCGATCATTCGAGTGATACATGATCCAAATTCACCAACTCAAGTCCGATCATCACGTGAGTTGAGGTGGCTGCAATGGTGAACACCATTATGTTGATCATATCTACTATATGACTCATGTTCGACCTTTCGGTCTCTCGTGTTCCGAGGCCATGTCTGTACATGCTAGGCTCGTCAAGTTTAACCCGAGTGTTCTGCGCGTGCAAATCTGGCTTGCACCCGTTGTATGTGAACGTAGAGTCTATCACACCCGATCATCACGTGGTGTCTCAACACGACGAACTTTCGCAACGGTGCACACTCGGGGAGAACACAGTTCATCTTGAAATTCAAGTGAGGGATCACCTTATAATGCTGCCGCTGTACTAAGCAAAACAAGGTGCATAAAAGGATTAACATCTCATGCAATTCATAAGTGACATGATATGGCCATGAACTTGTGTTTAAGATCTCCATCTTCGAAACACCGGCATGATCTCCATCATCACCGGCACAACACCATGATCTCCATCATCTTGATCTCCATCAATGTGTTGCCATTGGGGTTGTCACGCCCTGCATGCTTCTACTACTATTGCTACCGTAGCGATAAAGTAAAGCATTACATAGCGCTTAATGATTGACACGCAGGTCATACAATAATTAAAGACAACCCTATGGCTCCTGCCGGTTGCCGTACTCATCGACATGCAAGTCGTGATAATCTATACATCACATGATCATCTCATACATCACATATATCTCATCATGTAATTGGCCATATCACATCACAACATACCCTGCAAAAACAAGTTAGACGTTCTCTAATTGTTGTTGCATATTTTACGTGGCTGCTATGGGTATCTAGCAAGAACGATTCTCACCTACGCATAAACCACAACGGTGATACACTAGTTTTCTTTTCAACCTTCTCAAGGACCGCCTTCGTCGAATCCGATCCAACTAAAGTGAGAGAAACTGTCACCCGCAAGCCATCTAGGCAACAAGTTGCGTCGAGGGAACCGGTCTCTCGTAAGCATACGAGTAATGTTGGTCCAGGCCGCTTCATCTCACAATCCCTCTGAACCAAAATACGACCAAGGGAGGAAGCAATCTAAGCATCAACGCTCACAAACCTTTTGTGTTCTACCCGAGATCTCATCGAACCATCAACCTAGCTCATGATGCCACTGTTGGGGAACGTCGCATGGGAAACAAAAAATTTCCTACGCACACGCAAACCTATCCATGGTGATGAGCATCTACGAGAGGGAGAGTGGATCTACATACCCTTGTAGATCGCTAAGCGGGAAGCGTTAAGAAACGCGGTTGGTGTAGTCGAACATCTTCGCGATCCAAATCGCCGAGCATCCCGCGATCTCATCACGATCCGTCCCGCGATCCAATCACGATCCGTCCCGTGAACTCATCACGATCCGTCCCGCGATCTCATCACGATCCGTCTCACGATCTTGATCACGGTCCTTCTGATCTAGCGCCGAACGGACGGCACCTCCGCGTTCAGCACACGTGCAGCTTGATGACGATCTCCACCGTCTCGATCCAGCAAGTGGAGGTGGAGAGGAGAGAGAGTTCACCGGCAGCGTGACGGCGCTCCGGTGATGGTGGTGGAGTGATTCCGGCAGGGCTTCGCCTAAGCGCTGCGGAAAACCGATCTAGAGGAGAAACTGTGCACCGGTGAAACGGGTAGCACGTGGCCGGAAATTCTGTCCAAAAACCACCCAATCCACTAGTATATATAGGAGGAGAGGAGAGGAGAGGCAGCCAAGGCCTTTGGGTCGGCCGAAATAGGAGGTGGGAGCAATCCTACTTCACCTCCAATCCTAGTTGGAGTAGGATTGCCTCCTATTGGCTGATTTTCCACTTTTTGCTTTAGGACTTTCTCTCCTGCGCCATGGGCCTTTGTGGCTGTTTTCCCAGCCCACTAAGGGCTGGTTATTATTATCCCACAGCCCATGGACCTCTTGGGGTCGAAATACCCCTCCCGGAGGTCCTCCGGTACACTACCGACACTCCCGGTACAATACCGATACTCCCGGTACACTACCGATGAGCCCGAAACTTTTCCGGAAACCAAACTAGGACTTCCTATATATATGAATCTTTACCTCCGGACCATTCCGGAGCTCCTCATGACGTCCGGGATCTCATCCGGGACTCCGAACAACCTTCGGTCACCACCATACATAACTCTACACTACCGAAACGTCACCGAACCTTAAGTGTGCAGACCCTGCGGGTTCGAGAACTATGTAGACATGACCGAGACACCTCTACGGTCAATAACCAATCGCGGGACCTGGACGTCCACATTGGTTCCTACATATTCTACGAAGATCTTTATCGGTCGAACCTCTATGTCAAGGATTCAGTTAATCCCGTATATCGTTCCCTTTGTTCTTCGGTATGTTACTTGCCCGAGATTCGATCGTCGGTATCTCCATACCTAGTTCAACCTCGTTACCGGCAAGTCTCTTTACTCGTTCCGTAATACAAGATCCCGCAACTAACAATTAGTCACATTGCTTGCAAGGCTTATTGTGATGTTGCATTACCGAGTGGGCCCCGAGATACCTCTCCGTTACACGGAGTAACAAATCCCAGTCTCGATCCATGCCAACTCAACAGACACCATCGGAGATACCTGTAGAGCACCTTTATAGTCACCCAGTTACGTTGCGACGTTTGATACACACAAGGCACTCCTCCGATATCCGTGAGTTGCATGATCTCATGGTCATAGGAACATATACTTGACATGCAGAAAACAGTAGCAATAAACTGACACGATCATATGCTATGTTTGTAGTTTGGGTCTTATCCATCACATCATTCTCCTAATGATGTGATCCCGTTATCAAATGACATCTCATGTCCATGGCTAGGAAACCTTAACCATCCTTTGATCAACGAGCTAGTCCATTAGAGGCATACTAGGGACATGGTTTTGTCTATGTATCCACACATGCATTTAAGTCTCCGATCAATACAATTATAGCATGGATAATAAACGATTATCATGAACAAGGAAATATGATAATAACTAATTTATTATTGCCTCTAGGGCATATTTCCAACAACCTGTTGGGCCCCCTCTAGTAGTTATTTTCTATAATAATTCTTAAATAATCCATAAAAAATATCCATGAAGTTTCAGCTTGTTTGGAGTTGTGTAGAATAGGTAGCCTGACGTAGCTTTTCCAAGTCCACATTTCCAGCTTCGTGTGTTCCTTGCAAATTATGAGAGAAAACGCATTAGAATTACTCCAAAAATCATTGTTATGGATAAAAACATTATCAACAACAACAAGAAAAAATGATGAAAATGGACGTATCAACTCCCCCAAGCTTAGACCTTGCTTGTCCTCCAGCGAAAACCGAAATCGATAAACATGTCCACATGCTTTGAGAGAGAGAGGTGTCAATAAAAACAAAATACAAACATAGAAGCATCATGTTGATTATTATAACAGCAACAAAATTAAACATAGGACTTTTATCATAGAACTTTTACCATATACTTCTCATGAATAAGTAATAATTCATCACACAATCGAAGTATAAAGAAAAAACCCTATTAGAAACCAACAATATCTGTTCTCAGTCAACTTTGCAAGTACAATTCATTATCTTTTCAGGAAGGGTCACGTATCGGAGCCTTTAGGCAAGTCCACATACTCAACCATCATATATTCTTCTATGGTTGCTAACACTCGCCTCGTACCCATGAGCAAAACATTTCAACCGGACACATAGAAAGATAGGGGCTTATAGTTTCGCCTCCCAACATCCTCACCTCAAGGGTAATGTCAACAATAATAACTCATGTTATTTATATTCAACAAGACATATGTGCCTAGATCTTTCCTCACCACATGATGCTTACCAAAGTAGAAAAATAAAATGAATAGATAAAATCTTTGACTCTTGCATAAAAGTAAAAGATATGCCCTTCCTAGAGGGAAGCAGAGGTTGCCATGCACTTTTTTTTGTATGCTCAATCCCTTAGTGCAAGAGAACGTCATGTTATATTGCCCCTTAAGATGACAACCTTTATTATGCAGTCTGTCGCTTTTATTCTTTGTCATCCAAGTTCGTACAATGCTCAATTTCCTCTTACACTAAATGATCTTACACTTTTAGAAGCATTTTTTATTGCCTTATTGCACCGATGACAACTTACTTGAAGGATCTTGCTCAATAAATAGGTAGGTATGGTGGACTCTTGAAAATACGATTTGGGTTTAGGGATGTTTGGATGCACAAGTAGTATCTCTAATTAGTGCGGAATTTTTGGCTAGCAAAGGTAGGGGAAAGCATCACATGTTAAAGGATCTATGACCATATGACTTTTGTGTGAATATAAACAAACATAAACCATTAAGTTGCCTTCCTTGTCCAACGCCAACAGTTTTGGCATATAATATTTTGATGAGGTCTCACAATTACAAAAGATTTCTAGGATAGTATATTTATATGTGAATCTTCTCTTGCCTTCTTAATTCTTTCATGAGTTGCATCATTGATTAATGCTGTGTTTGTCAATCTCTAATGAAATTTCCTACTTATACTTTTCCTTATGTGGTGCTATCACCTACCAGAGGATTAGTATATGATCTTATTGATTTTTTTACTTTCTTTCATTTCTTTCTTATTTCTTTTTCTTCATTTGCAACATGAAAGTAAACAAAGCAAAAACTCAAACTAAACTTTATCATATAACTTGCAGACGATTACAATGATAGATCACCAAGCAAACTCTCAAATAAGAAAGGTTTGAACTAAACTTTATTTCATCTAGGCTAAAGATTGAACTAAGATAAGTAAAAGCAAAAAGATAATGGGAAGATATGATACCGGGGCACCTCCCCCAATCTTGGCGGAAGCCAAGGGGAGTGCCCATACCCGATACTCAGTTCTCCTTTGATGGTGATCAAGATGATGGTGATGAAGAAGTGATCCTATCCTTAAGGATCAAGAGGTTCTCCAACCGACGGATAGCGCCCCGGAGACGCATGATATGCTCTTGGTGCAGAATATTCTCGCGAGTAAGATACTTATTCTGTATGCAGACTAATTCAATGACGCGAAAAGCTTCATTCTCAGTAGGAGTAAGGTGAGTAAGGTAGGTTTTAAGGATATCTTCCTCATCCTCCTCGGCTAGCAATACTTGTGCTGCCACCGGGGTTGGATCTATGGTAGCTTCCTTTCCCTTGTCTCCCTTATCGGATTCTGTGGGATCCTCCCTCTTCGTCTCGATCTTCATCAACCAAGCATCTTCTTCCATCTTGTTGGAGGAGTAAGAAGGCATGAGGCCTGGCTTGACAAATCTGACCAGAGATAGCAAGAAAAGAGAACAGAGTATTTCTTCGCGATACGGTGGTTAACAGGTTCGGGAAGTATATATAGATTTTTTTATCTTAGAGGACAAGTACATGGAAGAAATACGGAGTAAGGAAGGTGTCCCACGTGGGCACAACCCACCTGGGCACGCTAGGCAAGCCTGGCACGCCCTGGTGTCTTATGCCCACCAGGGGACGCTTCCTGGAAGTTTCTTTATTTCCAAAATTCTAAAATATTTCAAAACTGACAGAGAATATTTTTGCCGATTTTTCGTAGTCCGTTTACTTACCGTATCACGTACCTCCTTCTTTTCACGATTCTGGAGTGTTCAGCAAGGACTATTTTATGTGTTCTTCCGGTGTCAAAGTTTGGATAATATTACTTTCAACATTAATAGGCTTACCTGAGATATAATGCTTTGTTCGTTGTCCATTGACAACCTTCGGGTTAGTACCTTCCGAATTATTTATTTTGCTGGCACCAGACCGGTAAACCTCCTAGATGACATACGAGCCTTCCCATTTTGAGAGGAGCTTCCCTGCAAAAAATCTCAAATGAGAGTTGTACAAAAGAACATATTCTTCGACTTTAAACTCGGGCTTTTGAATTCTTTTGTCATGCATCTTTTGACTTTTTCTTTTAATAATTTTTCATTTTCATAAGCTTGGGGTCTCCATTCATGTAATGAGATAATATCAAATTACCTCTTCTCACCAGCAAGTTTGAAATCATAATTGAGCTCTTTAACTGCCCAAAATGCTTTATGTTCTAACTCAAAGGGCAAATGACAAGCTTTTCCATAAACCATTTTATAAGGAGACATACCCATAGAATTTTTATATGTTGTTCTATAATCCCAAAGTGTATCATCTAATTTCTTAGACCAATTCTTCTTGGACCTATTGACAGTCTTTTGCAAAATTATTTTTATTTCTCTATTGGTTAGTTCAACTTGACCACTTTACTAAGGATGATAGGGTGATGGAATTCTATGGTTAGCATCATACTTGGAAAGCATTTTACGGAAAGCACCATGAATAAAGTGTGAACCACCATCAGTCATTAAATATCCAGGGACTCCAAACCTTGGGAAAATAACTTCCTTAAGCATTTTAATAGAGGTGTTTTGATCAGCATTACTGGTTGGAATAGCTTCTACCCATTTAGTAACACAATCAACAACAACCAAAATATATGTATACCCATTAGAGTAAGTAAAAGGTCCCATGTAATCAAACCCCCAGACATCAAATGGTTCAACAGCAAGTGAATACTTTATAGCCATCTCTTGACGCTTACCGATATTATCTATTCTCTGACATTCATCGCAAGATGAGATACGGGCATTCTTAAAGAGAGTAGGCCAATAAAATCCATATTGCAATACCTTATGAGCAGTTCTATCTCCAACATGAAGCTCTCCATAAGCCTCGGAGTGACATTTCCGTAGGATTTGTTCCTATTCATGCTACAGTACACAACCTCTAATAATACCATCTACTACTTCTTTATAAAGATGAGGGTCATCCCAAAAGTAATGTCTTAAATCATGGAAGAATTTTTTTGTTGGTAAGTAAAGCTAGGTGGTAAATATTTAGCAACAATGTAATTAGCATAGTCAGTATACCAAGGAGTACTATTAGAACCAGTTATTGCAGCTAACTGCTCATCAGGAAAACTATCATCAATAGGTAGTGGGTCATTAAGCACATTTTCAAGCCTAGACAAGTTATCAGCTATGGGGTTCTCAGCTCCTTTTCTATCAATGATACGTAAATCAAATTCTTGTAACAAGAGAACCCAACGAATAAGTCTAGGTTTAGCATCTTTCTTTTCCATAAGATATTTAATAGCAACATGGTCTGTGTGAACAATTACTTTGTAATCAACAATATAAGGTCTAAATTTATCACAAGCAAACACAACTGCTATGAATTCTTATTCAGTAGTAGCATAATTTCTTTGAGCACTGTCTAGAGTTTTACTAGAATAATGAATAACATTCAATTTCTTATCAACTCTTTGTCCTAGAACAGCACCAACAGCATGATCACTAGCATCACACATAATATCAAAAGGCAAGTTCCAATCAGGTAGTTGAACAATAGGTGAAGTGATTAAGGCTTCCTTGAGTGTTTCAAAGGCTTCAAGACAATCATCATCCAAAACAAAAGGGATACCCTTTTGCAAGAGATTAGTAAGAGGCCTAGAAATTTTAGAAAAGTCTTTGATAAATATCCTATAGAAACCAACATGACCTAAGAAACTACGAATACCGTTTATATCCTTAGGGCATGGCAGTTTCTCAATTGCATCAACCTTAACTTGGTACACTTCAATACCTCTTTCAGAAATTTCATGACCCAAGACAAAGCCTTCATTAACCATAAAGTGGAACTTCTCCCAATTCAAGACAAGATTTGTTTGTTCACATCTCTACAAATCTCGCTCAAGATTGCTTAAACAATCATTAACAGACTTGCCATAAACAGAGAAGTCATCCATGAAAACCTCAACAATCTTTTCACAAAAATCAGAGAATATAGCCATCATGCATCTTTGAAAGGTAGCAGGTGCATTACATAAACCAAAAGGCATACGTCTATAAGCATAGGTTCCAAAAGGACAAGTAAAAGTGGTCTTTTCTTGATCAGGTTGTTACACACGTATTTGTGAAAAGCCAGAATATCCATCAAGGAAGCAAAAGTGTGTGTGCTTAGATAATCTTTCAAGCATTTGATCAATAAAAGGCAAAGGGTAATGATCTTTTCTAGTTGCTTTGTTTAATTTTCTAAAATCAATTACCATTCTATAGCCTGCAACAATTCTTTGTGGAATAAGTTCATTTTTATCATTAGGAACAACAGTAATACCTCCTTTCTTAGGAACACAATGAACATGACTTACCCATCTACTATCAGCTATAGGATAGATTATACCTGCTTCCAGAAGTTCTAATATTTCCGTTCTTACCACCTCTTTCATCTACGGATTTAACCGACGTTGGTGATCAACAACTGGTTTAGCATCAGGTTCCATATTGATTTTGCGCTGACATAGAGTGGGACTAATGCCCTTTAAAAAATCAAGAGTATATCCAATAGCAGTCCGGTGCTTCCTTAGAACTTTCAATAATCTTTTTTCTTTATGTTTTGAAAGGTTAGCACTGATAATAACAGGATATATGTTCTTTTCGTCAAGATAAGAATATTTCAAAGTGTCTGGCAATTTTTTTAATTCAAACATAGGATCACCTTTAGGTGGAGGAGGACCTCTAAGAGTATCAACAGTTAAATTGCTTTTAAGCAGAGGACGTTTTTCACAGAAAACTTTATCTATTTCATTCCTTTCATGCATATGTTAATCATTTTCATGGTCTAGCAGATATTATTCTAAAGGATCAGTAGGTGGTACAAAAATAGAAGCAAGACCGATTAATTCATCCTGACTAGGCAATTCTTTTTCATGATGATTTCTACTAAACTTGGAAAAATTAAACTCATGAGACTCATCACCAAAGCTAACTCCCTCAGTTTGTTTCTTACATTCTATCTTAGCATTACCTGTGTTCAACAAAGGTCTACCAAAGATAACGGGACAGAAGTCATCTTGTGGGGAACCAAGAAAAACAAAATAAATAGGATATTTAATTTTCCCACACAAGACTTCAACATCTCTAATAATCCCAAATGGTGGTATAGTGGCTCTATTAGCAAGGTCTCTATTAGCAAGTTTAATAGTAACATGTATTTCTTGTATCTTAACAGGTGCTATGTCTTTCATAATCTCTTCATATAAAGTGTAAGGAATAGCACTCACACTAGCACCCATGTCACATAAAACCATGATAACTCTGATCTCCTGTTTTAACAGAAATAACATGCATTCCCACAACAGGTTTATGGTTATCTTTTCTATCAGGTTTAGCAATTCTAGCAGTTTCTTCACAGAAGTAAATAACATGCCCATCAATATCTTCTTCAAAGAGATCTTTAAACATAGCAATGCTAGGTTCTACTTTAATTTGTTCTTCACGTTTAGGTGTTCTAATATAGCTCTTGTAAACCACAGTTGAAACTTTAGCATGTTCCTTTATCCTAACAGGGAAAGGTGGTTTCTATATATAAGGAGAAGGAACAACTGGATCAACATTATAGAGTATATTTTCTTCTTTAATTGGTGCTGGTTTTTTAATTTCCTGTTTAACAGGTGGGTGATATTTAAACCACTTCTCCGTAGGGAGTTCAACACGAGTAGAAAATGATTCACAAAAGGAGGCTACTGTCTCAGAGTCAAGTCCATATTTAGTGCTCAACTTTTGAAAAGCGTCGGTATCCATAAAATATTTAACACAATCATACTTAAGTTTAATACCCGACTCTTTACCTTCATCGAGTTCCCAATCTTCAGAGTTGTGTTTAATTCTTTCCAAAAGATCCCACCGTAATTCAATAGTCTTCTTCATAAAAGAATCAACACAAGAAGTATCAAGCATGGTTTGATCATTATGAGAAAGGCGGGCATAAAAATTCTGGATAAAAATTTCTCTTGAGAGCTCATGATTGGGGCATGAATATAACATTGACTTAAGCCTCTCCCAAGCTAGAGCGATACTTTCTCCTTCATGAGGCCAAAATTATATATATAATTCCGATCACAATGAACTAGATGCATGATAACCCACAAGTATAGGGGATCGCACCAATTTCGAGGGTAGAGTATTCAACCCAAATTTATTGATTCGACACAAGGGGAGCCAAAGAATATCCTCGAGTATTAGCAGTTGAGTTGTCAATTCAACCACACCTAAAAGATTTAGTATTTGCAGCAAAGTTTCAGTAGCAAAGTAGTATGATAGTAACGGTAACAGTGGTGACAGTAGCAGTAGTCATTTGTGTAGCAAGTGTGACAGTAGTAGCGGTAAAGTAACGTAGCAAAGACCAACATAGGAAAATCTCGTAGGCATTGCATCGGTGATGGATAATCATGTCGGATGGCATTCAGCATGTAACAGTTATAACATAGGGTGATATGTAACTAGCTCCAGTTCGTCAATGTAATGTAGGCATGTATTCCATATATAGTCATTCGTGCTTATGGAAAAGAACTTGCATGACATCTTTTGTCCATCCCTCCCATGGCAGCGGGGTCCTAATGGAAACTAAGGGATATTAAGGTCTCCTTTTAATAGAGAACCAGAACAAAGCATTAGCACATGGTTGAATACATGGAATCCTCATACTATGGTCATCTCCAGGAGTGGTTCCGGCTATTATCACTCCGGGGTTGCCGGGTCATAACACATAGTAGGTGACTACAACTTGCAAGATAGGATCAAGAACACACATATATTGATGAAAACATAACAGGTTCACATCTGAAATAATGGCACTTGGGCCCTAGTGACAAGCATTAAGCATAGCAAAGTAGTAGCAACATCAATCTTAGAACATAGTGTATACTAGGGATCAAACCCCATCAAAACTAACTCGATTACATGATAGATCTCATCCAATCCATCACCGTCCAGCAAGCCTACGATGAGATTACTCATGAACGATGGAGAGCATCATGGAATTGGCGATGGAGGATGGTTGATGATGACGAAGGCATCGATTTCCCCTCTCCGGAGCCCAGAACGGACTCCAGATCTGCCTCCCGAGGGAGAACAGGTGGTGGCGGCGGCTCCGTATCGTGAAACGCGATGAACTCTTCTCTCTGATTTTTTTCTGGGCAAAAGAGGTTATATGGAGCTAGAGATGTGGTCGAAGGAGCCACGTGGGCCCCACGAGCCTGCCAGGCGTGCCCTAGGGGGGGCGCCTCCTGGGCTCGTGGCCCACTGGCAGCTTATCTTCGGTCGATTCTTTCTCCGGTATTTTTTATATATTCCATAAAAATTCCTCGTAAATTTCCAGGTTATTTCGAGAACTTTATTTCTGCACAAAAACAACACCATGGCAGTTCTGCTGAAAATAGCGTCAGTCTAGGTTAGTTTCGTTCAAATCATGCAAATTATAGTCCTAAACAAGGGCAAAAGAGTTTGGAAAAGTAGATACGTTGGAGGCGTATCAATGCACAGGATAAAATTTTTGGTGGAACTCCAATTTCAAACGGTTCCAAGTCCATGATCCAATATCATCGCATAGCCTATACCATGCCAATGATATTCCCTTCAAAGGTAAAGGCAAAACATTTTTCATAACTTGATCCCTGGGTAAACCTGCAAGCTTAAACAATACACAACTTTTTTCCACATATATCAAGTGCATATCAGGATGTTCAGTTCCATCTCCTACATAAGGATTAGCTAGCAGTTGTTCGATCATACCCAAAGGAATTTCATATTCAATATTTTCTGTAGCTGCAGTAGCTTGAGGGGTAGCTAATTGTGGTTTTGGACGAGGTGAAGATACCCCTAACAAACTCCTCAAAGGATTGTTTTCCATAGTAGCATGTGACAATAAATTTCAGCACACTATATAAATGTTTCCTTACCAAATTCCACTTACGAAAGGCACTTCACAGCCCGGCAACGGTGCCAGAAAAGAGCCTTGATGACGCACAAGTATAGGGGGTAAATTGTAGCTCTTTTCGATAAGTAAGAATGTTGAACCCAACGAGGAGCAGAAGGAAATGACAAGTAGTTTTCAGTAAGGTAATGTCTGCAAGTGCTGAAATTGTAAGTAGCGAAGTAGTTTGATAGCAAGGTAATTTGTAACGAGCAAGTAACGAATATAGTAACAAAAGTGCAGCAAGGTAGCCCAATCCTTTTGAGGCAAAGGACATGCCAAAACAATCTCTTATGATAAGCAAAGCGTTCTTGAGAATACACGGGTTCGGTACTTTGATAATTTGATATGTGGGTGGACCGGTGCTTAGGTGCTGCTCTTACTTGAAAAAACCTCCTACTTATGATTAACCCTCCTGCAAGCATCTGCAACTACAAGAAAAGTATTAATAATAAATTCTAACCATAGCATTAAACTTTTGGATCCAATCGGCCCCTTACGGAATAGCGCATAAACTGGGGTTAAGCTTCTGTCCCTCTCACAACCTATCATCTAATTGCTACTCCACAATTCATTCCCTTAGTCCCAAATATGGTGAAGTGTCATGTAGTCGACCTTCACATGACACCACTAAGGGAATCACAACATACATACTATCAAAATATCGAACACATATCAAATTCACGTGATTACTTGCAACATAATTTCTCCCGTGACCTCAAGAACAAAAGTAACTACTCACAAATAATAATCATGCTCAAGATCAGAGGGGTATTAAACAGCATAATGGATCTAAACATATATTCTTCCACCAAATAAACCATATAGTGATCAACTACAAGACGTAATCAACACTACTAGTCACCCACAAGCAACAATCTATAGTTCCG
Source organism: Hordeum marinum (assembly GCA_022496015.1). Classification (NCBI taxonomy): domain Eukaryota; kingdom Viridiplantae; phylum Streptophyta; class Magnoliopsida; order Poales; family Poaceae; genus Hordeum; species Hordeum marinum. The sequence goes on along the minus strand of CM039672.1, from coordinate 7,378,824 downwards.
GTAACAAGATTGAACTCAAGAGATGACATAGGGTTTGAGAGGAGTTGGTTCTGTTGAAGATGTTGATGAAAATTGCCCTCCCCAAGATGGAAGAGTTGTTGGTGATGATGATGATGATGATTTCCCCCTTTGGGAGGGAAGTTCCCCTGGCGGAATCGCTCCACCAGAGGGCAAAAGTGCTCCTACCCAAGTTCCGCCTTGAGGCAGCTGCGCTTCATCCCGAAAGCCTCCTCTTTATTTGTTTCTAGGTCAGAACGACTTATATACCAAAAGATGGGCACCGAAGGTGGGCTGAGGAGGGCACAACCCACCAGGGCGCGCCTGGGCTCCCTAGCGTGCCCAGGTGGGTTGTGTCCACCTGGCGGGCCCCCTGTGGTAGTAATTTGCTCCAATAATTCTTAAATAATCTATAAAAAATCTCCGTGAAGTTTTAGCTTGTTTGGAGTTGTGCATAATAGGTAGCCTGACGTAGCTTTTCCAGGTCCAGATTTCAAGCTGCCGGAATTCTCCCTCTTGGTGTATTCCTTGCAAATTATTAGAGGAAAGGAATTAGAATTACTCCAAAAAGCATTATTATGGATAAAACATTATAAATAACAGCAAGAAAACATGATGCAAAATGGAGAGAATAGGTAGCCTAATGTATCAACTGGGTTAACAGGTTTATCCCAAAAAATGTCATAAAGTTTCATATGATTGCATATAAAGTATACAAGATTGGTAATACAATAGCACGGAACAATAAAAAACTATAGATGCATTGGAGACGTATCAGTGTGCAATGAGAAAGCCTTACTGCTTCAATGGTCTTCTGGCAAGACAGGCCATCGAAAAATACGTTGTTAGGCGAAATCCTTTTTCCTGTCTTGCAAATACCATCCAATGCGGCAACTAGCACTACATTAATCAGGCACTTTGCCATGGTGGACGTTAGTCTGCCATGGTGGAAGACAAAGGGCAAAACGGCGGACGACAAAGGCCTTTGCCATCCGCTAGCGGACGGCAAACATTTTGGCCGAACCAACTCAGGCAAAGGGGTTCTTTGTCGTCTGCTTTGGCACAGCGGACGGCAAAGAATCTTTGCCATCAGCTTGCAGACGGCAAAGGGACTTGACGCCGTAGTACTGACGGCGCCACCGTTAGGTGGCTAACGCACCCCACCCCTTTGCCTTCTGCCCCCTGGCCCCCTTTGCCATCTACCCCCGACAGCACAGACCCCATCTTTGCCCCCCCCCCCCCCCGCGCCCCTCTTTGCCGACTACCGCGTTGCGCCGCCCCCCTTTGCCATTTGCCCCCTCCTCGCACGCCCCTCTTTGCCGTTTGCTCCCCTTTGCCATCTGCCCCCTCCACCCACGCACCCCCTTTGCCGTCTGCCCCTGACGACAAAGAGGCCACATGGCCCCAGCCTGGTGTTCCCAACTTTCACAGGTGTCCGCCATGTGGCGGCTTTGCCATTCGGGCTGTCGGCAAAGGCTCCTTTGCCATCTGGGGCGAACGGCAAAGAGGTTGCATTACCTTTTTTGTGTTTTTATATTCAACAATTTTCAAACAATTAATATATTATATGTACATAAATATTTCACAGAAACAATGTGCAACAGCCATATATTATCAACCAACATTTATACGAAATTAAAAGTATCAGATGCCACATTGTTCGCCATATTACAATAGGTTCATCCATACATACATATAGTCTCATCGATACAAATGGCTCGATACATGAAAATAGAAAGTAAACCTAGCACTACATCAAAGTAAGCTGCCATGAACTCGTCTCAAATCTGCAAAATTGGAAATAAGAAAGTTAGAAAAATAATACTAAAATTAAGAAGTAGAAGAAGATATAGAATTAGAAGAAGATGAAGAAGATGAAGGGGGTGTTTGGTTTGAAGACACAACCAGCCACAGTTTGCCACAACTCAAGTTAGGCAAGTCTGACCATGTTAGGTGTGTGTCTGATTCTTGCCACAACTAAGGCAAGAATTTATATTAGCACTAAGACCCACATGTCATAGATAGAAAAAGTTTGGCAAGATTCCCTTAGGCAAGCCAAAGTGTAGCTAACTATTTGAGAACCTCAAGTAAGGCAAGTGTGGTAAAATTGTGGCAAGCCAAAGTGTGATAAAATTGTGGCAAGCCAAATTGTGGCTAACTATTTGAGCACCTCAAGCCAAAGTGTTTTAAGATTCTCCATCTATCCCCTCTTGTTTTTCTTCTTCTTATTGCTTATTTGTGTCATTTTAGAGCTAACCTAGGTAATTATCACATTTTTTTACCTAACTAAGCTTATTGTGTCATTTTGCAAGAAAATAAGCTAAGTATATGGCATCTATGAGGTTACCAAGTCTATTATGTTATTTTAGAGTCAACTAAGCTTATTATGTCAGTGTGGAGGAAACAATGCAAAGTATAGATCATTTTAGAGCTAACTTAGGTACAATATGTCATTTTAGAGGTAAGTAAGCTTACTATGTCATTTTAGAGGAAACAAAGCTAACTTATGTAAAATATGACATTTGTCTAAGTGTTATGTTTTCATTGTGTTAAGTTTGTCTAAGGGCTATGTTTATATTTGTTTGAGAAAATGAGCCAAGTAAGTGTCTTATTAATTAGGGCTTACCGTCCTCGTCATCACGGAGGTGAAGCATCGGGGTTGGTCAGGTCAGGCGATGCGGCTTGGGAGTTATGTTGTACCAAAGATCATTTGCGTTAGCATGATGACGCTGAAATTTTAAGACTAGTAACTAATGAGCATTGAAAGGAAACTCACCGTTCCGGTCGTGGTAATGACTGGCATCGGCGGAGGGGTTTGGCCGGTCTTGTCGCACAAAGTCTGCACGTTTGGTTTTGTAAAGTTAATCATATTGGGTATTAGTGAAAAGAACATGTAGTGCATGATTTGGATAATATGAAGAAGAAACTTACCACGATGATATCATACACCACCCGGTTACATGCATCGTTACGTGCTCTCTCCTCCTCCAACAACTTAGCCGTCCTCTCCTCTAGATCCCTCTTCTCCTCCGCCGCCTGCCGTGCCTGTTCCGCCAGAAATTCCTGGGTTGTTTCTCTCTATTTCTGCAGAGCAGCGTGCAACACAACCCGTTAGCATTTTAATCATGTTTGTTCGCACAGAAAATGTAATGGAGGAAACGTATCAGAGTCTATATGCTTAATCTCGATGGCGAGCTGGACTGGCCGTGGACGAGGCGACATCTCACGACAGGAGCACGTTTGGCACGCCTTGATCTGTCGGAGAGCGCACGAAGACCACATATGTCCATCTCCAATGGCTATCGATCCATGGGGCCTCAGGTGGTCAACTATCATCACCAGGTCTGGTTCAAGTGGATGCTGGTTCGGGTTGAAGTCATCAAAATTCACTGGCTTCCCCAAATCTCTATACCTCACGAGCTTTTCTGGGAGGAGATATTGGTGAAGTTCTCAGGATTATCAAGGTCAGACTCAGAGAATACCTTGACCTTCTTGGATGAGGCTGTATGGGCCATGGCATAGAGGTCGTACACCTCTCGCACCTACGTATTATTGTGATGAGCCTACAAGAGAGGGACAAAGTATTAATAATGGGTTAACCCAGCACACTATTACAGAATAGGCTGTTAGTGGCACACCTGTTTTTGCTATTAATGGCGCACTATAGGTGCGCCACTATTAACACACCACTAGTAACAAATAGTAATGGCGCACCTCTGGTGCGCCATTAGTATCCCAGATAATAGTGGCGCACCGCATAGTGTGCCATTACTATGTCCAACAGTGCGCCATTACTATGCCTCCTAGGGGCCACATTTCCCTCCACCTATGCCTCGTGGTGCGCCATTAGTATGCCCCACATGCGCCACTGGTATTTGGCCCTGGTGCGCCACTAAAGCTCAACATGGTGCGCCACTACTATGAGTATTACGAATGTTTTTTCTTTTCTTGTATTTGCATAGGTTAAAAAATACATTACAACACAGAATATAAACATCACACAATATAAACAGCACAAAATACATTGCAGCACATAATACATTATTGTCATATAAGAACTCCTCATCATCATCATTTTCGTCCATGAGACATCATATAACAAATTGGTCACTAGTCATAATTACAACTCCTCCTCCTCGTCATCATCAACTCTAATACATTGTAGCACATAATAACACATTGTACCTAGGACCTAGTCCTCTCTCGTAGGACCTACTCTACCCTCTCTTAGGTACAATATCATAAAACAAAATAGGCCCTGACTCTCCATTATGGAGAACGGAGATCATCCTGTCTCCCATTATTGGCCTACGCACAATGTTGCTTCCAAGTAGCTCTCTACGATTGAGCATACATTTTTTCCAATCTTTGATTGTCATGACTCCATCGGTTTTAGAAATACGGTATGGACAGGAGTGATGCGTAGGCTGACCTGGTCGTGTTGGCCCTAAGCTCGTAACAACAACGTGGCCTCTAGGAAACATCAGATGAGGCACACAATCCTCCGGGATTTTGTGTTGAAAAACATAGTAATAACTTTGTAGTTAGTAATGTAGTTTAGTTTTAAAATAATTTATGCAAAAGAAGCACGGATGTCGTAATAGTAGAATTAAAATCTTACCATGCAATCTCCATGGATGTTACCGTAGTTCACCACGTGCACTAGTGGAATGTATTGACCATAATGTGCAGGAGTTTGATAATAGCTATTGTAATTCTCAAGATTACTAAGAAATGCGGTAAGATGATCTTTCTCCGTATAAGTTAATTCTGCTTCATCATTGTAGTAGTAGGTTCTGTCTACCATCTTCCGTACATTTTTTGAAGAATGAAAATATGCTATAAATGCAAATAAGTTGTCAACTATTTAAAAAAGAACAATATAAATTACTTAATAAATATGGTTGAGAAACTCACATAATGGTAGAACTGGAGGCATCTGCACATCGACCCAGATGTCGATATTACCTTCTATTTCATCTTCCGGACGAATATCAAAGGTGATAAGCATATTAGGCTCAAATGCATAAGCCTTGCATAGTGCTTGCCAACTTTTGCATTCAAAATAGCAATAGGTGTATGCATGGTACAATTTCACCGCAAAAGTAAAACCATGCTCGGTCCTCAAGTGAACTATCTTTACCTCCATTTCTTTTTTAGTATCGAAACCAATCTTATCCAAGACAACAATTCTTGCATGGCAGGGGATACGCTAATAGAACAGTAAAAAATTAAAATTAATTATAAGTTGAAGTAAAAGAGGCAGAAGTCATGCATGCTTAATCAAGAAAAAAAACTTGCCATTGTGACTTACTATATCCACTTCGAAGTTCTCATCCAGCATGATGCTGAAGCACCTACCATAAACTAGAAAGTCTTGTCACAGAGGCCGCGCTCGTCTTCGCATAATTCGCACATACCGAATTCACTTTCGTCGTCAGACATTTCCTATGTTCATAGTTGAAACATTTAAAACCGATCGAAGGAAACTAAGAGAAAACTGATGAACACACAGATCACTATTAATTTACTCAATCAATATGCAACAGGTTGACTTTAGGTGTGTCGAGTCTTTCCTTCCTAAACTCTCATCTCACGTATATGGTGGGCACTCTTCTGATATTGCGACAGTTGGTGATGGTGGCTCCTCCATTCGTCCCCGAGTGCATTACACCAAAATGTCTAGCACATGGGAACGAAGGAGAAGCGACCCCCACGACAACAGTCGGGATTCTTCATCTCTCATATTTATATATGGTGGACACTCTCCCTGAGTGAAAGACACTCAAGGAGCCGAAATAGACCTAAAGTCAACCCATTCCATATATCGAGCAATGACATAGAAAAAATTAGAGGTTGTTTTGCTGGAATGACTTGCAAATCACAAATACATTTATAATGACCTCAAATATAATATCACTAATACATCATCCCGAATAATCCAGTTAATGCATCATCAAATATATATTAACTAACACATCTCGAATATTATCATATAAGATCACTAATTCAGATCGAATACCATCGAATAATCTAAGTCGCTAACGGTTCCTGGGTCATGGGTGGTGGACACCCAAAGATAAGGAACCATCACGGGATCATAACTCAAGTGAGATCCCTGAAGGATCTCCAGGTATTATCAAACCGGGCGTCCAACGCCACCATGTAGTGACGGACGTGCTCGTCCTCCTCCCTAAAACAGCGACGTACCACCTGCGCGGGTGCTGGCTCCCTCCGCACCGAAAGTGGCCCGCATGACCACCACCATAGAAGGTTCGGGTCGGCGACGATACCTGCATTCCTCACCAACCTCCAAGCCCGGGAAGGTAGCACCTCCCAGTGCCAGCCTGGCGGAGCCCAGTCCCGGACATGTCGCCTATGAAGCAGGCTCTCACGGACTACTCGATGACGAGGGTGCGGGACAGGCACTACAAGAATGAATTGCAGGAATCCTGAAGCAAACTAAATACCTAGTTCCGCCCGAACTGTTAAATGTTGGCGCTGCCTTGATGGTGTGGCACACCGTCCATTTGGGCACGACGTGCCTTGGCATCGTCGTGGACGACTTGCCATTGGTCAGAGCACCATTCATTCACCAACGCCTCCCAACAACCCATCTTATCTGCACACGTCTCGGGGGCACCTAACTTAGTAAAGAGAAATTAGAGAGCTACCCATGTGAATCAAAGCAAAGGAAACTAAGTACAAGTCCTTAAGAATAGGTAATTACCTTCATGTACTGCTCCTTGTCCAGAGACTTTCGGCGGGACGACGACTTGGCCTTCTTAATATGCTACGAAGTGTAGTAGTCTCGAACAGCCTATAGCCGAGCCTCATGCCGTTTGTTCTGTAGTAGCCACCTGGACTAGTAATCGATAAGCTTTGCCGGGGCCTGCTCGTATCCCTCCTCACACTTGTAGAAGGTCCGCAATCAAAAGAGACAACATTGATTAGTACAATATATAGCTGTTATTGATTTTAAATTATGTAAAGGAGAAATTATCCAGAACTTCCTGATGACCATGTTGGCCCTCGTGTGGCACCACACACCATCGATCATCTCCTCCGCCGGGGCCGGGGCAGCCAAGTAGTGCTCCCATTTCAATCCTGCCTCTTCTTGCTGACCCTCGCCGGGCAACGTGACAAACCGCAGGAAGTTATGCCATAAAATCACACCACGGATGCATCATCGCCATCACTATAATTAATGAATGCATCATCACCATCACTATAATTAATGAATGCATCATCATCACTATCGGGAGAAACATGTGGAAGTCCTCCTTTATGTAATCGGTAAACATTGAGAGGTCATTTATAGTAGTAACCTCTTCTTCTTTCGTCTCTTCTTGTTCCGGTTCAGGGGTGAAGTTGGATTCACTGTCGCTATCTACCTCAATGTACTTGGGTGAAGTAGAGCAGTTCCTGAAACATTTTTTGGAAAGACGTGTTTCTTGGAAGAATTCTCCTTCATATGTGTCTGGGTTAATGCGAGGTTCATAATCATGTTCATTGAGGGGAGGTGGTCTAAAATGTGGCAGCACATCATAAACGACATCCCAACCATTCAGATTTGGATCAGTTTGGCAGGCCCACGGTAGATAGAAAACATGGGTCGCCCGTTGAGCTATAATATAGACATCGGGAACATCTAAATGGGTGCTTTGTTTGATTTCGACTAGCCCTATATGTTCATGAGTCCTTCTAGTCTCCTTCGGCTGGAACCAATACCATTTGAAGACTATGACATTTGGTCTGTTTTCACCAAAGAATATAAGTTCATAAATTGCTTCAACTCGTCCATAATACTCGACACCTCCTTCGCCGACAGCAGAGACACAAATATTTGTAGACTTTTGGTCGGCCATACATAGCTCTTTGCCAAAAGTACGAAAGCGGTACCCGTTGATGTCGTATTTGTCAAATGAGCGGACCTTATAGTGAAAACCATTAGCGACTTGTGTCAATTCAGCATCCATAGAATCTGAATTAGTCTACAAGTTTGATACGAAAGGATTTTTGCATTAGCCGCAACTACATGAAAAAATGAAATGGTCTAATGGAAATTACCGTTTATTTGAACTAAGAGATGAAACCAGGATAGTGTTAGAAATATGCCCTAGAGGCAATAATAAATTGGTTATTATCATATTTACTTGTTCATGATAATCGTTTAACATCCATGCTATAATTGTATTGATAGAAAACTCAGATACATGTGTGGATACATAGATAACACAATGTGGATACATAGACAATACATGTGTGGATACTCAGATACATGAGATATCATTTGATAATGCGATCACATCATTAGGAGAATGATGTGATGGACAAGACCCAAACTATAAATGTAGCGTATGATCGTATCAGTTTATTGCTACAGTTTTCTGCATGTCAAGTATTTGTTCCTATGACCACGAGATCATGCAACTCACTAACACCGGAGGAGTACCTTGTGTGTATCAAATGTCGCAACGTAACTGGGTGGCTATAAAGGTGCTCTACAGGGATTTCCGAGGGTGTCTGTTGGGTTGGCAAGGATCAAGACTGGGACTTGTTACTCAGTGTGACGAAGAGGTAACTCAGGGCCCACTCGACAATACAACATCAAAATATGCCTTGCAAGCAATGTGACTAAGTGTTAGCCATGGGATCTTGTATTACAGAATGAGTAAAGAGACTTGCCGGTAACGATATTGAACTAGGTATAGAGATACCGACGATCAAATCTCGGGGAAGTAACATAGCGAAGAACAAAGGGAACAATGTACGGGATTAACTGAATCCTTGACATAGAGGTTTGACCGATAAAGATCTTCATAGAATATGTAGGAATCAATATGGGCATCCAGGTCCCTGTATTGGTTATTAACCGTAGAGGTGTCTCGGTCATGTCTACATAGTTCTCGAACCCGTAGGGTCTGCACACTTAAGGTTCGGTGACGTTTCGGTAGTATAGAGTTATGTATGGTGGTGACTGAAGGTTGTTCGGAGTCCCAGATGAGATCCCGTACATCACGAGGAGCTCTGGAATGGTCCGGAGGTAAAGATTGATATATAGAAAGTCCTGTTTGGGTCACCGGAAAAGTTTCGGGCTCATCGGTAGTGTACCGGGAGGGCCGGGAGGGTGCTGGGGGACCATCGGGAGGGGTATTTCGACCCAAGAGGATACATGGGTTGTGGGAAGAGGTATACCAGCCCTTAGTGTGCTGTCCTAAGTCCCACAAGAGGCCCATGCGGCTGGAGTGGAAGGAGAATTTAAAAAGCCAAGGTGGAAATAGTTTCCAAGTGGGAAGGAGGAGTCCTAATCCTACTAGGATTGGAGGAGGACTCCTCCACTCCTCCTTGCGCAAGGCCAAGGGCTGGTCCCTTGTGCGCGAAGCCTCCTCCTTCCCTCCTCCTATATACCCTAGAGGTTTTGAGGGTTTTGAGACATAGAAAAAACAGCCACGTGTTGCCTCTCCTCTAGATCGTAGTTTCTCCTCTAGATAGGTTTTAGCGGTGCTTAGACAAAGTCCTGTTGGAATAGCTCCACCACCATCGCCGCAATGCCGCCGCGCTGCCAGAGAACTCTTCTACCTCTCTGCTCCCTCTTGCTGGATCAAGAAGGCGGAGATCATCATGAAGCTGTATGTGTGCTGAACTCGGAGGTGCCGTCCATTCGGCACTAGATCGGAAGGACCGTGATCAAGATCGTGAGATGATTTGTGATTGGATCATGGGACGGATCGTGACGAGATCGCGAGACGTATCGTGATTGGATTGCAGGACGGATCGTGATGGTATCGCGGGACGCTCGATGCTTTGGATCGCAAAGACGTTCGACTACATCAACCGCGTTTCTTAACGCTTCCCGCTTAGCAATCTACAAGGGTATGTAGATCCACTCTCCCTCTCGTAGATTCTCATCACCATAGATAGATCTTGTGTGTGCGTAAGAAATTTTTTGTTTCACATGCAACGTTCCCCAACAATGGCATCATGAGCTAGGTCTATGTGTAGATGAGATCTTAAGTAGAACACAAAGAGTTTGTGGGCGTTGATGCTTAGATTGCTTCCTCCCTTGGTCGTGTTTTGGTTCAGCGGTATTGTGGGATGAAGCAGACCGGACCAACCTTACTCGTACACTTACGAGAGACCGGTTCCATCGACTGACGTGTGACTTCGTTGCACAAAGATGGCTGGCGGGTGTCTGTTTCTCCTACTTTAGTTGGATCGGATTTGACAAAGGCGCTCCTTGAGAAGGTTGAAAATCAACTTATGTATCACCGTTGTGGTTTTGCATAGGTAAGACTTGTTCTTGCTAGATACTCATAGCAACCACGTAAAACATGCAACAACAATTAGAGGAAGTCCAACTTGTTTTTGCAGGGTATGTTGTGATGTGATATGGCCAATAACATGATGAGATATATGTGATATATGAGATGATCATGTGTTATATATAATATCATGACTTGCATGTCGATGAGTACGGCAATTGGCAGGAGCCATAGGGTTGTCTTTTATTGTTGTGTGACCTGCATGTCAATCATTAAGCTCTATGTAATGCTTTACTTTATCGCTAAGCGGTAACAATAGTAGTAGAAGCATGGTGGGCGCGACAACCCCAATGGCGACACGTTGATAGAGATCAAGATGATGGAGATCATGCTGTCATGCCGGTGACGATGGATATCATGCCGGTGCTTTCAAGATGGAGATCAAAATCACAAGTTCATGGCCATATCATGTCACTTATGATTTGCATGTGATGTTAATACTTTTATGCACCGTGTTTTTCTTAGGACGAGGTAGCATTATAAGGTGATCCCTCACTTAATTTCAAGATAAACTATGTTCTCCCCGAGTGTGCACCGTTGCGAAAGTTTGTCGTGTCAAGACACCACGTGATGATCGGGTGTAATAGAATCTATGTTCACATTCAACGGGTGCAAGCCAGTGTTGCACATGCGGCACAATCGGGTTAAACTTGATGAGCCTAGCATGTACAGACATGGCCTCGGAACACAAGAGACCGAAAGGTCGAACATTAGCCATATAGTAGATATGATCAACATGATGATGTTCACCATTGAAACCACCTCAACTCACGTGATGATCGGACTTGAGTTGGTGAATTTGGATCATGTATCACTCGAATGACCAGAGGGATGTCAATTTGAGTGGGAGTTCTTAGGTAATATCATTAATTGAACTCATTATCATGAACATAGTCAGTAGTGTATTTGCAAATTATGTTGTAGATTACTAGCTCACGCTGTAGCTCCCTTTAATTTTTATATGTTCCTAGAGAAATAGAATTGAAAGATGATGGTAGCAATATTACGGACTGGGTCCGTGATCCGAGGATTGTCCTCATTGTTGCATAGAAGGCTTATGTCCTTAATGCACCACTCGGTGCGCCACCCCCTCTAGTGTCATCTATAGATGTTGTGAACATCTGACAGGCACGTTCCGATGACTACTTGATAGTTTAGTGTGTCATGCAATACAACTTAGAATTGAGGCTCCAAAATGTTTTGAACGTCACGGAACATATGAGATGTTCTAAGAGCTGAAATTGGGATCTCATGCTCGTTCCCGTGTTGTGAGATATAAGATCTCGAAAAAGATTATTTGCCTGCAAGATGAAGGAGAATAGCTCAATTTTTGAGCATGTGCTCAGATGGTCTGGTTGCTACAATCGCATGAATAGAGTGGGAGTTGCTCTTCCAGATAAGATAGTGATTGATATAGTTCTCTGAGTCACTATCACTAAGCTACTAGAACCTCGTGATGAACTATAATTATGCCAGGGATGGAAATGATGATCCCTGAGCCGTTCGCGATGTTTGACATAGCGAAGGTAGAAATCAGGAAGGGGCATCAAGTGTTGATGGTTAGTAAAACCACTAGTTTCGAGAAGGGCAAGGGCAAGGAGGGAAACTTCATGGATGGCAAGGCAGTTGTTGCTCAAGTGAAGCAACCCAAAGTTGAACCCAAACCTGAGACTAAGTGCTTCGATTATGAGGAGAGCGCTCGGAGAAGCGGAACAACCCTAGATACTTGGTAGATAAGAAGGCTGGCAACATCGACAGAAGTATATTTTGATATACGTGTTATTGATTTGTACCTTGCTAGTACTCCTAGTAGCACCTGGGTATAGGATACCGGTTCGGTTTCTAAATGTTAGTAACTCGAAATAAAAGCTACGGAATAAACAGAGCCTAGCTAAGTGTGAGATGATGATAAGTGTTGGAAATGTTTCCAAGGTTGATGTGATCAACATCTCATGCTCTCTCTACCTTTGGGATTAGTGAAGAACCTAAATAAATGTTATTTGGTGTTTGCGTTAAGCATGAACGTAATTAGATCGTGTTTATTACAACACGGTTATTCATTTCAGTTAGAGAATAATGGTTATTTTGTTTACATGAATAATACCTTCAATGGTCACACACCCAGTGAGAATGGTTTGTTGAATCTTGATCGTAGTAATACACATGTTCATAACATTGATGCCAAAAGATACAAAGTTAATAATGATAGTACCACATACTTGTGGCACTGACGCTATATGTCATATTGATATAAATCGCATGAAGAAACTCTATGCTGATGGATCTTTGGACTCATTCGATTTTGATTCGGTTGAGACATGCAAACCATGCCTCTTGGGCAAGATGACTAAGGACCCCATTTTCTGGTTTGATGGAGGGGGCAAATGATTTATTGGAAATGATACAAGTTGATGTATGGAATCCAATGAGTCTTGTAGCGTGGAGTGGATATCGTTATTTTCTTACCTTGAGTGATGATTTGAGTAGATAATAGTGTATATTTACTTAATGAAACACAAGTCTGAATCGTTTGAAAAGTTCAAGCAAATTCAGAGTGAAGTTTAAGATCGTCGTGACAAGAAGATAAAAATGTATGCAATATCATCGTGGAGGTGAATATCTGAGTTACGAGTTTGGCATACAACTTTAGAAAATGTCAAAGAGGTTTCACAACTCATGCCACCTGCAACACCATAGTGTGATTGTGTGTTCGAACGTCATAGTCGTGCTCTATTGGATATGGTGCATACTATGATGTCTCTTATCATTTTGCCACTTTCGTTTCGGGGTTATGCATTAGAGATAACTACGTTCACTTTAAATAGGGCACCATCTAAATCCATTGAGATGACACCGTATGAATTATGGTTTGATAGACACCTAAGCTTTCATTTCTTAATGTTTGGGGCTGCGACACTAATGTGAAGAAGGTTTTCACCTAATGAGCTCGAACCCAAAGTAGACAAATGCATCTGTATAGAATACCCTAAGAACGGTTGGGTAAACCCTCTATCTCAGATCCAAGCATAAAGTGTTTGTTGCTAAAACGGGTCCTTTCTCGAGAAAGAGTTTCTCTCGAAAGAATTGAGTGGGAGGAAGATAGAACGTTATGATGTTGTTGAACCTTTGTTTCAACCAGAGAGTAGCGTAGCGCAGGAAGATGTTTCTGTGAAGCCTACGTTAGTTGAAGAGGAAGTTAATGATGATGATAATAAAGCTTCGGATCAAGTTACTATCAAACCTAGTAGGATGACTAGGACGCGTACTGCTCCTGAGTGGTACGACAACCCTGTCTTGGAGGTCATGTTGTTGGACAACGATGAACCTACAAGCTATGGTGAAGCGATGATATGCCCGGATTCCGACAAATGGTTAGAGGCCATGAAATCAGAGAAAGGATCCATTTATGAAAACCAAGTATAGACTTTGGTAGACTTGCTCGTTGGACGGCAGGTTGTTGTGTACAAATGGACCTTTAAGATGAAGATAGATGCTGATGGTGAATGTCACCATTTATAAAAGCTTGACTTGTCGCAAAGATGTTTTTGACAAGTTCAAGTAAATGACTGCGATGAGACTTTCTCACTAGTACCGATGCTAAAGTCTGTTGGAATTATGTTAGCAGTTGCTGCATTTTTCAATTATGAAATCTGGCAGACGGATGGCAAAACATCGTTTCCTTAACAGTTTACTTGAGGAAAGGTTGTATGTGATACAACCAGAAGGTTTTTTTAGTCCTAAGGATGCTAAAAGGTGTGGGAGCTCCACCAATCCTTCTATGGTCTGAAGCAAGCATCTCGGAGTTGGAATATACACTTTGATGAGGTGATCAAAGTTTTTGAGTCTATGCAAAGTTTATGAGAAACATGTATTTACAATAAAGTGAGTGGGAGCACCATAGAGTTTCTGATAAGCATATATGGTTGACATATTGTTGATCGAAAATGATGTAGAATTTCTGGAAAGCATAAAGGGTTATTTGAAATGAGTTTTTCAAACGATGACGTGGATAAAGCTACCTAATTGTTGAGCATCAAGATCTATAGAGATAGATCAAAAATGCTTGATGAGACTTTCAATGAGTACATACCTTGACCAGATTTTGAAAGAGTTCAAAATGGATCAGTTAGATTGAAGTGTTCTCGCCTGCTTTGTAAGGTGTGAAGTTGAGTGAGACTCAGAGCTCGACCACGGCAGAACAAATAGAAAGGACGAACGTCATCCCCTATGCCTTAGCCATAGGCTTTGTATACTATGCCATGCTGTGTACCACACTTGTGTGTGCTTTGCCATGAGTTCGTCAAGTGGTACAAGAGTCTTAGAGTGGATCACTGGACAGCGGTCAAGATTATCCTTAGTAACTAAAGGACTAATGAAATGATTCTCGATTATGGAGGTGATAAAGAGTTTGTCGTGAAGAGTTATGTTGATGCAAGCTTTAACACCAATACGGATGACTCTTAGTAGCAATCCGGATACGTATAGTGGAGCAGCCATTTGGAATAGCTCCAACTCGAGTGTGGTAGCAGTGTCTACAAAAATACATAGAGATTTGCAAAGTACACACGGATCTGAATATCGCAGACCCGTTGAAAAAAAGACCTCTCTCACATGCAAAGCATGATTGAGCCTCGGAACTCATTGGGTGTTAGATTCATAACAATGTGAATCACATGGTGATGTGAACTAGATTATTGACCCTAGTGCAAGTGGGAGACTGTTAGAAATATGCCCTAGAGGCAATAATAAATTGGTTATTATCATATTTCCTTGTTCATGATACTCGTTTAACATCCATGCTATAATTGTATTGATCGAAAACTCAGATACATGTGTGGATACATAGACAACACCATGTCCCTAGTATGCCTCTAATAGACTAGCTCGTTGATCAAAGATGGCTATGGTTTCCTAGTCATGGACATGAGATGTCATTTGATAATGGGATCAAATCATTAGGAGAATGATGTGATGGACAAGACCCAAACTATAAACATAGCATATGATCGTATCAGTTTATTGCTAAAGTTTTCTGCATGTCAAGTATTTGTTCCTATGTCCATGAGATCATACAACTCACTGACACCGGAGGAGTACCTTGTGTGTATCAAACGTCACAACGTAACTGGGTGACTATAAAGGTGCTCTACAGGTATCTCCGAGGGTGTCTGTTGGGTTGGCAAGGATCAAGACTGGGATTTGTTACTCTTTATGGTGGAGAGGTATCTCAAGGCCCACTCGGTAATACAACATCACACCGGATAGCCACGGGATATTTTATTACGGAACGAGTAAAGAGACTTGCCGGTAACGAGATTGAAATAGGTATAGAGATATCGACAATCGAATCTCGGGCAAGTAACATACCGAAGAACAAAGGGAACAACATACGGGTTTAACTGTATCCTTGACATAGAGGTTCGACCGATAAAGATGTTCGTAGAATATGTAGGAATCAATATGGGCATCTAGGTCCCTCTATTGGTTATTTGACCGCAGAGGTGTCTTGGTCATGTCTACATAGTTCTTGAACCCGCAGGGTCTGCACACTTAAGGTTCAGTGATGTTTCAGTAGTATAGAGTTATGTATGGTGGTGACCGAAGGTTGTTCGGAGTTCCAGACGAGATCCCGGACATCACGAAGAGCTCTAGAATGGTACGGAGGTAAATATTGATATATAGGAAGTCCTATTTTGGCCACCTGAAAAGTTTCTGGCTCATTGGTAGTGTTTCGGGAGTGCCGGGAGGGTGTCGGGGGACCATCGGGAGGGGTATTTCGACCTCAAGAGGCTGCTTCGGCTGTCGGAAGAGGTATACCAGCCCTTGGTGGGCTGTCCTAAGTCCCATAAGAGTCCCATGCGGCTAGAGTGGAAGGAGAAGGAAAAAAGCCAAGGTGGAAAGAGTTTCCAAGTGGGAAGGAGGAGTCCTAATCCTACTAGGATTGGAGCAGGACTCCTCCTCTCCTCCTTGCGCAAGGACAAGGGATGGACCCTTGTGCGCCAAGCCTCCTCCCTCCCTCCTCCTATATATACTAGATGTTTTGAGAGTTTTGAGACATAGAAAAAACAGCCACGTACTGCCTCTCCTCTAGATCGTAGTTATTCCTCTAGATTGGTTTCAGCGGTGCTTACACGAAGCCCTATTGGAATAGCTCCACCACCATCGCCGCAACGCTGTCGCGCTGCTGGAGAACTCTTCTACCTCTCTTCTCCCTCTTGCTGGATCAATAAGGCGGAGATCGTCATCAAGCTGTACGTGTGTTGAACGCGGAGGTGCCGTCCGTTCGGCGCTAGATCAGAAGGACCATGATCAAGATTGCGAGACGATTCGTGATAACGGATCGTGATGAGATCGTGGGACAGATCGTGATTGGATCGCGAGAAGGATCATGATGGGATCGCGGGACGCTCGACGCTTTGGATCGCGAAGACGTTTGACTACATCAACCGCGTTTCTTAACGCTTCCCTCTTAGCGATCTACAAGGGTATGTAGATCCACTCTCCCTCTCATAGATGCTCATCACCATGGATAGATCTTGTGTGTGCGTAGGAATTTTTTTTCCATGCAACGTTCGCCAACAGATAGCCGCCTCCATGCTTTGCCAGAAGCTCATACTCTTTGATGGAATCCGTTTGGATCACCTCTCCATCCGAGAATTTGGTGACGTATCGACTGTATCACATATCCGAGAATAAGAGTAGTTCAAAAGAACTAGAAGTTGCGAAACAATGTACCGACAACTTACTCGATGTATGACCGCACTTCTCTTAGGTTGTTGAAAATATACAACAAAATGATCTGCCATTATTTGACATCCAACGTTACTGCTTTCGAAGCACCGGCTGGTGCGAGCTTCCCTTGGAATAGGCTAAGGTTCCATCAAACTTTTTCACGGTGCACAAAGAGCGCGGAAGAAATAGCTCAGCTATGCCAGTACTAGCCATTCATCCTCGGGGATAAAGCCACGCAACATCACCGGCATTACCCGCTCAAGCCATATGTGCCAATCATGACTATTGGGACCAAATATTTTCAATTTCTCAAGACTCGCTCCCCTCTTTAGATTTGCTGCATACTCATCGGGTAATATCAACTGCAGTTTCACCCACAAGAGCATTTCCCTCATAGTTGGCCTTCCAAGATTGAACCATGCCTTTGGCTTCCTCTAGTTCTTCTTTCATTTTGGTTGTCATATGTTTTGTAATGGTCTATCACATAGAGCTTCTTGATGGACTCTAGACTTAGGATTATTCTTTGCCTTTCCCTCTATGCTGAACAATGTACCAAAAAGGGCCTCGGCAATATTCTTTTCAGTGTGCATCACGTTGATGTTGTGTGAGCAAAGGAGGTCTTTAAAGTAAGGCAGATCCCACAGGCATATCTTGTGAGTCTAGGTGTGTTTCGAATTATACCCTTTGAAATACCCTGGACGATTTGGATCCGGCTCGAGAGCGTTTATCTGATCTAGGGTTTGTTGGCCTTTCAATGCAGGTGGTGTAGAGTTTTTGAAAACACTACCTTTCATCAAATTCTTCTTGTCTTTTCTGAACTTATGATGAGGATCTAGGAACTGTCTATGCAAGTCAAAGCAAGAATAGTTGCAACCTGCATGTAACCAACAGAACTCAAGAGCTGCCTTGCATGTGGGGCATGGGAACCTTCCTTGCACACACCAGCTAATAAATAACGCATACGCTGGCAAGTCATGCGTCGAGTAATGTACCACACATGCATTTTGAAGTTTTTTGTAGCGACGTCATATGTCTTGATCCCATTATCCCAAGCTTCTTGCAATTCACCCTTAAGAGGTTGCATGTACACATTCATATTCTTCCCCGGATAGTTGGGCCCTGGAATTATCAATGTAAATAAAATGTTCTTTCTTTTCATATTCTCTCCAGGGGGGGAGATTGAGTGGAATGACAAATACAGGCCAGCAACTGTATTGGGTTCTCGTCATACCAAACACTTGGAACCCATCTGTGTTGATGGCGACTCGAGGATGCCTTGTTTCTGCCACTTTATCCTTATGTAATGCATCTAGTTCGGTTCTTTTCCCCAATTTATGCCACGTCATCTGTCTGGTCGTCTCTTCGACCATGAAAAGACATTGAAGTCTTGGTATAATTGGTATATACCGAAGAACATTAACTGTGATTTTGGTCCAACACTTCTCACCCATATCGTTGTCTATCATAACATACCTGGAAGACTTGCTAATAGGACAATAGTTCAAGCCCGCATACTCAAGCCTAAATAAGGCACATCCATTCTCACAGGCATCGATCTTCAAATAGGGCATCTTAAGGGCACGTAGGATTTTGTCCGAAAGGTACATGTTTGCTGGCAATACATGGCCTTTGGGTAGAATGCGTCCAAATATCGCCATCATCGCATCGTAGCATTCTCTGCCTAGGTTGAACTGAGCCTTTAGAGCCATTACCTGCGCGATGGCATCTAGCTGACAAAGCTCATTGTGCTCGTGGAGAGCACGTTTTGAAGATTCCAACATATCATAGAAGGCCTTTGTAGATTCCTCCATCTCATCGTCTGAATCCCGAGCATCATCAAAGTCTTGCACAATGTCTTTGATCCTGGTACCATGCTCGTTGGTGTGACGACGATCAACCTTAGGTCTAGCACGTTGGGCATACTCACTATGAGATCTCCACACCGCATAATCAGGCGTAAAGCCCCACTTCTGCAAGTGTTTATCCATTTCATCTCTTGTCCACTTTTTATGGTTGTCGCACCGTACATAGGGGCACCAGGTTATTTCCTGGCCATTTGCAAATACGGCGCTCAGAAACCCCTTGGTTTTTGTTAACCATTCAATGGTGATTTCTTTCTGACTAGGGTGACCGGTGTACATCCAAGGACAATCACTCATCTTGCCTGCCTACTAAACACACAAGAAATATATATATATATATATATATATATATATATAATTCATCAGCTATATTCATCCGATAATCACGTTTGTAAGTTTTATTACACTCATCTTGCCTACCTACTAAACACACAATATATATATATATAATTCACCATCTATATTCATCTATATTCAACCTACACGCTAATAGGTAGAGATAGGTCCTAATCCCACCCGAGTATGTGTAGATTGGGTTTGTTTTTCCATGCTCTGCTCCGGATCCGACGCAGAATTTTGGCAGCACCTCTCCGTTGTTCTCCCGATGCACGTCTCGGCAATAAGTATAGAGGATGTGTAACCGAAGAACAATAGGGAGGCACTGACAAAATTTCGCATCAGATCCGGAGCAGAGCATACGGGAAAACAAACCCAATCTACACTTACTCCGGCTGTCCATATATAATGTTCGACAATTCAAAAGGATGGCGGTTATAAATATGCAAAGACATGCATATTTATAGACAACGCCCTTTCGAACAGGATACACATATTGGTCACGCATACTGATGATTGAGGACACCTATAGCTAGAAAGTCTCATCAGCTTGAAGACCGGGACCGAGGAAATTAAGGGGGCCAGGGGAGGAGATGTCATTTGTGCTCACCAACAAACGCAGCGGGGGAGTTCGTCAAACGCATAGGGAGGTTGTCGAACAGCAGACCCTCGCAGCGACGAAACAACTTCACATTGAAATGAAACTCGATGAACACAAATATGATGTTTTTTATAACAAAATCGGAAAATATTTGACCTAACACATAATTGTAAAAACTATGACCCCATCGGCCTCTGGAAGGCTGAAGAGGTGTCGAGAGGTCTTCTTCTTCTTCTTCTTCTTCTTCTTCTTCATTTCCTTCTCCTCTTCTTCTTCTTCATCTTCTTATTTTCCTTTTTTTTTCTTCTAGGAATTTATTTTCATCTTTTTCTTCTAAGTTTTCTCTTTTCTATCTATGTTTTTCTTCTTCTTGTCTTCTTCTTCTCCTTCTTCGTCTCCTTCTTCTTCTTCTTCTTCTTCTTCTTCTTCTTCTTCTTCTTCTTCTTCTTTTTCTTTCCCTTCTTCTTTTCCATCTACTTTTCTACTTTTCTTCTTTTCTTTCTAATTTCGTTTTTCTTTTCCTTCTAATTTTCTACTTTTCTTATTTTTTCCTTCGTATTTTCTTCTTCTTCTTCTTTTACTTTCCCCATTTTTTCTAACCTAATTAACTAACCTAACTAATAGTAGCTAGATAATTACTAATCTAAGTAATCTAATAAATTAGATGATAAAATAGAAAAAAAACAAAAAAAAACTAGCTACTAACCAGAGTTGGGGGGCGCGACCGGGCTTCGGGGACGACGGGTGTGCCCGACCGGCAGGGCAGGCGCAGAAGCTGGTGGCGGGTGTGGCTGGCGGCGGTGCGGGCAGGAGGGTCAGTGCAGGAAGGGGTGGCCGGTGCGGGGAGGGGTGGTCGCTGGGAGGAGGAGTCGCTGCCGCAGGGTGGAGGTGGAAGCGGAGAGGAGGGCCGGCACAAGGAGGGGTGGCCGACTGGGGGGGGCGGTTGCCACGGGAGGAGGTGGCAGCGGAGAGGAGGGTCGGCACAAGGAGGGGAGGCCGCGGGGAGGCGGGGTGGCCAACAAGGGGAGGGGTGAAGGTAGAGAGGAGGGCCAGCACGTGAAGGGTGTGGCCACAGGGAGGAGGTGCGGTGAGGGGTGGCTGCCGACGGTGGTGAGGGAGAGAAAGGGGATCGAGGCCAGTGTGCGGTGTGGGTAGAGAGAGAGGGGGGAGAGGGGGAGAGAGAAGGAGGTGGGGCATGGGGGAAACGACCGTTAGGTCACACATCCTCTTTGTCGTCTTCTCCCGGACGGCAAAGAGCTTGCCAGCGGACGGCAAAGCCGTAGAAGACGGCATAAAGTCCATCCGTTGGGCCTAGCTAGGTCCATGGCCCAGTGGGGCCCAGCTGGTCTCTTTGTCGTCTTCCTTTGGGGTCTTTGTCGTTCGCTGGCAGACGGCAAAGTATGCACTTCTGGCAATGAATAGATTTGTCGTTGGCCTGTTCCTTACCGTTTGTTTTCCGTAAGCTGACGGCAAAGACGTTCTTTGCCGTCAGCCAGCAGACGACAAAGAACTGGCAGATGGCAAATTATATGATTCCAGTAGTGTAGGGCGGCGTGATTCTCGAAGCTTTTTCTCACAGCTCAGGTGGCATCGTCGGAACCATTGAATTTCCACAATGGATGAACTCGTAGTTGGAGTGGTTGAACTCCTCGACTGATGGCGACTGACATCACGTTGATGATGGTAAGTTTGTTACGACCGAGGCACGAGACCTGATCTACTAGTCGAGTCACTTTGTGTAAGTGAGTCCTTGGACGCCAATTGTACCGTTTCTTTGATGGCATCTGAGAAAAAGAAGGGAGCCCTAATCATACCGGATCTTAAACTAGTACACCTGCCATTTAAAAGTACCCTGAAGATGCTACTTTTGATGGCATTGGGATTTTCCCAGCAGAGGAAGGGTGATGTAGGAAAGTAGCAATAAGTATTTCCCTCAGTTAAGAACCAAGGTTTATCGAACCAATACGATACAAAGCAAACGAACGGTCTACAATCCATGCACACACACACAAACATTTGCATCCAACACGGGCAAGAGGGTTGTCAATTCCCTTGTACTCGTTAATTGAAAGTATTAATTCTACTAGTATAGGAAAGATAATTATAAATAAAAATATAATATACTACACTAAGTGTATTTCTATGTTTTTGATAAATATATAGGTGAATGGATCCGGGGATCATAGCTTTCACTAGAGGCATCTCTCCCATGAGCATAGTTACGGTGGGTGAACCAATTACTATTGGAGATTGATAGAAAAGTGAATAATTATGATATTCTTGGCATGATCAATATACATGCATTATGTTAGTCACAAGTAGACCGAAACAATTATGCATCAGCTACTAATACTCCATAGAGCTACTGGTATCGTGCATGCATCTATAGTATTAAGTTCATAACAAAACAGAGTAATGCTTGGAGAATGATGACATAATGTAGACACAGTAATATCAATTAACATAATTGAACCCACATTGTTTTATATTTAGTAGAAACAATACAAATATGTGCCTTGGGGCCATAGGGCCACCACATGGGGTCACGACGCGCCAACCCCCAGGGTGCCCTTCTACCTTGTCGTCGCCTCGTGTGACGCATAGAATCATCCTGAAGCTTTCAGGGTCAGTTTTGGTCTAGAAACAATTGTCAAAATGTTTTATCGCGTTTGGACTTTGTTTGATATAGTTTTTCTGAAGAACCAAAAACAAACAGAGAACAACAACTAACATTTTGCGTTGGGTTAATAGGTTAGTCTCAAAAATTATCTAAAATTATGTATAAAGCATAAAAGATTGACAAAATAATAGCATTAAACAATAAAAAATCATATAGATATTTTCGAGACGTATCGGGACCACAAGGGGGCAAGGTGTGCTTACCCTCCTAGGTGCCTTGCTACCTTGTCGCCACCTCCTACGACATCTAGACTCCTCCCTAAGCATCTGGGGTTCATTTTGGTCTAGAAAAACATGTCAAGAAGTTTAATCGTGTTTGGACATCGTTTGTATTGATTTTTTTGGTAAAAAAACAAGTAAAAAACAACAACTAACAATTGGCACTGGGTTATTAGGTTAGTTCACAAAAATGATATAAAATGATGCATAAAGCATACAAGATTGATACAATAATAGCTGGCAACAATAAAAAAGTATAGCTACATGGGACACGTCTGAACATCCCCAAGCTTAATTCTCGCTCGTCCTGAAGAAGTTAAATTATAAAACAGAATTTTTGATGTTGAATGGTACGTAATGTACCTCCATCATGTAATATTTTAGGTATCAATGTTGACAACCAATGATTTAGAAAATATGAAAACGATAATATAGATGAATACTAGCTAATAAGCATTACTTTCCAAAATAAAAATGCTAAAAAACATTGTGGTACTAATTTAATTACGTAGGCAATGGCATAACCGAGTCTTCCTCAAGTAAAGCATAAATCATGAATACCTTGGTGACAAACCAACCATTTGACTCATACTTTTTTACAAGCTTCAGCATTCTCAACTTCACTTGATAGTGAGCGTGAGCTATGGACTTATCACTTTAGGTGGAATAGAATGATGGTCGGAGTTCATAAAGAAATACAAAAATAGAGTAAGTCTCGCATCAACTCGGCCGATGACTAGGCCATGGAGACACCTTTCAATCGATATCGATGCGAGGAGTATGGATTCCCTTGCGATGGATGCATCAGAGCTATGAGTGTATGAAAGATAGTTACTAAAACTAAGTTGGTGTGTAGCCAACTTATTTGCTCATGAATACCTCATGCATTTGAGAAAGCCCGTCATCGAAATATGCAAGTCAAGTTCTACTAGTTTAAAATTCCCACTAGTATTTGGAAGTGCCAAATCATAGAGACTCTCTATATGAAGAACATGGTGCTACTTTTAAGCACAATCATGTTAAAGGATCGTAATTTTGTTCCCTCTCTCTTTTTCTCTCATTATTTTGTTTGTCTCTTTTTGGCCTCTCCTATTATATGCTCGCAAGTAGGGGTAACACTCTAATAATGATGGTCATCACACTTCTATTTACTTCCAACTCGATAAAAATAAATTAAATGACTACATATGCATGACTCTTGTAGTGAACTAGGATGTGCAATGATTCAAGCATAACATGTAAAACAATGTTGGATGGTGGCTTTGCACATATATCATGTCAGCTCTATGATCATGCAAAGAAAAATGACAATGAATGTTGAAGTCGTGTGAATAGTAACGATGGAAGTTGCATGGCAATATATCTTAGAAGGGATGTCAAAATGCCATCATAGGTAGGTATGGTTGTTGTTTTGAGGAAGATATAATAAGGATGTGTGATACATCAGATGATATCACGGGATTTGGATGCACTGATGAACTATGTGCCAAATTTGGATGTGAGAACGGGCGATGCACGATACCAAAGTGGCTACCAAAATATTGGAAGATTGGAAGGCTTATGGTCCAAAAACTCAAATTAGTCACAAAGAACTTGGATACTTATTGTGTCCTCTATTATCCATCTAAGGAACGTAGTATTCGCAAGCTCCCAGGGAGAAGGTCAGGAGGAGTTAACTATCGTGCCCCCCGACCCGGACAACACAAGGAATCAATCAAGGATACAATAAACTCCAACTTCATGGTCATGCCACAAGCAATATGTTATGGAATAGTGAATCACAAACATTAACACCATTGTTCTTACTAATTAATGTTTACCAACTAGTAAGGCTTCCTATTATAATTTCAATACCGTTAACTGTATGTCTCGTATTTAGTGATCTACATGAAAGTTTTTTTTATATCCCTCTTGTGTACCTATCGTTTTTTGACTAAATATACAACTTATGCAAATTACCAGTTCCTATTTAAAGTCTCAAAAAGGTATAAGGAAGCGTGAGAGTTCATATGATTTCTATAGAATGTAATTATGGCAGTGATGTAAAGATATAAGTTATGCACATGAGCAAAACTGCCTTAACTCAAAAGCTATAAGCGAGGCATAAAGAGAATTCCAATAAATCTCAATGAATCTGTGTCTCCCAAAATATGTGTGTCTAGCAAACAATGATTTTGGAAAACTAAAAAGCAAAATAAATACAAAATACGGCACATGACGCTCCAAACAAAACACATATCATGTGAAGCATAAAAATATAGCTCCATGTAAATTACTAATAGATTGGATATGAAAGAGGGGATGCCTTCCGGGGTATCCAAAATCTTAGATGCATGGGTCTTCTTTGAATATTACCTTGGGGGTGCCTTTGGCATCCCCAAACATAGGGTCTTGCCACTCCTTATTCCTTGATCTAGCATGATCTACTCAAAATAAAAACTTCAACACATAAACTCAACAGAAAATTTGTGAGATCTGTTAGGATAATTAAATCATCATTCACCTCACGCATTCCTATAAATACATTCATAATTGCCCTTGAAAAATACCTAGTTTATTCTAACTTCTCCATGACTTATACCCTCGCAATGTAATACAAAGTATCATCAAAAGAAGCACACTATGTGAACAAAACATAATGTGTCCAAGACAAAACATTACATAATGATCTGTACTGAAACCATACTTATGTAACTCAAAAAATTCTAAAAAATGAGGAAAACAAAGAAATCTATAAATTCAAATACCGAACATATAAGTTTCTGTTTCTACACCATATCAATTTAACTATCAATGAAATCATCCAAAATGTTATTTTGCATAAAACTCAAAAGAAAGAATAAGAACACAATCATTATAGTAAGAATCATCATGTTAACTCAAGAAAATAAAATAAATCAAAAGGATAATTATTGGGTTGCCTCCCAATAAGCGCTATTGTTTAATGCTCCTAGCTAGGCATACTACAAGGTTTCAATTATTGTCATCCTTTAGTTTAAGTGTCTTAGTAGGACTTTTCTCAAATCCGAGAGGTTCTTTACGCTTCCCAGTAGTGTGCGAGAATGAGTTAACCATTTTCTCAACAGTGTCAAGCCTTTTGTTGCAAACGGTATGAAGATAATTGATGCAATTGAGATTTGAACTAACGATTTAAGTGGTTCATTGAGCTTTTCTAATTCAATCATATTTTTCCGCATTTCTCCTAGTTTTTAATATTTGAATCCGTTCTTGAGTTTATGGGGATCCCTTTCATACGGGAGTAACTCCCACTATCCTCTCTATTATTTCATTAGCAGCACTGGTATCACTTTAAATAAAGTTTCTATTAGCAGCGAAATACAATTTTTGTCTACTAGGCATAGTGAGCTCCACATGAGGTTTTTATAGTTGAAATACAATTCAGATTCCATAATCCTAAACAAGGCATCTTTTAAGCTCTCCCCTTATTTTTGTTTGAAATAAAGTACATCAAAATCAGGTGAGAGAGTGACAGCAGGACTAGACATAAAAACAAGCAAATAAACACATATTTTTTTTTGTATTTTTAATTCTCTTTTATAAACTAAAAATAAAAGCAATTAAAAAGTAGAACACATAAATACTAATGTGTATGAAGAGTCAATGCCTTTGTTTGTTGATCTTCCTATCATCAGCGCCAGAAATTATTCTGCTACCTGTGATTAGTGTTGGAATTTCCCCAAAAAGGAAGGGTGATGTAATATAGTAGCACAAAATGTCTCGCTCGGTTCAAAACCAAGGTTTATATTGAACCAATAGGAGATTAACTAACATGCGGTCGATAGTACCTGCACAGACACAAATAAATACTTGCACCCAACGCGAGCAAGAAGGATTTGGACCCACTTGTACTCATTAATTGGAAGGATTAATTTTGATAATCGTAGGTTTATAAATTGCAAAAAATGAAGTAAATTAATTCCAGCATGGATATTTTTAGGGTTTTATTGGATATATGAAGTGAGTAGACCCGAGGGCCATAGCTTTCATTAGACGCGTCTCTCTTAAGAACATATCATCGGTGGGAGAACACATTACTGTTGGGGAATTGATAGAAAAGCTAATAATTACGATGTTATTTATGGCATGATCTTATATATAGGCATTACGTTCGTGATAAGTACACCAAAATGATGCTGCATCTACTACTATTACTCAATCAATCGACAACCATCCAACATGCTACTATTGTATTAACTCCATGACAAACAAAGTAATGTTTGGAGAATGATGACATAATGTAGATAAAGTAAGACCAAATAATATGTACGAACCTCGTCGTTTTATTCTTAGTAGCAACAATACAAGTACGTGTCTCACTACTCACACATCATTGGAGAGGTAGCCAGGTTAATGAAGATGGCCTACGTGATGGATTCAACCTCCGGTAGATTACGGGAAAAGGCCCCGATATGAGATCGCAGTGAAAGCAGAGGTGTGCAGTGGCAAAAAAAATTGCATCAGATACTCCCCCTAGGGTTACTGAAAATATGTGAATTTATAGGCCAAAAGATAGGGCAAACGAAGTCACAAGGGGCTCGCAAGGGGACAGGGCGAGCCTACCCCCCCCCCCCCCCCCCCCCCGCGGACCGTGCTCTGCTGCCTTATCGTCGCCTCTAGCGGCATCTTGAGTCGCCCGGAAGCCTCCATGGTCGTTAACAATTGTCACAAAGTTTCATCATATTTCATCTTTGTTTGATATGGATTTTCTATAAAACCAAAAAACAAGCAGAAAACAACTACTCACACTTGACACTCGGTTAATGGCTTAGTTCCCATGAATAACATGAAATAATTTATAAAGCATACACGATTGATTAAATAATAACATAAAAAAATTAATAGTCATGTGGTGACTTAATAAACCTCGATGAAGAAAACAAACTTTGACCTAGTTTGTGGAGGAAATATATTTACGTCTTGAATGCCAAACATATATCATTTCTTTTATCATAAGATGTAGTTATATACTTTATTTAATTGTAATATAGATACAAATAGTTTTTTATATAAACTTGGTCAAAGTATATAAAGTTTAACTTTTCAAAAAAGTATAGACATAAAATTATGGAACGGATGGTGTATATTACTCTAGAAAATATCGCAACTCCATTGTAATGCTATCATTTTTAACTTTGGGTCCTAATTTATAAGTGCAGATTCACTAGCAAACCAACATGTGATCGGATGGTTAGGAAGACAGTGGAATCCCTTACCCATTAAAGTTCAAGTTCCAGACTTGACATTGGCGCTCGCATTTTCCTGAATTTATTCCAGACCTATCGGCGTTGAGCGTTCAGTGGGAGGAGACGTTTCCGTCAACTATGAATGTGTTTGTGACGACTTTGTCAATCTCAAGATGATGTGTCGAGTCTGTCTATCGAACTTGCTCATATGGGTAGGGTTCATGTGTCAATTGTACTCTGCTAAAAATAATTACGCGTGGATCACACTTGGTAATAGTTAAATCCGACAGATTGAGTAGATCGATCTGCAGGGTTATCTAATGGCGTTTGACGTGCTGGTTGTACTTCGATCTTGTGGATCTCCGTGTCAGTGAAATTTTGTGCATCTTATTATGTAATTGATCGGCGTGGATTAGACCTGCCTTTATTAATGCTCCTTTTTAGTAGAGATGGCATTGATTTGTGCAGTGGCATTGCGCCGCATACTCCATTTGTGCGTGTGTTAGAAGATTTGGTAATATTTGGAGATGTTATTAAGAACGAGTAAACGATCGGCTTTATACCCCATTTGTAAACTAAATAATGACATCGACGTGTTCATGATATTTTGATCTCCCATGCACTCGGTCGACTAGACTTGCCTTAAGTTTTTAATACTATTTTTTCTTGCGTAATCTTTTGTAAGAAGATTCGTATTACTAGATGACAGTGATTTGTGCAACGTGATTGCCGGTGCAGGTCTGTAGATTGGGATTCGTATCTTCTCTTCACGTGTGCACGCTGTTGCGCCACAAGGGCTACTGACAGCCAATTAGTTTTCCTTTTGGAATAGCTTACTCGAATTCTAGGATACCGGGAGGAGCTGATTGCTAGACATTGCCGCACTCAGACAATATGCTAGGTAAAACCAGCCACAAAGACAACAAGATACATAGTAAAAATTTATGATTCGAGGCATAACGCATGAAGCAAAGCAAGCACAACTCTTATAAACACCACCACCACCACCACCACCACCAACAACAACAATAACAACAATGTCCCCAAATAAATTTTTAGACCTCCCTCCCTAAAAGATTTGCAACGTCCACCAATTTCAGTGATAATGTGTTCGGTCCTAAGTGCTGAGTATCGTGATTGTTTCGATAATATAGGATAGAATAATATTTATTCTACCTTCTCTCGTACACAGAGAATATCATGTAGTCCTATATATACGTCATGAGGCTCAAGCAATACATCACCATCAATTCCATCGATCCCCTCCTAATCCTCTTACATGGTATGAGAGACAAAAGGTCTTCTGTTCAATGGAGTATTAATAGCAAAATGATTCTGCAGCCTACATCGATCCTACGTCTAAGGAAAATAATGGTCTAGAGGTGCCAGGAGTGTTAAAATATATTGTCCACCACTCATTGAATTCAACATGGTCTCAACTTTACATCTATTCAAAACCCTAGCCGCCGATGTTTCCGCACCGCACCGCCCCTGCGGAGGTCAATCACACATTCTCCATCGGGCGCTGCGCCGACCAAAATTAGGGTTCATACACCAACCATGTTGATCGGCTGCCTTAAAGAGTCTTTTTCCGATCCTTTTATCAAGGTTTTCTTTCTCTCACCGAACGTTTTGATCGCGTTTTTTTTCGTGGATTCATGGCAAAGACTCTCACTGCCTCGGCTTCCCTGCTCCAGCTTCACACGGAGGATGTTGCAACATGTCTGGAGGCGCTCGAGTTTCTGCTGACTCATCCGCCTAGTCCAACTAAGACCGACACGCCACCACCAAGGTGTCAATCCGCACCGATCACATTGATCTTCCCAATGGGCAAGGCTGGCATCACCAACATCGCGGGGAGGGGCGAGCTGTTGTCAGGAATCCTAGATCCCCAAATCTGCCTCCAGCCAACAGTATGCCTTTCCCTACACTACAATTGTCGACCACAGTTTCATGATCGCTTCACATTCCCTACCACACACCGTCCCCACTTTGGTAGTACTCCTAAAATGGATTTCCCAAGTTTGGTGGTGAGTATTTCGAAGTGTGTTTAGACAATTGCCAGATCTACTCCAAGATTGCAGTGTGTCTAATGCTATTGGAGAAACGACCTTTAGTCTCGATTCACCAAGAGGGACTAATAAATCGAGACAAAAGTCCTCCACCTTTTAGTACCGGTTGGTCACAAATCGGGACTAAATCCTCGCCACATGGCCGGCAGCGCGCGCCGAGGGCTGGGGACCATTGTTCCGGTTGGTGACACCAACCGGGACTAAAGGTTTAGGGGTTTAGGGTTTATTATTTATTTTTCCTATTCATTTTGTGTTTTCTATTTAATTATTTTTCATTTCAAACATATTTTATGCTACTACATATTGTACACTTTATGCATGTATAATAGAATTTCTCGTAGAACTAATCATATATGATAGAATTTATCGTACGACCATGTATACACATATATATACACAATTTGGTATATACAATTTATCCTACAATTTGCAGATCATTACATGTAGGCATTAGGTGAAATGGTATTTTCCGTCCGGAGATATGACCCGCTCAAGGAAAAATCCCGCCATTTCCTCTTGAAGTGCTCGTATGCGGTCCTTTGGTAGGAGCCTATCCCGCATCTCCACCTTCTTTAAAAAAGGAGATCAATATGAATATATTACTTGTGTGTATATATATATATTAGATCATGATAAAAAAAAAGTAAATAATGTTTAGGTACCCAAAGATGTCTTGCATCTTCACTCATTTTGGACATAAAGCAAATGTTCTCGCAAACCTATTATACACATAAATTATTCCCCTTTTCCTGACTCATACACTTTACGAGAATAGAATTCAATTAGATAACAATCAAGCATGATAATAGTATTAAAACTAGAATTAAAGAGATGCGCGGACATAGCTTGTATTACTTAATTACCTTGGAATGTCGCCATTTTAACTGTGGTTTCCATTCACTGACAACCTCTTTGATGAACTTTTTCCAAACCCTGCCCGGCAAAGAAAATGAATAAAGGAGTTATTTATTACTTGATATCAGGAAATGAACTAAAGAGGCCGACATAGTGCGATAATGATTGAAATTATCTGTTGAGCATCAAAAAAAGGCTGATGTATTCTTCAGGATCTTTACCTAGTGAGTCCATTACTTCAACAGTTCCCTTGTTAACTCCAACGATTAGCAGGATCCAGAGGAATTGGCGCACACATTTGTATAAGCAGGCATGCATAACTCATCAACTACACTTAACATTTAGTAAGCAAAAATATAATTTATAGCACAATACAGTAACACTCACCTCAAGTTGCAAGGAAAAAGTATTTCGGGTCTGGTATTTAGTTCCTCCAAAATCATTAGCAAGCTATTCTTTGTGTCTTGTTTGTAGTTATTTAACACATTTTCATTAATGGTATTTGAGTCAATGAACCAAATGCGATAAACTCCATCTCTTGTCAATTAAAACATCTTCATTTTTCATAATACCACACAAAACAATATAGTGAGGATAATTGCAGGCAATGAACGAGTTGAGCTAGAGACTTAAATTACAGAAAGAAATCAATTACAGACAATAGCAGCTGACGAGAGATTTGTCGTGGGCGTCTTGATTAGATAACTGAATTTTTTTTGGAAATACAATCCACACATCTTTTCCATGGAAGTAATACTCTCGCTTGACTTTCACCATGAGGCTCTCTCACCCGACCTTTATTTCTCTCATATACCAATCATACAATCTACACATTTGCGTTGATAGAAGCTTCTCTATGTCAAGACTGACCAGAGGGTTCCCGGATCCATCGTGGGGACTTCCACGATGCCTAGGAGTTGTTCAACAATGATACTGATCTCTCTAGCCTTCTCTCTGTCAGCATTGGATACCGCCTTGTCAGTACTCACCTTGAGCGGGGGATCGATTTTTTGATGATAATATGACTTTCTAATAGAGCGTTCATAGTCTGAACGCCTTATCTCCACAACTGGTTTAGCAAGATCCAGAAAATGTTGTACGACTTTCTCAGGTATTTTCTCCTTTGGAGGCAGGGGCGGTTTTGGTACGAAATGAGCCTTTACTTTGGAATCCACTTGGAAATTGGTTTCCTCTCCAGTCTTCTCGTAATCTAACTTCTTTTTCATAGGAGGCTCGGGTTTCTTCTTTGGTGCTCTCTTCCGCTTTGGAATAAGCTGTCGCTGAGGAGATCAATATCGCGGACTCGCGCTAGGCTTCGTCTCGGGGTGGGGTGGATTCGGCTGACGCGGCGGAGATCGATATGGCAGACTCGTCCGTGCTCCGTCTCGAGGTGGGTTGGAGTTGCCTGACGCGACGGGCTTGGAGAAGGAGTCAGTGGCCTTCGGACCGAGTTTGGAAACACGATGCATTCCTTTCTCCATACAATGAGACCACGTATGGCTTCTGCCAGTGTCTACTCCCCTTCACCTGTAGGAAAGTCAAGCTCTAGTGAGCCATATCCCGACAGAACTTCATCCACCCTGACACGAGCATAGCTAGGTGGAATCAGATTGTCATAGATGGTTGCTTCAGGTGCATTCGTTAAAGCAAAGTTGTCATCTCTTAGATATCATCCACGGGGTAGCGAGCTAGCAGTGCATAATCGGCCGGGACCCCCATGGAACCCACATTGCTTTGCGGCATAGATGGGATGGTACTATCCAATGTTGGATCTGGCTGCTCCTGCCGCTGAGATGGCCATTGCTAGCTAAGTTTGTCGATCTACTGCTGCTGCCGCATGTAAGCGCGCTCCAACTCCATGTTCTTTGATTCTACCTTTCGAAGCAGGTCCGCATCCTGCTTTTTCTTTCTCGCACGACTTCTGTAAGTGTTGATCAACTCCGCAAACCCCTGAACCCAAGGAACAATGACTTGGCCTAGTGTTCGTCCCGGGTTTTCATGATTCTTGAGGGGGCATGTAAGCTCATCATTCTCTCTCTCGGGCTAGAACACCCCGTTCGAGCCTCTTCTATTGATTCAAGTAAAGCGTCTAAGGCTTCTTTAAGACTTGCCTATTCAAATAATCTCCCATATCTTTGGGTCCAACTTTCCCCCATGCGCATAAAACCAAGTCATGCACCTGTCGGGCCAACCCACTGTTTTTGGAGTGAGCCCTGCAACAATCATCTTTTCATCAGATTCATCCCACTTAGGTAATCTAGTCTTGTAGACACCTGGCCCGAGAACGTGGTGAAACTTTTTTTCTCAGTATTTATCTTGTTTTTTCTCGACTGTTCCTTAGGTGCTTTCGATTCCTTGAACTGCATAAATAAATCCCATTTATCTTTTACTTTCTCTAGTGGTCCAATGAATTCTGGAGTCTTCTTTACTGTGTTGACTTAGTTGGCCCATAATCTTTTCTTCCAAGTCTAGGCGAGAAGCCAGACAGGACCTTCATATTGAGCAGGAATTCAAAACAGATTTCTTCTCTTCTTTGGTAAGAGCGTAGCTGGCAGGACCTTCATACTACATTGGATGCAATGTCATGTTTTTCATTCATACGTTGTTGGTGCTACCGAGCTTGTGGTGTATCTTTTGTCTTCCCATACATGCCCAAGAAGCCTAGTAGGTTCACACAAAGATTATTCGACACGTGCATCACTTCAATTGCAGAGCGGACCTCTAGGAATTTCCAATACCGTATCTCCCAAAATATATATTTCTTCTTCCACATGGGTGCGTGCCCGTCAGCGTTATTCGGAACAGATTATCCGCCGGTTCCCTTTTCAAAGATTACTTTTAAATCCTTGGCCATATCAAGTATATGATCACCTATATTGCGGTCAGTCTTCTTTTGGTGACCTGCTTCACATTTGAAATGCTTGCCTTTCTTTCACAAGGCATGCCTGATCGAACGAAATCCGATGTCCCAGGTACACATTCTTC
Organism: Hordeum marinum; assembly: GCA_022496015.1. Taxonomy (NCBI): domain Eukaryota; kingdom Viridiplantae; phylum Streptophyta; class Magnoliopsida; order Poales; family Poaceae; genus Hordeum; species Hordeum marinum. The sequence goes on along the minus strand of CM039672.1, from coordinate 7,344,957 downwards.
TTATATTTATCGAATATATACTTTGAGTCTCAACTAAACAATGCATGTATGCATTGTATCCCTTGTTTGTCTACCCTGAAAGGTTACCAAGAGCCGGTCAATCATTGATGGTTACAAACAACAATACTTGTAGGTCAAATTCCTCATGTTTGTGATGATCCCATACACGTACACCTTTTAAATCACACAACTGTAAAACTTGTTCAACTAATGGACCTAGGTATACATCAATGTCATTGTCGGTTGCTTTGGGCTTTGGATGAGCACTGGCATCATAATGAACTTCCGCTTCATGCATAACCAAGGAGGAAGGTTATAGATACATAGAGTCACATGCCAGGTGTTATTATTACTGCTCTGCTCGCCAAAAGGATTAATGCCATATGCATTTATACCAAACCATAAGTTTCTCGCGTCATCCGTAAAGTCCGGTCACTTTCTCTTGATTTTTCTCCACTGCGACCCATCAGCAGGCACTCTCAACATCCCGTCTTTCTTACGGTCTTCTTTGTGCCATCACAACAACTTGGCATCCTCTTTGTTTTTTGGAACAAACGTTTCAACCATGGTACTATAGGATCATACCACATCCCTTGGAAGGACGCCCCTTTCTAGGGAGCTCGCCCTCAACAGCATCACTAGGGTCATCGCCACTGATCTTATAGCGCAATGCACCGCATACCGGGCATGCATTCAAATTCTCGTACTCCTCATCACGGTAGAGGATGCAGTCATTAGGGCATGCATGTATCTTATACACCTCTAATCATAGAGGGCAGACATCCTTCTTTGCTTCGTACGTACTGTCGGGCAATTCATTGTCCTTTGGAAGCATTCTTCTTTAACATTTTTATAAACTTTTCAAATTCCTTGTCAAATACACCATTCTCTGACTTCCATTGTAGCAATTCCAGTGTGGTACCCAGCTTTTTCTTGTCATCTTTGCAGTTTGGGTACAAAAATATTTTGTGATCCTCTAAGATGCGCTGCAACTTCAACTTCTCCATTAAATTTTTGCAGTTTCTCGTTGCATCAGCGAAGGCCCGATCAAGATCATCAACAGGCTCATATGATGCTTCTTCTTCAGATTCTTCTTCTTCATTCTCTTCCCCCATTGTAGTACCATCATATTTAGGTAACCTAGGATAGTTGTCATCATCCTCTTCTTCTCAATTCTCTTCCATTATAACAACTCTTTCTCCGTGCTTGGTACAACAGTGATAGTCAGACATGAAACCGGACATAAACAAATGGACGTGAATGGATTTTGAGCTAGAGTAATACCTATCATCCATACAAACACCACATGGACAACACATAAAACCATTACTCTTGTTTACCTCAGCCGCATGCAGAAAACTATGCATGCTACTAATGAATTGGGGAGAACATCGGTCATCGTACATCCATTTCCGACTCATCTTCATTACACAACAGTGAAAAGACCAAATTAATACAAGTTCATACATAAAGTACATGCACACTTATTCTCATAAAACAACATAAAACTATCTAGCTATATCATTTAAATGCAACAAACATGATACCAAGCCTCTTTATTAATGGCATATTTTCTAATCTTTCAAATCTTCAAGCGCATTGCATCCTTATTGATCTTGTGATCATCGACGACATCGGCAACATTCAACTCCAATTTCATCTTCTCTTCTTCAATTATTTTCAATTTTTCTTTCAAATACTTGTTTTCTTTTTCAAGTAAATTTAACTTCTTTACAATAGGGTTGGTTGCAAATTCCGGTTCACATACCTCCTAGACAAAGATATCTTCGTCAATTTGATGGGCATAATTGTCATAAACATGAAGTGAAACAAATAGTTATAAAAGAGAATATACCACATCCGAATCATGAACCAGACGAGGGCCAATGGGCACATATATACAAACCATGGCACTATGTATAACAAACAATCATACAAGTAAGAAAATTATACAAGTAACTATATAAAGCATACAAATAAGATTTTTTTATAAAAAGGATAAGAATAAGAAGCTCATCAAGGTGGTGCCGGCGATAAGACGTTGCGGGTGGTCGACAGTGGTTAGGACGGGACGGGAAGGTATTAAGTACTGCACACCTACACATATAAATCAATTAAACTCGCACATAATTACTCCCAAACTAAAACCCACTAATCAACATACTTATGGAGCATTGCATGAGCTAATCTAGCAATGAGAGATGAAAGGACAAAGTTGCTAACCTTTTTGAACACTTGGATAAAAGGGGTGCCTCAAATCTTGACAAATGTTGGCAAAAATGTAGGATGAGCTCGAGAAAGGGGAAGAGAACAGAGGAGATAAAAGGAGAAACCAAAGAAAGAAAATCTTGGGCTCGGGTTGGACAAAGAACAATATATAGTGAGATCTTTAGTCCCGCTTGGTATACAAAATGGACAATCTCCTTCGAAGTATCGGTGTTTTAGACGAAAACTCGTCCGTTACAAAAGGATTTCCATTTTTTTAACTTATTTAAACTCCAGACTTTTTGTGCATTCAATATGAACCATTAGAAGACACATACTAAAATTTCAACCCTATATAACTTCATTTACTATTATTCATGCATTTAATGAATTGTTTTGAGCTTAATGATCCTGCATTAAAAAGCACCACAAATGAACTCTGAAAAGGTTGAAACTAGGCATGGTATCACTACAGGAATCAAGCAATTTGCAATCCGCGATGGTAGATGGCAAAGGAATGGCCGACGAACAGCAAAGGGCTTTGCCATCTACCAGCACAGGGCAAAGGGCTGACTGAATAAGCTACAGGAAAGGCTTCTTTGTCGTCTGTTGGCAGATGGCAAAGAAGTTTGCGCCTTTGCCGTCAGCCGATAGATGGCAAAGCCTCTGTATGGCAGAGGGACGGGGTTAGCTTCATTAGGAGGCTAACGGTGTGCTTTGTCATCCGCTAGCTGATGGCAAAGGCTGCAGGCTCTTTGCAGTCTGCCAGCTCATGGCAAAGGCTGCAGGATCTTTGCGATCTGTTGGTAGACTACAAAGGTTGCGGGCTCTTTGCCATCTACTGGCACACGACAAACAGACCAAATAGGGCAGCCGAGTGCTTCCTAGGTTGATTAGGTAGCTGCCACGTGGCCTCTTTGCCATCTACCAGCGGATGGCAAAGCGCTTTGCCATCTGCCAACGGATGTCAAAGTGCCTATATTGTCCCATTTAATTTTGTTTTTTCTTATATCAATTCATTTTCACAGAAAATCAAACACACATATATATATATGACCAATATAGCATATTCAACACATATTACCAATAGTCATGATCACATATATATCCAACACATATCCATGAACACATATCCAAGACATGTTACCAATAGTAGCAAGTGGCATCCATACATATTCATAGTTTCATCAATATTACATAGTTTCATCCATAGGTAGCAAGTTTCACAAAGTCAAAACAAAAACTAAAGACAAGCACTCCATCAACCCAAGCTTCCGTGATCTGAAGAAAATCTGCAAAATGGGAAAGAAGAAAGTTAGAAGAAGAAGACTAGAAGAAGAAGATTATTATGATGCAACTAAAATGTGAAGATTATTATGATGCAACTTATATCTGTAAAATAGGTCATTTTGGATCTAAGTATGGTTATTATGTCATTTTTGAGCTAGCAAAGCATACTAAGTCATTTTGGTGTAAAAATGCTAAGTAAGGTCATTTTGGATCTAAGTAAGGTTATTAAGACATTTTGGAGCGAGCTAAGCATATGAAGTCATTTAGGAGCTAAAATATGTCAGTTCCTAAGTATATTATGTCATTTTAGAGCTAGCTAAGCATATTAAGTCATTTTGGAGGAAAAGATGCTAAGTATAGGTTATTTTGAAGCTATCCTAGGTTAAATAGGTCATTTTTGAGCTAGCTAAGCATATTAAGTCATTTTGGAAGAAAAAATGCTAAGTAATGTCATTTTGGAGCTAATTAAGGTTATTATGTCATTTTGGAGCTAGCTAAATATACGAAGTCATTTAGGAGCTAAAATATGTCATTTCTTAAGTATATTATGTCATTTTCGAGCTAGCTAAGCATATTAAGTCATTTTGGAGGAAAAGATACTAAGTATAGGTCATTTTAGAGCTATCCTAGGTTAAATAGGTCATTTTTAGCTAGCTAAGCATAATAAGTCATTTTGTTGTAAAAAATACTAAGTAAGGTCATTTTGGAGCTAAGTAAGGTTATTATGTCATTTTGGAGCTATCTAAGCATATGAAGTCATTTAGGAGCTAAAAGATGTCATTTCTTAAGTATATTATGTCATTTTAGAGCTAGCTAAGCATATTAAGTCATTTTGGAGGAAAAGATGCTAAGTATAGGACATTTTAGAGCTATCCTAGGTTAAATAGGTCATTTTTCAGCTAGCTAAGCATACTAAGTCATTTTGGTGTAAAAAATGCTAAGTAAGGGCATTTTGGAGCTAAGTAAGCTTATTATGTCATTTTGGAGCTAGCTAAGCATATGAAGTCATTTAGGACCTAAAAGATGTCATTTCTTAAGTATATTATGTTATTTAAAGCTAGCTAAGCATATTAAGTCATTTTGAAGGAAAAGATGCTAAGTATAGGTCATTTTAGAGCTATCCTAGGTTAAATAGGTCATTTTTGAGCTAGCTAAGCGTATCAAGTCGTTTTGGAGGAAAAAATGCTAAGCTAAGTATATGACATTTTGGAGATAAATAGGTCATTTCTTAAGCTAAGTATGGATTTGTTAAGAAAAATACTTGGGAAAACTTACCATCATCAGGGAATTGTAGGTGTAGGACCGGTCATGCCAGTGGAAGATGGAGAAGGATCGGTCAATGCTTATCGGGAGTTATGCCGCACCAAAGATCATTTGCAATGTATTTTTAGCATGATGCAACTCAAATGTGAAGACTAGTAACTAATTCCCATTCAAATGAAACTCACTGTGCCCGCCGGAGCAATCACTGGCATCAGCGGAGGGGTCATGCCATTGTTCTGGCATATGGTCTGCACATTTGGTTTTCTCGACTCGGTCATATTAGTTACTAATGAAAGGTACAATACATGCATGATTTGGCTAATATGCAGAAGAAACTAACCACGATGAGCTCGTATAGGGCCCGTTGACCCGTGTCGTTCCGGTTCGTCTCCTCCTCCATTAGCCTAACCGTCCTCTCCTCCGCGTGCCTCTCCCTCTCCGCCGCCTGCCGGTCCCTCTCCTCTAGAAGCGCATGGGTCTTTGCTCTCTCTTCCTCAATAGCAGCATGGGGCTTCGCTCTCTCTACCTCAATAGCAGCCTGCAACACCACTCGTTAGCAGTAATCATCGACGGCCGCACACACAATGTTAGGAAAGGTATCTGAGTCCGTATAACTAACCTTCAATTCGAGCTCTATTGGCCGTGCACGAGGCCTTATCTCAGGATCAGATCTTGTCTCGCGCTTCTTCATTTGCGAGAGAGTGCTAATACAACATATCATTCCATCCCCAATGGCTAATGAGCCATGGTGCCTCCCACCACCAGATATCATCACCAGCTATGGATCAATAGGCTAGCTCGGGTCAAAGTACAACCCTTTCCTCGCCTTCCCCTCGTCTCTGTACCTCACAAGCTTGTTGTGGGAGGCGCGATTGGTGAATTTCTCTGGATCACCGAGGTCGGACTTAGAGAATACCTTGGCCTTCTTGTATGAGGCAGTATTGACCATGGCATAGAGGCCGAACAGGCCTGGCACTGGAGCCTTGTTGTGTCGGGCCTAAAAGAGAGGAACAAGTATTACTTAAGGGCTCAACCAAGCATGAAGAATGAATTTGCACGAATCATGAAGCAAACCATATACACAGTTTTCCATGAACTAATATAGATTGATGCTGCCTAGATGGTGTGGCACACCTCTCATTCTGCCGCGCTTCTCCTATGCAATGTTGTGGGTGGATAGCCATTGTGGAGAGCACCACTAATCCACCAACGCCTCCCAACAATCCTGCCTATCCGCACACCATCTCTGGGGCACCTAAGTTAACCAAGAGAAATTTGAGCACCACGCCTACGAATCAAATCAAGCAAACTAAGTAAAAGGCCTTAAGAATAGGTAATTACGTTCATGTACTTCTCCTTACTCAGATACTATGTGCAGCACTTCGTCTTGGACCTCCTAATACCAGTCGAAGCGTAGTAGTCTCAAATAGCCTTCTTCCGAGCATCGTGCCGAAAGTTTTGAAGTAGGCACCTGCACTCGGCGTCGATAACCCGAGCTGCAGCCTCCTCGTGTCCCTCAGCACACCTGTAGAAGGTCTACAAGAAAACAAGAAAACATGGATTAGTACTTGCCAATCAAAGAAGAAAACACAACATAGACGGCAAAGGAGAAATTACCCAAAACGTCTGGATCACAATGTTGGCCACCGTGTGGCACTTGACATCGCTGATCCTATGCCCCGGTGGGGCCGGGGAAGCCAAGTAGTGCTCCTAGGTCATTCCTAGCTCTGGAACCTGGCCCTCACTAGGCAACGTCACCCACCCCGGGAAGCTCTGGAGACAAATCAAACCAAGGACACTGTTGGGCCTGCGTACACCATAGTCGTGTTTTGAAGGACTGCAATATGACAAGGCCAACACATTAGATATTCGTAGAAATGTGAAGGGAAAATGTTAAAAAGAGTAAATGCACTTACTTGTCCCCGTGAGGCGCAATCAACCACCTCTGGTCGGGGGTCGTCGGGGTGGGCGGGAGCTTTGTACCACCATGTTGGTAGACTTTGCGCCCCTCAACCCACTCACTCTCGCTATAGCTATCAGAACTATAGCCACCCACAGCATGGCCAGTCGACCCCAGCGAGCCCCCCATGGGTGCGGCTGCGAATCTGCCAGATCCCTGCTCTGCTCCGAAGTCTCATGGGACGGAGCCTTTGGGACCGGAGTCTCGTGGGGCGAAGGCTCATTGGCCCGAGGCTCGTTGGCCCGAGGCTCGTTGACCGGAGTTCGATACAGGTCCACCTCAGGCAGCTCCATCTCATACGGAACAGTCATGTGGTCGGATGAATCAGCTGGGGGTGGTGACAAGGAAGGTGTAGTAGCAGCCTTCCTAGCTCTCCACTGCCACATCCACCTCTACGAGCCTTCTCCTTCTCCCCCCCACCCCGAACTCTCCTGGCCAAAGAAGAATTGACTGTCGGTGGTGTCTACATACTGAAATGCAGCGCTCTCCGGAGGCTCTAGGGTGGAATGGAACTACCCCTCCCACCACGCGCCGAGGAAAGAGCCTCGGAGCGCTCTCGACCCACGCCCACCATCTGTCAACACCTGCAATGACAAAGAGTAAACGAAATTAGTACAACATAAAAAATGAATACCTCACAAGAATAATAATATGTATATAATTTAAGCATAGCATCATCATGAACATAATAAAAATTGAATACCTAACATGAACTAATTAATAATATATATGTACATAATAATAATTGAATACCTGACATGAACTATAATATTAATCTTAATTGTTATCATCAATAGATTCATCATCATCGTCTATATATGCTTCGAGGTCAATAAATGCATCATCATCATCACTCTTAGTAATGATGTGCTCATCATCATCATCAATAAATGCATCAACATGTCGAAGGCCTCCTGTACGTAATTGGTCAAGCATTGAAAGGTCATCCGCAGCAGTAACCTCTTGTTGTTCCGTCTCTTCTTGTTTTGGCTCTTCTTGTTCCAGCTCAGACTCGAATTCACTGCCGCTGTCTACTTCAATGTTCTGGGGTAAAGTAGAGCGGTTCTTGAAACGTTTTTTGGAAAGACGTGTCTCTTGGAAGAATTCTCCTTCATATGTGTCTGGGTTAATGTGAGGTTCATAATCCTATTCATTGGGGGGAGGTGGTCTACAATGTGGCGGCACTTAATAAACGGCATCCCAACCATTGAGATTTTAATCACTTTGGCAGGCCCACGGTACACAGAAAACTTGGGTTGCGTGTTGAGCCGTAATATAGACATCGGGAGCATCCAATGGGTGCTTTATTTGATTTCGACTAGCCCTAGATGTTCATGAGTCCTTCTAGTCTCTTTCGGCTGGAACCAATAACATTTGAAGACTACGACGTTCGGTGGGTTTGCACCATAGAATAGAAGTTTACAAATTTGTTCAACTCTTCCATAATACTTGGTACCTCATTCACCGATATAGTAGAGACACAACAATTTGTAGACTTTCAGTCGGCCATAGATAGCTCTTTGCCATAGGTACGAAAGCAATACCCGTTGATGTCGTATTTGTCAAATGAACAGATCTTATAGTCAAAACCATTAGCGACTTGTCTCAATTTGGCGTCCATAGACTCTGAACTAGCCTACAAGTTTAATACGAAAGGATTGTTGCATTAGCTAGAAATTCGACGAAGAAATGAAATGGTCTAATGGAAATTACCGTTTGTTTGAACCAAGAGATGGAATCGGGATAGCGGCCTTCATGCATTGCCAGAAGCTAATACTCTTCGATGGAATCCTTTCAGATCACTGCTGCATACGAGAATTTGGCAACGTATCGACTGTATGAAATATCCGGGAATAAGAGCAGTTCAAAAGGAATTAGAGGTTGCGAAACAATATACCGAGAACTTACTCAATGTACGGCCACACTTCTGTTAGATTGTTAAAGATATACAACGTAATGGTCCGCCATTCGCCGACATCTGACGATAAGGCAGTATAAGCACCGGCTGGTGCGAGCTTCTCTTTGAATAGGCTGAGGTTGGATCCACCCTTTTTAGGGTCGCCAACATTGTACCAAGGCTTCAGACTATCCAAATGACGATTTTTGGCTTCGTATTGTGCTGTCAGGAAGTTTGTCGCGTCCACAGTAATGAATGCCTCGGCCATCGATGCTTCGATGCGATGTTTATTTTTACATTTTACTCGCTGCTTCTTCTGCGTCCTCTCGATTGCGTAGCACCAACGATTCTGCACGGGCATCCCCAATCGTGCCTCGGTCGGGAGATGCAAAATCAAATGCTGCATTGGATTAAAGAAGCCCGGTGGAAAGATCTTCTCTAACTTGCAGATCAACTCCAGTGCCAACTCTTCCAGTTCTTCTAGCAAGCTAGGCGATAGTTTTTTCACACAAAGAACACAGAAGTAATAGCTCAGCTCTGCGAGTACTAGCCATTCATCCTCAGGGATAAAGCCACGCAACATCAGCGGAATTACCCACTCAAGCCATATGTGCTAATCATAACTCTTGAGACCAAATATTTTCAATTTGCAAGGCTCGCTCCCCTCTTTAGATTCGCAGCATACCCATCGGGGAAAATCAACTCCATTTTCACCCACAGGATTATTTCCCTCATAACTGGCCTTCCAAGATTGAATCATGCATTTGGCTTCGCCCATTTCTTCTTTTCCTTCGGTTGCCGCATTTTTTTGTAGCGGTCTATCACATAGATCCTCCTGATCGACTCTAGCCTTAGGATTATCCTTTGTTTCCCCCTATATGCCGAACAATGTACCAAAGAGGGCCTCACCGACATTATTTTTAGTGTGCATCACGTCGATGTTGTTTGGGCAAAGGAGGACTTTGAAGTAAGGCAGATCCCACAAGCATGTAATGTGAGTCTAGGCGTGTTTTGAATTATACCCCTTGAAATACCCTGGACGCTCTGGATACGGCTCGACAGAGTTTAACTGATCCGGGGTCTGTTGGCCTGTCAACGCTGGTGGTGTAGAGTTTTTGAAAAATCTAACTTTGATGAAGTTATTCTTGTCTTTTCTGAACTTATGGCGAGGATCGAGGAACTGTCTATGCATGTCGAAGCAAGAAAACTTTCCACCCGCCTGCAACCGACGAAACTCAAGAGCTGCCTTGCGTGTGGGGCACGGTAACCTTCCATGCACACACCAGCCAAAGAATAGCGCATACGCCAGCAAGTCATGCATCGAGTACATGTACCACACACGCATTAGGTAGTTTTGTTATAGCGGTGTGGTATGTCTTGATCCCATTATCCCCAGGTTCTTATAGTTCATCCTTAAGCGGCAGCATGTACACATTCATAATCTTCCCCAAATAGTTGTGCCTCGGAATTATCAACGCCAGGAAAATGTTATTTCTTTGCATAATCTGTCCGGGGGGGGGGAGATTAAGTAGAATGAAAAATACAAGCCAACAACTGTATTGGGCTGCCATCATACCAAACACATTGAACCCATTTGTGCTTATGGTGACTCGAGTATGCCTTGGTTCTGTCGCTTTAGCATGATGTATTGCATCGAAGCGCTTCCACGCGAAAGCGTCCGATGTGTGTACCAACATCGACCCCCCTCTACATCTAGTTCGGTTCTGTTGCCCAATTTGTGCCATGTCATCTGTCTGGCCGTCTCTTCGACCATGAAAAGATGTTGAAGTCTTAGTATGATTGGCATATACCAAAGAACATTAACTGGGATTTTGGTCAGACTCTTCTCACCCATACCGTTGTCTACCACAAGATACCTGGAAGACTGGCAAACGGGACAATACTTCAAGTCCGCATACTCAAGCCTAAATAAGGCACATACTTTCTCATATGCATACACTTCTCATAGGGCATCTTAAGTACGCAGAGGATTTTGTCCGACTGGTATAGGTTTGCAGGCATTACATGGCCTTTGGATAGAAAGCATCCAAATAGTGTCATCATCGCGTCGTAGCATTCTCTGCCCAAGTTTAATTGAGCCTTCAAAGCCATTACTTGCGCGATGGCATCTAGTTGACAAAGCTCAGTGTGCTTGTGGAGAGGACGTTTTGAAGACTCCAACATATCATTGAAGGACTTTGGAGATTCCTCCATCTCATTGTCCGAATCCCGAGTATCATCAAAGTCTTCCACCATGTCTTCCATCCTGGTACCATGCTCGTTGGTGCGACGACGGCCCTCCTCAGCTCTGGCACGTTGGGAGACTCACCATGAAATGTCCAGACCATATAATTAGGCGTAAAACCACACTTCTACAGGTGTTTGATCATTTCAAACTCTGACCTCTTATGATAGTTGTCGCACTAGACACAGGGGCACCAGGTTGTTTTCTGTCCATTTGCAAATGCGGCTCTCACAAACCCCTTGGTTTTTGTTATCCATTCATGGGTCATGTCTTTCCGACTAGTGTGACCAGTGTACATTCACACACGATCACTCATCTTGCCTAGCTACTGGACACACAAGAAATATATACATAATTCAGCAAACCATATTCATCAGTTAATAGAGTTTGTTAGTTTTATTTCGTCCATGCAACCTAGACGCTAGTAGGTAAAGATAGGTCCTAATCACACCCGAGTCTGTGTAGATTGGGTTCGTTTTCCCATGCTCTGCTTCGGATCCGATGCCAAATTTTGGCAGCACCTGCCTGCTGTTCTCCTGATACACGTCTCGGCAATATGCAGAGAGGATGTGTAGATGGAGAACAACATGGAGGCACTGGCGAAATTCTGCATTGGATCCAGAGAAGAGCATAGGGGAAAACGAACCCAATCTACACATACTCGGGTTGTCCATGGATAACGTTTGACAATTCGAAAGAATCACAATTATAAATATGCAAATGCATGCATATTTATAGATGTAACCCTTTCAAACGGGAGACGCATAGTGGCCACGCATACTGATGATTAAAGACACTTATGGCTAGCAAGTTTCATCGGCACGAAGACCGGAACAGAGCAAATTAAGGGGGGGGGGGAGATTTCATTTGTGCTCACCCACGAACGCATGGGAGCTCGTCAAATGCATGGAGAGGTCGTCGTACACCAGACACTCGAAGCGACAAAACAAACAGCACATTGAAATCCACCCGATGAACACAAATATTATGTTTTTCATAGGAAAATCCGAAAATATATGACCTAACTCATAATTTACAAAACCAAGACCTCGTTGACATCTGGAAGGCCAGAGGGGCATCGTCTGGGGTGGCATGTCGGGGTGTCGTGCCGGGGGTGTCATGCAAGGGGCTCACCGGAGGGGCGTCGCCGGGGTATCATGTTGGGGTGTCGGGCTGGGGTGTCGGGCCGGGGTGTCAGGCCGGGGTGTCAGGTTGTTGGGCCAGGGTGTCGGGATGTCGTGTCGGGGCGTCGTCTCGGGGTGTCATGTCGGGGATGTCGGGGTGACGTGTCGGGATGTCGTGTCGGGATGTCGTGTTGGGGTGTTGTTTTCTTCTTCTTCCTCTTTTTTTTTGTGTGCTTCCTTTTCTTTTTCTTCCTTTTTCTTCCTTTTCTTCTTCTACTTCTTCTTCTTATTTTTCTTCTCTTCTTCTTCTTCTTCTTACTCTTCTTCCTTTTTTTATTTTTTCCTCTTATTTTCTACTTATTCTTCTTTTATTCTTTTTCCCACTTACCTAATTAACCTAAACTAATAGTAACCTAATTAACATTCTAACCTAATTAACATTAACACTATCCTAAATTAATTAACAAATGCAATTAAATTAAAAAATGAACACACCGAAGGAGGGCCGGCACGGGGAGGGCCGTCGAGAGGAGGAGGGCCGGCGCGGGGAGGACACCGCGGTGGTGGAGCCTGTCCGCATGGGGTGCTCGCTGCGGGGATGGGGTGCTCGCCGCTGTGGGCTAGCCGCTGGGAGGGGGCACGGTGGTGGCGGAGGGCCACGCGGTGGTGGAGGAGGACCGCGGTGGTGGGGGCTCGCCGCGGTGGTGGTGGAGGGCCGGCGGGACGGGGGCTCGCCGCGTTGGTGGATGAGGACCGTGGAGAGGGGCGGACTGCGGTGGCGGTGAGGGGCGGGCTAGCGGCGGTGCTGGGCGGCGGCGGGAACGTGGGGCTGGTGCGGCGGCGGGAACGCTGGGTTGGGGCGGCGGGTGCGATGGTGGGTGGGTGAGGTGGGGGGAGAGAGAGAGGGGGGAGAGAGGGGTTGGGCCGGGCTGGGAGAGAGAGGGAGAGAGAGAAGGGTGGGGCCGACCTCTTTGCCACCAGCTAGCCGATGGCAAAGAATCTTTGTCGTCTGCTTGCACATGGCAAAGAGGTGGGGCTAGTAGGCCGTTACACAGCGCCATCGTCCACTGGACCCCACCCACCTCTTTGCCGTCTGCCAGCAGATGAAAAAGATTCTTTGCCATCCATTAACAGACGACAAAGAGGTGGGGTTGATAGGCCATTACAGCACTGGCGTCACTAGACCCCACCCACCTCTTTGCCGTCTGCCAGCGGACGACAAAGACTCTTTTCCATCTACTGGCTGATGGCAAATAATTGGCTGATGGCAACCAGGTTCTTTGCCGTCTGTTTGTTCTTTGCCGTCAGTTTTTTCGTACGAAAATTCCAAAGACGTTCTTTGCAATCCGCTGGCAGACGGCAAAGAGCCGGTAGACGGCAAATAACTGAATTCTAGTAGTGTACCATCATTTCATCCACATAACATGTGCTAAAAAGTTGAAAGGGTTACGACAAAAACTGGATGCACTTCGTGTACAAAATGGACAATCTCCTTTGAAGTATTGGTATTTCGGATGAAAACTCATGTGTTACAAAAGGATTTCCATTTTTTTAACTTATTTCAACTCCAGACTTTTTGTGCATTCAATATGAACGATTAGAAGCGACGCACTAAAATTTCAACCCTATCTAACTTCGTTTTCTAATTTTTCATGCATTTAATGAATTGTTTTGAGCTAAATGATCCTAAAATGCTTTAGAAAGGACAATTTGTCATGCATTTAATGAATTGTTTTGAGCTAAATGATCCAAAAATATCCATGCATCAGGGTTTCGGACGAAAACTCGTCTGTTACAAAATGACAATCATCATCACATACATCACAATGCTTTATTAGAAAGCTTGCTCACATCATATTAAATATTCGACACACACGAACCGTACTTAAATAGCGACATAATACAAATAATAGTTCAGATATCAATTACAGAAAGTACTGCATAATTAAAGATACCAATCCTACAGAAAGTACCAACACTAGTTGTCGTCCAGATCAGAATACCCCCAAGCAGGAAACCCATGGGGCACTGGTGGTGGTACTAGCGGTACGAGGTGACACTGCCCATAATTGAAGATTCTAATTTTGCGGTAGAACTCGTGTGCAACGTACCCATCTATTACTGCATACTCAATGTTGATAGGATCAAGTGGGGTCTTTTCCCAATGTTTGTGCCCTGACTTGGGGAATTTTTTCTTCACATTACCATAGTCCTCGTCAATCAGGGCGGCTACCATATCAGCCATTGAAGTCTTGTCATGATGAAGCCTGAACCTGCCCTGAAGATCAATGTGGCATTCAGCTGGCATTTCAATATCCCAGGTGTGCCTCATCTTGATCTTGTCATTCGTTATATCAATGCTAGCAAAATATATGCCGCTGCGAAGGAACTCCATGAGTTTTGACAGTGTTTGTCACTACTTCAACAACAAAATGGAACAAATGTGTTATATACTGCTCCAACAAGTATATGTTTGAAAACAAGTATAATAAGAATCATAACGAGTATAATTCGGCACAAGTATAATAAGAATCACAACAAGTATAATAATAATCATAGCAAGTTTCCTATTCCTATGCATTTCCTATCCTATGAATCGAAAGAAGCCCAAATATAATTAAACTATGACATGTTCACCCATGATGGCCAATATACAACTACAAGGAAAATTCTTATGCAATTTTCCTATCCTATTCGTCCTATCCTCCAATTTCTATTCCTATGTAATTTTTCTATGAATCAAACAAAAGCCCCAATTTTCCTACGCATTTTTCACATGAATCAAGGAAACTATGACATGTTCTCGACATTCCAATCCTCCTATTCATATGCAATTTTCATATCTATGAATCAAAAGAAAATTCCCAATTAAAACTATGACAAGTTTCGTATTACCTTACCCACTGGAGAACCATGACACGTTGCTTGAAACAAAGTTGGATGATGACAACATCATTACCATCCGCCGTGTACTCGAGATCGAGGCCCAAGAATTGTGTTCCTCCTCTTGAAGCTATTCCTCGAGCATGGAAAGAAAAACCTTCACTTTCGCGTTGTCGTTCATGTAGACGTCATGGAGATTGGTCGTGCCATGTACGAGCACTTTCCCGTAGCGAGTGATTGGATTCATGGTGGACGATGGGGAAGAGGATAGGAGAGGGAGACAGACATAAATGGAGGTGTTGGTCATGGTTACTATAGCGTGGTGTGGCGTTTGATCGCGCGCGGAAGAACTAGGCACGGGAATTGAACGGTTTGGACCTTTAGTCCTGGTTTGATCCGCGAACCGGAACTAAAAGGCCTGGTGCACCAACCGCGAGTGAAGTGTCCTCACGAACCGGGACTAATGATTATCCTCGCGAACCGGGACTAATGGTCGCATTGATCCTGGTCCAAAATGCGACCGAGACTAATGCTCCGGTCGAAAGGCCTGATTTCTACTAGTAATCTCTAGTCCCGTTTGGTGCTACCAACCGGGAGTAAAGGGACTCGCAAGGGCCCCAGCCTAACGCCAGCCTGCTACCACCCCTTTAGTCCCGGTTGGTAACATCAACCGGGACTAGAGGTCACACATGAATCGGGACTAAAGCCTAGCCGTTGGAACCGGGACTAGTGGTCACATTAGTCCCGGTCCAAAACCCAGTCGGAATTAATGCTCCGGACGAAAGGCCTATATTCCACTAGTGTAAGGCCATGAATGTGAAGATTGCTTCACTGAATTACGTGGGTAACGCAACGCTCTAGCTGAAAATGGCTTAGGGACACGGCACAATTTCGTCCAGTGGATGGATTTTCGTGTTGTTGTCCAGGAGATATGGGTTCGTAATAGACACAAGTTTCATAGGCATTAGTTACTGTTATTAACTCACTAGGGTTCAATAAAGGACTCTACCCTAAAATTGGACACACTTACACACCAAGTTTTGCTCGATGATTCGCATACCAATGAAATTCTCTTGGTTGATATTTATCTATTTGGATACTGCTAGCTGCTTGGACTTGTTGCAAGAAATGGAATTGGAGCATGACAAGCTCCCTAGCTCAAGCAACTAGCATGACCGATCTTCCTCGAAGCATGGTTCCTAGTCAAACAACAAGGAGAATCTGCTAGCATCAGCCGTTAACCACAAAGTGCTAGAATCTGCTAGCATGTCATGATTAATGGGCGAAAGGCAACAAGTGCTCCGACAAAGTTCTACTTGACGTGATGGAGGAATTACTCAAGATTTTACATCCTAGAGGATGATGATCAGCAGCTAGACTCCAGTTTAGATGAGGGGGTGATGGTGATCACCAAATCGCATTCGCCCTCTGCTCTTATGAAACGCTATAGAATTTGGTTGAATGGATTGATTGACAAGAGGACCATCCATGTTCTCGTGGACTCTGGTGCTAACTGTTCCTTCGTCAATCAAGACCTGGTCGATGAGGGGGTGATGGTGACACACGAGGGATGGCGCATCACGTTGACAAGAATTCAAAATACAAGGTTCCCGGCCAACCAATTTCAGCATGCAAGCTGCAAGGTCTATTACGCCGCGGAGTTGTCCAGTAGGTCGTGCATCTCCAACCCGTGCATTCTGGAACAGATCTAATGTCTTTCACTACTGATATGCTCTCAAAATTGTTGATTCTGGTGGAGATTTCCACTCTTCTGGATGAATTCAATGATCTGTTCCAAGCTCCTGTGTCACTTCCACCTCACCGAGCACAACACCATAGATTCCACTGATTTCCAGAGCACAACCTGTCAGCGCTCGTTCCTATTGATATACACCTTAGTAGAATGATGAAAACTAGTGCCAAATAAAGGAGATGTTGCGCCATTGTACGATTCGACACAACTCTAGTCCGTTTGATTCCCATGTCTTGTTGGTGTGCATGAAGGATGGGACTTGAAGCTTCTACGTCGACTATCGGCTGATCAATTACATTAGTATCAAGAATAAGTATCCAATACCTGTGGTGGACGGAATGTTGGCCGAGATCTTCGGGGCTCGATGTTTACATTAGTATCAAGAAAAACACATGCAAGGATGGGATTGGCTCGGGGGGTCAAGTTTATCTCAAGGTACAATACAAGCATACCTCCAGAATTCACTAGTAGCCAAGCACAAACCAGAAACACTCCCTCAAGTTCTATGGACCATGTGAAGTGTTGAGCTGTGTGGGGGAAAGTCTCGTAGCAGCTCCAACTTCCACCAGGATCGCAAATTCATGATGTCATTCATTTGTGGCAACTGAAGAAGCCCTACCTCATCGTGTCACTATGGAGCAGCAAGACATTTCTCTGGAGCCACCCAGGGATCTTTCTCTACATCAACCGACCAGAGTTGTGACGCCCAGTTTGTCGCACAAGGCGGGCGTGTGGCTCCCTGTCGGATGATTCTTTGACAAGACCGACCCACCACCTATGACACCTGGGAGGAAGCGTACTCTCCCCGAGCAAGTTTTTCCATTTCTGTCGACTTGGAGGGGGGGGGGAGGGGGTGGCAAGTTGCCTCTCAAGGAGAGGGGAGTGCATCACATTGCTCTGCCTAGGAAACCGTCCCAAGGGCACAAACGTAGTTGGAGACTCGACCGGGCATTCAGATCCCAAGCAAGCCTGCATGATAAATAGGTAGAGGTGTGGATCGACACGAGATCGAAGAACAGAAGCCATTTCCTACTTCTTCCCCAATCCCATCTATCTCAACTCCCCTTGTATCCCTTTTCTTTCTCCTCGGATTGAGAATATGTTAGCGAGAGTATAACACACTCTCCTTCCGTTTCAGAATATAAGGTGTATTGGTTTCCATGCAAGTCAACGATTGGGATGTTTGATCATGATTATAGAATAAAATAACAACATCTGCAACACCTAATAAATAAAATATGAAACTATTTTTCATGATGGATCGAATGATATAAACTCCGTATTGTGGATATTCATATGTTTCTATAAAAACTCGATCGAACATGCACTCGTCTGATTTTGAAGAAACAAAGACACCTTATACAAAGGAATAGAGGGAGTAGCTTCCAAGGGGACACATGAACCCACGAAAGGAAGGGTTGAAAACTTTTCCCATCTTGCATTCTTCCTCCGGCATCCAGAATCAGCATGGAGTGAACGCTGGGGATAAATAACGAAGTACGCCTAAAAAATATGGATGAGTAGACATGAAATATGTTTTGTTTAGACAAACTGACATGAAATATTTGAAGATGGACATACATGTTGCTCCTGCTTCCTTTTATTCGAACACGAAATACAAAATGAAACGATTGGGTTAACACGCCAATCCTCCCGTACGATCGATTAAGATTTATTGGAAATTGACCTGGTAGCTAGAAAGCAGCAGCAGGCTATACGAGATAGATCTCGCTATTTGGTGTACTCCATTGCCCAGAAGTCGGCGTAGATGTAGGTGGCCTTGACGCCGGTAAACCCGGCAGCCCTTGCGAGCTTCTCGAGGTCCCTCAGGTACCTTTCCTTGCCTCCTGGGCTGTACGCCAGCAGGCTCACGTCCACGCTGATTAAACCCTGCGCGCTGTTTGTGGCGTCCGGGTTCACCGGCAGGATACACTCCACGTTGATCACCTTACCATGCGCCGGCAGTGCGTCGTAGCAGTTCTTGAGCAGTATGGCACACTCGTCGTCGCTAAAGCAGTTGAGGATCCACTTCATGAGGATGGCGTCCCCGGAGGGCACCTTCTCGAACATGTTGCCCCCGACGTGCTCCACGCCAGGGTACGGCTGTGCGTCGGAGATCACATGGGGGAGGTCGAAGTTGATCCCCTTGATGCTCGGGTACTTCTTGGTGATGGTGTGGACGACAGCGCCCACGCCGCCGGCGACATCCACGAGGGTGCCGATGCCTTCGAAACCGGTGTACAATTCGAGGAGCTTCCTGGTGATGATGACGGAATGTTGCTTCATGGCCTCGTTGAAGACGGAGTTGAAGCGTGCGTCCGTGCCGGCGTAGTCGAACCACGACGCCCCGAATTCCTTGGTGAATGCACTGCCACCTTCAAGGACCGCGTCCTTCATGTGGCACCTACATATTATTTAATCCAATCGATTATTTCAATTAGGAGTGCAAACAATATGCATGTGACATCCACTTTCTAACACCACAAATACTTTTCTAAATCCTCTACTCGACAAGTGTAGGTAGAGTTGTCTGAGATGGTCATAAAAAAATACATCACTATATATATATTTTGGATATCTGTGCTTAGAAGTGCTATAAACATTGAGCAATGAACTCTTTTTCTCAGGTAGAGCTTCTCGAATGTTTATTCCGTATGAAATTTCAGCATATTTGATTGTTGTCACGAAATTTCAGTATATTTTATTTTATTTTGTTTATTCCGTTTTTGCTGTTCATGAGGCTGCCCCTGCACCAGGGAGCTGAAAACCACTCTCGTTTGAGATATCAACTGTATTTTTGACATACTAGCTTACTTTGCCCAGAAACTTCTAGCTTCTTTTGTTAATCACCGTATTGATTAATTTCATCATTTCCACGGCTTAATCACCATACTTGTCGTTAATTAACTGATTCCCCAGGATAATTACAGATCACGAGAAAAATATATCTTGGGACTATACCACTCTTGGACTGCCAGTTGCCTGCTCTTAGTAATAAATAATAAAAACATAAACAACCAAAGGCGTACTGCCAACTATACCCACGGAACAGACGATTGATACGTGGTTACTCATTACTATTACGAGTCAATAAAAGTACGTACGTAGTATATATGCTGCATAAAATTGCTGCACGTGCCTAAGTACTAAGTATATGCAAAGGATTCTCACCAGGCTTCCATGAAGAGCTTGTCCTGGGCGAGGAGGCAGAAAGGGGCCATTGAGACGCCTTCCTCGTTGGCGGTGAGCCACTTGCACACGGGCTCGGCGCCGTACCGGCGTGAGAGGCTCCCGTCCTGGCATTCACCACCACGCACGACACAACCTTGTATGCTGCCAGCACCCGCAGCAACCGATCCACCATGGACGCAGCGTCTGGGTTGGCCTCGGCTTTGCACGGTAGCTTCGCCGCCACCTCCTCGGGAGTCAGCACCTTCCCACCGGCGCCCGCCAGGGTCTCCAGCAGGCCCAGCTCGATGGAAGTCCGTAGCGTCATCGGCAGGACCGCTGACGAAGCCAGCTGCAGCGCGAACATTAAAGCCTCTTCGTTGGCCATGTGGAGGGCTAGCTAGGTGCTCAAGATGGTACGTGCTACTGTCAAGCTTGCTGGTGAGTAGGTGGCTGACTCGCACTTGGCTGATGTTTGATTCTTGGAGTTGGAATGGGGTACTACTTATAGGAGATTTCAGGTTTGTAAAAAAAGGGGTTTGCGCAGGAGTTTGGGGTGGACAGCACGGCCCTCTTGGGGCGGCGTGTCAATTATATTTATATACTCCGATAAAAAATAGGAGTTTGTACACAAATACAAGTGATACATATACCAAAGTATATACAAAGTCTTAACACCCTCACTCCGATTTCGCTCTGGCGGACGGCCCGGGAGAAACCCTAGCCGCCGCCGACGGCGACCCCACCTACCTGAGTCCTCCACCCAGTGCCACCGGAGGACATCCTGGGCAAAGCCCCGTGGCGCAGGCGGCAGCGGGGACAGCTCTCCCTCCTCCTTTCCAGACGTGGCAGCGCGGGACGATCGCTGGCAACAAGCACTCGCGTGCGGTCAGGGGCGTGCATCGGCGGTGGTGGCATAGTGCGCCGGCGCGGGCAGTGTGGAGGCATGGACTACTGGGTCAACCAAGGATTCGACACCGCTCTGTCCCGAGGAACTCCAGATCTCGCTCCTGTAGGACAGCGACTCATTCCCACTAGAAGAAAAAACAGACCTTTTATCCGCCTCATTAGTCGCGGTTGGCTTTTGAATCGGCACTAATGTGATCATTAGTGCCGGTTCGTGACGGGGATCATTAGTGCCGGTTCGTTGCGGACCTTTAGTCCCTGTTCGTGTCACGAACCGGCACTAAAGGTGTGGTGGCAGGCTGGCGTCCGCCTGGGGTCCCACGGGAACCTTTAGTCCCGGTTGATGGCTCCAACCGCGACTATAGGCTAACCTTTAGTCGCGGTTGGAGCCACCAACCGGGACTAAAGGTCCCCCTGTATTGAAACCCTTCGGCACCAACCCGAGCAGAGTCCTTTGTTCTTCCCCTTTCCTCTCCTCTCTATTCTTTCTCTCTTCCTAGAGCTCATCCTCCATTTTTACCAAATTTTCTCAAGCTTTGGAGGCATCCCACCCATCCAAGTGTTCACAAAGGTTAGCAACTTTGTCCTTTAATCTCTCATTGCTAAATTAGCTCTTGCAATGCTCTATAAATATATTAATTTGTGGGTTTTAGTTTGTATGTGGTAGTTTATTTGATTTATGCAATTTGAGCTGAAATTAAGTTCTTACTTTGCATTTGTAGGTGTGGTTTACTTAGTGCCTTCCCGTCCCCGTCCTAACCACAGTCGATCGCCCGCACCGTCCCGTCGTCGGCACCACCTTGGTGAGCCTCTTGTTCTTATCCTTTTTTATATAAAAAAACCATGTTCGTAAGATTTAGTTAGTTACTTGTATAGTTTCCTTACCTATATGGTTGTTTGTTCTACATAGTGGCATGGTTTTGAAATACGTCCCCGTCGGGCCTCGTCCAGTTTATGATGCGGATGTGGTATATATATACTCTCTTTTATAACTCTTTGTTACATTTCGTGTTTATGACAATTATGCCAATCAAGTTGACATAGATATTTTTATCTAGGAGGTATGTGAACCAGAGATTCCAACCGACATAGATATTCTTGTCAAGAAGTTAAATTTAGTTGAAAAAGAAAACGAGCATTTGAAAGAAAAATTGAAAAGAGTTGAAAAAGAGAAGATGAAACTGGAGTTCTATGTTGCCGATGTCGTCGATGATCACAAGATCAAGATGGGTGCAATGCGCTTGAAGATTAGAAAATTTAAAAGATATGCCATTGATACCGAGGCTTGGTGATACGTCTCCAACATATCTATAATTTTTGATTGTTCCATGCTATTATGTTATCAACTTTGGATGCTTTATATGCATTTATATGACTAACCTATTGACCTAGAGCCCAGTGTCAGTTCCTGTTTTTCCGTGTTTTTGACCTTTTTCAGATACGAATATCAAACGGAGTCCAAACGGAATAAAACTTTCGCCGTGATTTTTTATGGAAAATATCAAAAATACCAGAAGAAAAAGATACCGGAGAGGAGTCCCGAGGAAGCCACGAGCCTCGGAGGCGCGACCACCCCCCTGGTCGCGCCTGGGAGGCTTGTGACCTCCTCGTGGCCCCTCTCGACTTGTTCTCGACGCCATACGGTCTTATAAATACAGAAACCATCAGAACTAAACCTAGATGGGGAGTTCCGCCACCGCAAGCCTCTGTAGCCACCAAAAACCAATCGGGAGCCCGTTCCGGCAGCCTACAGGAGTGGGAACCCACCTTCGGTGGCCATCTTCATCATCCCGGCGATCTCCATGACGAGGAGGGAGTAGTTCACCCTCGGGGCTGATGGTATGTAGCAGTAGCTATGTGTTTGAGCTCTCTCTCTCTCTCTATCGTGTTCTTGAGATGTCTTGATCTAGATGTACCGTGGGCTTTGCTACTATAGTTTGTCTTATGATGTTCTTCCCCCTCTCCCTTCTTGTAATGAATTGAGTTTCCCCTTTGGAGTTATCTTATCGGATTGAATCTTTCAGAACACTAGATGTATGTCTTGCACGTGTCTATCTGTGGTGACAATGGGATATTCATGTGAGCTCTTGATGTATGTTTTGGTGATCAACTTGCGGGTTTCGTGACCTCGGGAACCTATGCATAGGGGTTGGCACACATTTTGGCTCTCCGGTAGAAACTTCGGGGCACTCTTTGAAGTTCTATGTGTTGGTTGAATAGATGATTTTCAGATTGTGTGATGCATGTCGTATAGTCATACCCACGGATACTTGAGGTGACAATGGAGTATCTAGGTGACATTAGGGTCTTGGTTGATATGTGTCTTAAGGTGTTATTCTAGTATGAACTCTAGGTTAGATTGAACAGAAAGAATACCTTCGTGTTATTTTACTACGGACTCTTGAATAGATCGATCAGAAAGACTAACTTTCTGGAGGTTTCGTACCCAACAATAATATCTTCGTCTGTTCTCCGGTATTAGTGACTTTGGAATGACTCATTGTTGCACGTTGAGGGCTAGTTATATGATCCAATTATGTTATCATTGTTGAGGGAAGTTCACTAGTGAAAGTATGAACCCTAGGCCCTGTTTCCACTCATTGCAATACCGTTCGTGCTCACTTTTACTATTACTTACCTTGCTGTTTTATTTTTTCAGATTACAAAAACCTATATCTACTATCCGTATTGCACTTGCATCACCATCTCTTCGCCGAACTAGTGCACCTATACAACTTACCATTGTATTGGGTGTGTTGGGGACACAAGAGACTCTTTGTTATTTGGTTGCAAGGTTGTTTGAGAGATACTATATTCATCCTACACCTCCCGCGGATTGATAAACCTTAGGTCACCCACTTAAGGGAAAATTGCTACTGTCCTACAAACCTCTGAACTTGGAGGCCCAACAACGTCTACGAGGAGAAGGTTGCGTAGTAGACATCACTTGGTATCACTATGATGTTGGATCAATTGTTACCTTAGTTGTGATGTTGATCGCATTTGTTGTTGCATTTAAATGCTTTAGCTAGATAGTTTGTATGTTGTTTTATGAGAACAAGTGTGTATGAACTTTATGTAAGAACTTGTATTGATTTGATCTTTTCGGTGTTGTGTAATCAAGATGAGCGTGCATACTTTTCTAGTTGATTAATGGCGTGCATACTTTTTTGGTTGCGTGTAAGGCAAGCAAGCGGCCAGATGGTTTTATGTATTGTTCATGTGCTGGCTGTAAGAATGATCGAAATTACTCTAACTCAAGAACCATTCACATCCACCTGTTTGAGTCTAGTTTCATGTCCGACTATAACTGTTGGACCAAGCACGGAGAAAGAGGGGTCCTAATGGAAGAGAATGAAGAAGAAGAGGATGACGACAGCTATCCTGGCCATGGGTTCCATGAATACGATGGTACAACAATGGGGAAAGAAGCTGAGCCGACAATGCGGGAAGGAGCTGAAGAAGAGGCATCAGATGAGCCCACTGATCTTCTTGGTCAGGCCATTGCCGATGCAAAGAGAAATTGCGCAAGTGAAAAGTAGAATCTGAAGTTGCAGTGCTTGTTAGAGGATCACAAAAAAGGGTTGTACCCAAATTGCAAAGATGACAATAAAAAGTTGGGTACCACACTAGAATTGCTGCAATGGAAGACAGAGAATGGTGTATATGACAAGGCATTTCAAAAGTTGTTGATAATGTTAAAGAAGAAGCTACCAAAGAACAATGAATTGCTCGAGAGTACGTACGAAGCAAAGAAGGTTTTCTGCCCTCTGGGATTAGAGGTCGAGAAGATACATGCATGCCCTAATGACTTCATCCTCTATCGCGGTGAGTACGAGGATTTGAATGCATGCCCGGTATGTTGTGCATTGCGCTATAAGATCGGCCATGATGACCCTGGTGATGTTGAGGGCAAACGCCCCAGGAAGAAGATTCATGCCAAGGTGATGTGGTATGGTCCAATAATACCACGTTTGAAACATTTCTTCCAAAATGAAGAGCATGCCAAGTTGATGCGATGGCACAACGAATACCGTAAGAAAGACGGGTAGTTGAGACTGCCCGCTGACGGGTCGCAGTGGAGGAAAATCGAGAGAAAGTGGAAGGAATTTGCGAAGGATGCAAGGAACGAATGGTTTTGTTTAAGTGCAGATGGCATTAATCCTTTTAAGGAGCAGAACATCAATCATAGCACATGGCCTGTGACTCTATGTATCTATAACCTTCCTCCTTGGTTGTGCATAAAGTGGAAGTTCATTATGATGCCGGTGCTCATACAAAGGCCCCAAGCAACCTGGCAACGACATTGATGTGTACCTAAGGCCATTGATTGAAGAAATTTTATAGCTATGGAATGGAAAAGGTGTACGTGCGTGGGATGCGAAAGATCAGGAGGAATTTGACCTACATGCGTTGCTGTTTGTAACCATCAATGATTGTCCTGCTCTCAGTAACCTTTCAGGACAGAAAAACAACAGATAGCACGCATGCACGCTCTGTTTAGATGATACCGACAGTATATATTTGGATAAATGTAAGAAGAATGTGTATCTGGGGCATCGTCGATTTCTTCAGAGCAGGCATCCCGTAAGAAAGAAATGCAAGCTTTTCAAAGGTGAGGCAGATCACCGGAAGAAGCCTCGCCACCGTACGGGTGATGAAATAGTTGATATGATCAAGGATTTAAAAGTAATCTTTGGCAAGGGTCCTGGTGCATAATCTGTTCCGAATGACGCTGACAAACGCGCACCCATGTGGAAGAAGAAATCTATATTTTGGGACCTAACGTATTGGAAAGACCTCGAGGTCCGCTCTGCAATCGATGTGATGCACGTGATGAAGAATCTTTGCGTGAACTTTCTAGGCTTCTTGGGCACGTATGGGAAGACAAAAGATACGCCGGAGGCACGGGAGGACCAGCAACGTATGCACGGAAAAGACAGCATGGATCCAAAGCAGTTTCAGGGTCATGCCAGCTATGGTCTTACCAAAGAAGAGAAGGAAATCTTTTTCGAATGCCTGCTCAGTATGAAGGTCCCGTCTGGCTTCTCGTCTAATATAAAGGGAATAATAAATATGGCAGAGAAAAAGTTACAGAACCTAAAGTCTCATGACTACCACGTGATTATGATGCAACTGCTTACGGTTGCATTGAGGGGGCTTCTACCGGAAAACATTCGATTATCCATTGTGAAGCTATGTGCATTCCTGAATGCAATGTCTCAGAAGGTAATCGATCCAGAAATCCTACCAAGGTGAGAGAATGATTTGGTGCAATGTCTTGTTAGTTTCGAGTTGGTGTTCTCGCCATCCTTCTTCAATATCATGACGCATGTGCTAGTTCACCTAGTCGAGGAGATTGCCATTCTAGGTCCTGTATTTCTACACAATATGTTCCCCTTTGAGAGGTTCATGGGAGTCATAAAGAAATATGTTCATAATCATAGTAGGATAGAAGGAAGCATCTCCAAGGGCCATGAAACGGAGGAGGTCATTGAGTTTTGTGTTGACTTTACTCCTGACATTAAGCTGATAGGTGTTCCTGAATCGCGGCATGAGGGCAGATTGGGTGGAAAAGGCACGCGAGGAATGAATTCACTAATATACCGGGAGGGGCATTCTTTGGCGCAAGCACACAACACAATTCTACAAAGTTCCTCCTTGGTGGCTCCATATATCGAGCAACACAAGAATATTCTACGCTCCAAACACCCGGAGAAGTCTCATGCTTGGATTACAGATGAACAAACGGTGACTTTCGCCCGTTGGTTGCAAACACGTCTCATGCATGACGACACTGTTGAAGATGACTTGTACTTTCTGTCCAAGTTACCATCTTCGACTATATTGACTTTCAAAGGGTACGAGATAAATGGGTATACATTTTACACGATCGTCCAAGATAAAAAGAGCGCCAACCAAAACAGTGGTGTCCGATTTGATGCAGCAAACAACAATGGGCCAAAGGACACATGCTATGGTCATATATGAGATATGGGAAGTTGAGTATGAACTTGATTTGAATGTCCCTTTGTTTAGGTGCAAATGGGTCAATCTGGCAGGAGGCGGGGTAAAGGAAGACCCACAGTATAGAATGACAACAGTGGATCTCAACAATCTTGGGTACGGAGACGAACCATTCGTCCTAGCCAATGATGTGGCACATGTTTTTTATGTGAAGGATATGTCTACCAAGCCGAGAAAAAAGAAAAGATAAGGAAGCAAATACATCATGCGATGAGCCAAAGCGCCACATAGTTCTTTCAGGGAAATGAAACATCATGGGAGTGGAGGACAAGACACACATGTCAGAAGATTATGAAAAGTTTCATGAACTTGCTCCCTTCACAGTGAATGTTGACCCGAGCATCAAGTTAAACGATGAAGATTGCCCATGGTTACGATGTAAAGGGAAAAACGCGAAGAATATTTTACACCCAAAGATCCCACTCTTGGATGTGCCGGTTTCTCTAGTTAGTTTCCGGACATATATACCTAGAAAGTCCCACTTCGGACAAACCGAAGGGAATCTTTGTAATAGTAGTGTACTTATGTGTTTTGTGCGTTCAGTATGCACCATTCGAAGGGAGGCCATCTGTAACATCCCAAATTTTCAATTTGGAATGTTTTACAATTATTAGTTAAGCATCTATGCATTATGATTGAAATGAATGTGGCAATTATATTTTCATCTTCTTTATTTGACTCCTTTTCAACTGGCATTTGGTTTTACTCAATTACCTGACGAAATACTTTGATACAAAAAGTATGAGAGGAGGTACCATGACACCCCAAAATTCAGAAGAAAATAATGCCAGTTTATTTGCAAGTCAAATCTGGTTTTATTTTGGATTTTCTTTAAATGATGTTTTTATAAAGTTTTATTTTGACTCTAAGAAAATGTTCATGCTTTAGGATTTATTTTTCGGATCGTTTTGCTATATAATACCTTATATTTTGTTTTCTACTTCAGATCTAATAAGAAAGAGGTTTAAAAAAACACAAAAACACACGCACGTAGACAGGCCGGCAAAGCCACCCAGCCAGACCGGCCGAGTCAGCCAGGCTGCTCGCCCGAGCCAGCCAGGCAAGTGAGACCCTCACAAAGTGACCGCCCCAGCCTCCCCACCAGATCTCTCTATCTCTCGGTCAACCCTCCCTCTCTCTCTCACGCAGCCTGCAGGTGGGGCCCTGCTACTTCTCTGCAACGTCGCCAGAAATTGGTAAGTTGATCTTGTCTTGCGTTGGTTTTTCCCTTGAAGAGGAAAAGGTGATGCAGCAAAGTAGAGATAAGTATTTCCCTCATTTTGAGAACCAAGGTATCAATCCAATAGGAGTATCAAGATGAGGCACCAAGAAACCTGCACAAACACAAACAAACTTGCACCCAACGCGTTAATGGGGTTGCCAATCCCTTCACGACTACTTGCAAGGTGAGATCTAATAGTTATAATGAGTAAATATAAATAAGTAAATAAAATTGCAGCAATGTATTTTTGGTGTTTTTATGTTTAGATCTGGATATATAATATGTAAAATAGACCCGGGGGCCATAGTGTTCACTAGAGGCTTCTCTCATGATAGCAACTATTCGGTGGGTGAACAAATTACTGTTGAGCAATTGACAGAATAGTGCAAAGTCATCACGATATCTAAGGCAATGATCATACATATAGGCATCATGTCCGAGACAAGTAGACCGATACTTTCTGCATCTACTACTATTACTCCACACATCGACCGCTATCCAGCATGCATCTAGTGTATTAAGTTCATAACAAACGGAGTAATGCTGTAAGAAAGATGACATGATGTAGAAGGATAAATTCATGCAATATGATATAAATCCCATCTTTTTACCCTTGATGGCAACAACATGATGCGTGCCTCGCTACCCCTTCTGTCACTAGGTGAGGACACCGCTCGGTATGAACCCAAAACCAAGCACTTCTCCCATTGCAATAACTATAGATCAAGTTGGCCAAACAAAACCCATAACTTGAAGAGACTTACAAGGATATGAAATCATGCATATAAGAATTCAGAATTTACTCAAATAATATTCATAGATAATCTGATCATAAATCCACAATTCATCGGAACTCAAAGAAACACACCGCAAAAGAAGATTACATCGGATAGATCACCATGAAGATCATGGAGAACTTTGTATTGAAGATCGGAGAGTGAGAAGAAGCCATCTAGCTACTAGCTATGGACCCGTAGGTCTGATGTGAACTACTGACGCATCATCGGAGAGGCAAGGATGTTGATGAAGATGGCCACCGGAGATGGATTCTCCTCCAGCAGGATGCCGGAACGGTCTCCCGATTGGTTTTTGGTGGTTCTAGAGGCTTGCGGCGGCGGAACTCGCGATCTAGGTCTATTTCTGCGAGTTTTGGTATTTATAAGACCGTATGGCGGTGGAAACGAGTGGAGGTGGGCCTCGAGGAGGCCACTAGCCCTCTAGCCGCGGCCTAGGGGGGCCGCGCCTCCCAGGCTCGTGGCTCCCTCGGCCCACTTCTCTGGTATTTCTTCCTTCAGGTAATTTTGATATTTTTCATAAAAAATCACAGTGAAAGTTTTATTCCATTTGGACTCCGTTTGATATTCCTATCTAAAAAAGGTCAAAAACACAGAAGAAACAGGAACTGGCACCGGGCACTGAGTTAATAATTTAGTCCCCAGAATCATATAAAATAGCATATTCATGCAAATAAAACATCCAAAGTTGATAATATAATATCATGGAACAATAAAAAATTATAGATATGTCAAAGACGTATCAAGCATCCCCAAGCTTAACTCCTGCTCGTCCTCGAGTAGGGAAGTGATAAAAAACTAATTT
The DNA here is from genome assembly GCA_022496015.1 of Hordeum marinum. Classification (NCBI taxonomy): domain Eukaryota; kingdom Viridiplantae; phylum Streptophyta; class Magnoliopsida; order Poales; family Poaceae; genus Hordeum; species Hordeum marinum. Next base: position 7,315,415 of record CM039672.1, on the reverse strand, counting down.
TTGATGTGAAATGCTACCCAACACATTTGTTTTATGTAATCTCTTTATTATGGCATGAATGTTCAGATCCATAAGATTCAAAACAACAGTTCAATATTGACATGAAAACAGTAATACTTCAAGCATAATAGCAAAGTGATCATAAACTTTTGAAATAATAAGGCCAAAGAAAGTTATCCCTACAAAATCATATAGTTTGGTTATGCTCCATCATCCCCACACAAAGAATTTAAATCAGGCACAACCTTGGATTATTATTGTATGCCCTAGAGGCAATAATAAAATGGTTATTATTGTATTTCCTTGTTCATGATAATTGTCTATTGTTCATGCTATAATTGTGTTAACCGGAAACCATAATACATGTGTGAATACATAGACCACAACATGTCCCTAGTGAGCCTCTAGTTGACTAGCTCGTTGATCAATAGATGGTCACGGTTTCATGGCCATGGACATTGGATGTCATTGATAACGGGATCACATCATTAGGAGAATGATGTGATGGACAAGACCCAATTCTAAGCATAGCACAAGATCGTGTAGTTCGTTTGCTAAAGCTTTTCAATGTCAAGTATCGTTTCCTTAGACCATGAGATTGTGCAACTCCCGGATACCGTAGGAATGCTTTGGGTGTGCCAAACGTCACAACGTAACTGGTGGATATAAAGGTACGCTACGGGTATCTCCGAAAGTATCTGTTGGGTTGGCACGAATCGAGACTGGGATTTGTCACTCCGTGTGACGGAGAGGTATCTCTGGGCCCACTCGGTAAGACATCATCATAATGAGCTCAATGTGACTAAGGAGTTAGTCACAGGATGATGTATTACGGAACGAGTAAAGAAACTTGCCGGTAACGAGATTGAACAAGGTATGGGGATACCGACGATCGAATCTCGGGCAAGTATCATACCGATAGACAAAGGGAATTGTATACGGGATTGATTGAATCCTTGACATCGTGGTTCATCCGATGAGATCATCGTGGAGTACGTGGGAGCCAACATGGGTATCCAGATCCCGCTGTTGGTTATTGGCCGGAGAGGTGTCTCGGTCATGTCTACGTGTCTCCCGAACCCGTAGGGTCTACACACTTAAGGTTCGATGACGCTAGGGTTATAGGGAAATGGTATACGTGATTACCGAAGGTTGTTCGGAGTCCCGAATGAGATCCCGAACGTCACGAGGAGCTCCGGAATGGTCCGGAGGTAAAGATTGATATATAGGAAGTCCAGTTTTGGTCACCGGAAAGTTTTCGGGCTCATCGGTAGTGTACCGGGAGTGCCGGGAGGGTGCCGGAGGACCCCCGGGAGGGGTGTGACGACCAGAGGACTTCATGGGCTGTTAGATAAAGTGTGTCAGCCCTTATTGGGCTGGGAAATACTTTTTCTAAAGGCCCATGTGGCTGGAGATAAGGAGATAAGGCAAAAAGGATTTAAAAGGAGGAGATCCACCTCCCTTGTGGGAGGTGGACTCTCCCTTTAATTCGGCCGGCCATCTCCTCTTTGGAGTAGAGGCCAAGCCAGCCCTCCACGTCCCTCCTCCTATATATACTTGAGGTTTTGGATGTTTTGAGAAAAGATTTGATCTCTCTCTCTCACGGCGAAGCCCTACCTCTCTTCTTCCTCCTCCGCAGCGCTTAGGCGAAGCCCTGTCGGAATACCTTGCTACTCCACCACCACCACGCCGTCGTGCTGCTGTTGGAGCCCTTCCCCAACCTCTCCTTCCTCCTTGCTGGATCAAGGTGTTGGAGACGTCACCGGGCTGCACGTGTGTTGAACGCGGAGGTGCCGTCCGTTCGGCACTTGATCGGATCTACCGCGATCTGAATCGCTGCGAGTACGACTCCATCAACCGCGTTCTTGTAACGCTTCCGCTTAGCGATCTTCAAAGGTATGAAGATGCAATCTCTCCCCTCTCGTTGCTGGTTTCTCCATAGATAGATCTTGGTGAACGTAGGAAAATTTTGATTTACTACTACGTCTCCCAACAGTGGCATCATGAGCTAGGTCTATGCGTAGAATCTATGCACGAGTAGAACACAAAGCAGTTGTGGGCGTCGAGTTTGTTAATTTGCTTGCCGCTACTAGTCTTATCTTGATTCGGCGGTATTGTGGGATGAAGCGGCCCGGACCAACTTTACACGTACGCTTACATGAGACCGGTTCCACCGCCTGACATGCACTAGATGCATAAGGTGGCTAGCGGGTGTCTGTCTCTCCTACCTTAGTCGGATCGGATTCGATGAAAAGGGTCCTTATGAAGGGTAAATAGCAATTGGCAAATCACGTTGTGGTGTTGACGTAGGTAAGAAACGTTCTTGCTAGTAACCTATAGCAGCCACGTAAAAACTTGCAACTACAAATTAGAGGACGTCTAACTTGTTTTTGCAGCATGTGCCTTGTGATGTGATATGGCCAAAGGATGTGATGTGATGCATTGTGATGTATGAATTGATCATGTTCTTGTAATAGGATTCACGACTTGCATGTCGATGATTATGACAACCGGCAGGAGCCATAGGAGTTGTCTTATTTATTGTATGACCTGCGTGTCAATCATAAACGCCATGTAATTACTTTACTTTATTGCTAAGCGTTAGCCATAGTAGTAGAAGTAATAGTTGGTGAGACAACTTCATGAAGACACAATGATGGAGATCATGATGATGGAGATCATGGTGTCGTGTCGGTGACAGTGATGATCATGGTGCCCCGAAGATGGAGATCATAGGAGCAAAATGATATTGGCCATATCATGTCACTATATTGATTGCATGTGATGTTTATCATGTTTACATCTTATTTGCATAGAACGACGGTAGTAAATAAGATGATCTCTCAATAAAATTTCAAGAAAGGTGTTCACCCTAACTGTGCACCGTTGCTAAGGATCGTCGTTCCGAAGCACCACGTGATGATCGGGTGTGATAGGTTCTAACGTTCGCATACAACGGGTGTAAGCCAGATTTACACATGCGAAACACTTAGGTTGACTTGACGAGCCTAGCATGTACAGACATGGCCTCGGAACACGGAAGACCGAAAGGTCGAACATGAGTCGTATAGAAGATACGATCAACATAGAGATGTTCACCATGGATGACTAGTCCGTCTCACGTGATGATCGGACACGGGCTAGTTGACATGGATCATGTATCACTTGGAAGACTAGAGAGATGTCTATCTAAGTGGGAGTTCATTAATAATTTGATTAAATGAACTTAATTATCATGAACATAGTCTAAAAATGTCCTTGCAAATTATGTCGTAGATAGCTCGCGCTGTAGCTCCCCAGTTTTATTGATACAATCCTAGAGAAAAGTAAGTTGAAAGTTGATGGTAGCAATAATGCGGACTGGGTCCGTGATCTGAGGATTGTCCTCATTGCTGCACAGAAAGCTTATGTTTTTGATGTACCGCTAACTGCATCACTCCCTCAAGCGTTGTCTGTAGATGTTGTGAACATATGACAGGCACTTTTTGATGACTACGTGATAGTTCAGTGCGTCATGCATTACGGCTTAGAATTGAGGCTTCAAAATGTTTTGAACGTCACAGAACATATGAGATGTTCTAGGAGCTGAGATTGTGATCTCAAGCTCGTGCCTATGTTGAGAGGTATGAGACCTCCAACAAGATTCTTTGCCTGCAAGATAAAGGAGAATAGCTTAATCGGTGAGCGTGTTCTCAGATTGTATGGGTGCTACAATCACTTGAATCAAGTGGGAGTTAATCTTCCAGATGAGATAGTGATTAATGCAGTTCTCCAAGTCACTGCCACCAAGCTACTAGAGCTTCGTGATGAACTATAACATGCCAGGGATGGATAAGATGATCCCTGAGTTGTTCGTGATGTTTGACACCACGAAGGTAGAAATCAATAAGGAGCATCAAGTGTTGATGGTTAAGTGAAAACCACTAGTTTCAAAAGGGGCAAGGGCAAGAAGGGAAAAACTTCAGGAATGGCAAGCCAGTTGTTGCTCTAGTGAAGAAACCCAAGGTTGAGCCCGAACCCGAGACTAAGTGCTTCTGTTATGAGGAGAATGTTCGCTGAAGCGGAAAAAACCCTAGATGATTGGTAGATAAGAAGGCTGGTAATGTCAATGGAAGTATATTTGATATACGTGTTAGTGATGTGTACCTTGCTGGTACTCCTAGTAGCACCTGGGTATTAGATACCGGTTCGGTTGCTAAGTGTTAGCAACTCGAAATAAAAGCTACGGAGTAAATGGAGACTAGCTAGGTGAAAGGTGACGATGTGTGTTGGAAGTATTTCCAAGATTGATGTGATCACCATCGCACGCTCTCTCTACCTTCAGGATTTGTGATAAACCTAAATAAATGTTATTTGGTGTTTGCGTTGAGCATAAACGTGATTAGATCATGATTAGTGCGATACGGTTATTCATATAAGTTAGAGAATAATGGTTATTCTGTTTACATGGATAATGCCTTCAATGGTCATGCACCCACTCGAAATGGTTTATCGAATCATGATCGTAGTAGTACACATATTCATAACATTGGTACCAAAAGATACAAAGTTAATAATGATAGTACCACATGCTTGTGGCACTGCCACGTAATGTCATATTGGTATAAATCGCATGAAGAAACTCCATGATGATGGATGTTTTTTGACTCACTCGATTTCGAATCGGTTGAGACATGCGAGCCATGCCTCTTGGGCAAGATGACTGAGACCCCGTCATCCAATATGATGGAGCGGGCAAGTGGCTTATTGGAATTAATACATGTTGATGTATGTGGTCCAATGAGTGTTGAAACACACAGTGGATATCGTTGTTTTTCTTTACCTTCACTGATGATTTGAGTAAATATGGGGATATTTACTTAATGAAACACGAATCTGAAATGTTTGAAAGGTTCAAGGAGTTTCAGAGTGAAGTTAAAGATCATCGTGACAAGAAGATAAATGTCTATGATATGATCATGGAGGTGAATATCTAAGTTACGAGTTTGGTATGCTATTTTAGACAATGTGGAAATTGTTTCACAGCTCACGCCTCCTGGAACACCATAGTGTGATGGTGTGTTCGAACGTCGTAGTCGTGCTCTATTGGATATAGTGAGTACTATGATGTCTCTTATCGTTTTACCACTATCGTTATGGGGTTATGCATTAAAGACAAATCCATTCACTTTAACAGGGCACCATCTAAGTCTGTTGAGATGACACCGTGAGAATTATGGTTTGACAGAAGCCTAAGCTGTCATTTCTTAATGTTTGGGGCTGCGACGCTTATGTGAAAATGGGTTTTTCACCTAGCGAGCTCGAACTCAAAGCAGACAAATGCATCTTCATAGAATACCCTAATGAGACATTGGGTATACCTTCTATCTCAGATCCAAGCACAAAAGGTGTTTGTTGCTAAGAACGGGTCCTTTTTGAGAAAGAGTTTCTCTCGAAAGAATTGAGTGGGAGGAAGATAGAACTTGATAAGGTTGTTGAACCTTTGTTTCAACCAGAGAATAGCGCAACACAGAAAGATGTTTCTGTAGAGCCTACTTAGTTGAAAAGGAAGTTAATGATGATGATCATGAAGCTTCGGATCAAGTCACTATCGAACCTCGTAGGTCGACAAGGACGCGTACTGCTCCTGAGTAGTACGACAACCCTGTCTTGGAAATCATGTTGTTGGACAACGATGAACCTACGAACTATGGAGAAGCGATGGTGGGCCCGGATTCCAACAAATGGCTAGGAGCCATGAAATCCGAGAAAGGATCCATGTATGAAAACCAAGTATGGACTTTGGTAGACTTGCCTGTTGAATGGTGGGTCATTGAGTACAAATGGACCTTTGAGATAAACATAGACGCTAATGGTGAAATGTCACCGTTTATAAAGCTCGACTTGTCGCAAAGAAGTTTCCGCCAAGTTCAAGGAGTTGACTGCAATGAGATTGTCTCATCTGTAGCGATGCTAAAAGTCTATTAAAATTTTGTTAGCAGTTGCTGCATTTTTCGATTATGAAATCTGGCAGATGGATGACAAAACAAGGTTTCCGTAATGGTTTCTGTGAGGAAGAGTTGTATGTGATACAACCAGAAGGTTTTGTCAATCCTAAGGATGCTAATAATATGCAAACTCCAGCGATCCTTCTATGGACTGGAGCAAGCATCTCGGAGTTGGAATATATGCTTTGATGAGGTGATCAAAGTGTTTAAGTTTATACAAAGTTTATGAGAAACTTGTATTTGCAAGAAAGTGAGTGGGAGCACTATGGAATTTCTTATAAGAATATGTAGTTGACATATTATTGATCGGAAATGATGTAGAATTTCTGGAAGAGCATGAAGGGTTGTTTGAAAAGTTTTGTTTTTCAAAGGAAGACCCAGATAAAGCTACTATTTTATTGAGCATCAAGATCTATAGGGATAGATCTATTCGCTTGATAAGTTTTTTTCGACGAAGACATACCTTGACAAGTTTTTGAAGGAGTTCAAAATAGATGGGTCAAAGAAGGAGTTCTTGACTGTATTGTAAGGTGTGAAATTGAGTAAGACTCAATACCCGACCACGGCAGAAGATAAAGAAGAGATGAGTGTCATCTCCTATGCTTTAGCCATAGGCTCTATATAGTATGCCATGCTGTGTACCGCACCTGTGTGTGCCTTGCCATGAGTCTGTCAAGGGGTACAAGAGTAATCCAAGAGTGGATCACTAGACAGCGGTCAAAGTTAGCCTTAGTAACTTGAGAACTAAGGTAATATTTCTCGATTATGGAGGTGATAAAGAGTTCATCGTAAAGTGTTACGATGATGCAAGCTTTAAAACCAATCCGGATGACTCTTAGTAGAAATCCAGCTACGTATAGTGGAGCAGCCATTTGAAATAGCTCCAAGTGGAGCATGGGAGTAGTATCTACAAATATGACATGGAAAGTTTGTAAGGTACACACGGATCTGAATGTCGCAGACCCGTTGACTAAAACCTCTTTCACGAGCAGGACATGAACAAACCCCAGAACTTATTGGGTGTTAATCACATGATGATATGATCACATGGTGATGTAAGTGTTAATCACATGGTGATGTGAACTAGATTATTGACTCTAGTGCAAGTGGGAGACTGTTGGAAATATGCCCTAGAGGCAATAATAAAATGGTTATTATTGTATTTCCTTGTTCATGATAATTGTCTATTGTTCATGCTATAATTGTGTTAACCGGAAACCATAATACATGTGTGAATACATAGACCACAACATGCCCCTAGTGAGCCTCTAGTTGACTAGCTCGTTGATCAATAGATGGTCACGGTTTCATGGCCATGGACATTGGATGTCATTGATAACGGGATCACATCATTAGGAGAATGATGTGATGGACAAGACCCAATTCTAAGCATAGCACAAGATCGTGTAGTTCGTTTGCTAAACCTTTTCAATGTCAAGTATCGTTTCCTTAGACCATGAGATTGTGCAACTCCCGGATACCGTAGGAATGCTTTGGGTGTGCCAAACGTCACAACGTAACTGGGTGGCTATAAAGGTACGCTACGGGTATCTCCGAAAGTATCTGTTGGGTTGGCACGAATCGAGACTGGGATTTGTCACTCCGTGTGACGGAGAGGTATCTCTGGGCCCACTCGGTAAGACATCATCATAATGAGCTCAATGTGACTAAGGAGTTAGTCACGGGATGATGTATTACGGAACGAGTAAAGAAACTTGCCGGTAACGAGATTGAACAAGGTATGGGGATACCGACGATCGAATCTCGGGCAAGTATCATACCGATAGACAAAGGGAATTGTATACGGGATTGATTGAATCCTTGACATCGTGGTTCATCCGATGAGATCATCGTGGAGTACGTGGGAGCCAACATGGGTATCCAGATCCCGCTGTTGGTTATTGGCCGGAGAGGTGTCTCGGTCATGTCTACGTGTCTCCCGAACCCGTAGGGTCTACACACTTAAGGTTCGATGACGCTAGGGTTATAGGGAAATGGTATACGTGATTACCGAAGGTTGTTCGGAGTCCCGGATGAGATCCCGAACGTCACGAGGAGCTCCGGAATGGTCCGGAGGTAAAGATTGATATATAGGAAGTCCAGTTTTGGTCACCGGAAAGTTTTCGGGCTCATCGGTAGTGTACCGGGAGTGCCGGGAGGGTGCCGGAGGACCCCCGGGAGGGGTGTGACGACCAGAGGACTTCATGGGCTGTTAGATAAAGTGTGTCAGCCCTTATTGGGCTGGGAAATACTTTTGCTAAAGGCCCATGTGGCTGGAGATAAGGAGATAAGGCAAAAAGGATTTAAAAGGAGGAGATCCACCTCCCTTGTGGGAGGTGGACTCTCCCTTTAATTCGGCCGGCCATCTCCTCTTTGGAGTAGAGGCCAAGCCAGCCCTCCACGTCCCTCCTCCTATATATACTTGAGGTTTTGGATGTTTTGAGAAAAGATTTGATCTCTCTCTCTCACGGCGAAGCCCTACCTCTCGTCTTCCTCCTCCGCAGCGCTTAGGCGAAGCCCTGTCGGAATACCTTGCTACTCCACCACCACCACGCCGTCGTGCTGCTGTTGGAGCCCTTCCCCAACCTCTCCTTCCTCCTTGCTGGATCAAGGTGTTGGAGACGTCACCGGGCTGCACGTGTGTTGAACGCGGAGGTGCCGTCCGTTCGGCACTTGATCGGATCTACCGCGATCTGAATCGCTGCGAGTACGACTCCATCAACCGCGTTCTTGTAACGCTTCCGCTTAGCGATCTTCAAAGGTATGAAGATGCAATCTCTCCCCTCTCGTTGCTGGTTTCTCCATAGATAGATCTTGGTGAACGTAGGAAAATTTTGATTTACTACTACGTCTCCCAACAAGTTTTATTCCATTTGGACTCCGTTTGATATTCCTATCTAAAAAAGGTCAAAAACACAGAAGAAACAGGAACTGGCACCGGGCACTGAGTTAATAATTTAGTCCCCAGAATCATATAAAATAGCATATTCATGCAAATAAAACATCCAAAGTTGATAATATAATATCATGGAACAATAAAAAATTATAGATATGTCAAAGACGTATCAAGCATCCCCAAGCTTAACTCCTGCTCGTCCTCGAGTAGGGAAGTGATAAAAAACTAATTTTTGATGTGAAATGCTACCCAACACATTTGTTTTATGTAATCTCTTTATTATGGCATGAATGTTCAGATCCATAAGATTCAAAACAACAGTTCAATATTGACATGAAAACAGTAATACTTCAAGCATAATAGCAAAGTGATCATAAACTTTTGAAATAATAAGGCCAAAGAAAGTTATCCCTACAAAATCATATAGTTTGGCTATGCTCCATCATCCCCACACAAAGAATTTAAATCAGGCACAACCTTGGTATTGGCCAAGTAATTGTTTTCAAACTCTTACTTTCTCAAACCTTTTTCAACTCTCACGCAATATATGAGCGTGAGCCATGGATATAGCACTATAGGTGGAATAGGGTGTGATGAAGGTTGTGAGGCAAAAAGAAGGAGATGGTCGCATCGACTCGGCATATCAATAGGCTATGAAGATGCCCATCAATAGATATCAATGTGAATGAGTAGGGATTGCCATGAAACGGATGCACTAGAGATATAAGTATATGAAAGCTCAAAAATGAAAACTAGTGGGTGTGCACCCAACTTGCTTCCTCATGAAGACCTAGGGCAATTTTCAGGAGGCCCATCATTGGAACATACAAGTCAAGTTACATAATGAAAAGTTCCACTAGCATATGAAAGTGACAAAACAAGAGACTCTCCATCTTGAAGAACATGGTGCCATTTTGAAGCACAAGTGTGGAAAAAGATAGTAGAATTGTCCGTTCTCTCTATTTCTCTCATTTTTTTTGGGCTCTTTGACCTCTTTTTTTTATTTGGTGGGCATCTTTGGCCTCTTTTCTTTCCTCACATGGGACAATGCTCTAATAATGATGATCATCACACTTTTATTTACTTACAACTCGATACTTAGAACAATAATGACTCTATACGAATGAAAGTGATGGCACATGTCATGAGAGAGAATGGTGAAAGTTGCATGGCAATATATCCCAAAATGGCTATGAAAATGCCATAATAGGTAGGTATGGTGGCTATTCTGAGGAAGGCATATGGTGGGTTTGTGCACCGGCGAAAGTTGCGCGATACTAGAGAGGGTAGCAATGGTGGAAGGTGAAAGTGCATCTATACCATGGACTCACATTAGTCATGAAGAACTGATATACTTATTGCAAAAGTTTTATTAGTAATCGAAACAAAGTGCTAAATGCATACTCCAAGGGAAGGGTTGGTAGGAGTTAGCCATCGCGCGACCCCGACCTCCACACAAATGATGACAATCAATAAATCAATCATGCTCCAACTTCCTAACATAGCGGTTCACCATACGTGCATGCTACGGGAATCACTAACCTCAACACAAGTATATCTAGATTCACAACACCCTACTATCATAACTCTAATATTATCACCACCATATCTCAAAACTAATAATGAGGAATCAAACTTCTCTTACTAATCAATGCACTCGAATATGAAAGTTTTTATTATATCCTCTTTGGATGCCTATGATATTTAGGACTAATTTCATAACACACGCCAATTACCAATTTACTTAGAGAGAGCACTCTCAAAATGATATAAGTGAAGATTCGAGAGTTTTTATTTCTACAAAATATGACACCGCCGTACTCTAAAAAGATTTAAGTGAAGCACTAGAGCAAAATTATCAAGCTCAAAATATACAAATGAAGCACATGGGAGCAAAATTACTACGCTCAAAAAATATAAGTGAAGCACATGGGAGCTAAATCACCAAGCTCAAAATATATAAGTGAAGCACATGTGAGCTAAATTGCCTAACTCAAAAGATATAAGTGAAGCTCATTGAGTATTCTAATAAATTCATGATGAGTGCATTCTCTCTCAAAAGGTGTGCAGCAAGGATGATTGTGACAAAACAAAAAGCAAAGACTCCTATAATACATGACGCTCCAAGCAAAACACATATCATGTGGTGAATAAAAATATAGCTCCAAGTAACGTTACCGATGGATTGAAGATGAAAGAGGGGATGCCTTCCCGAGGCATCCTCAAGCTTAAGCTTTTTGGTGTCCTTGAATTTGGATTTGGATGCCTTGGGCATCCCCAAGCTTAGTCTCTTTCCACTCTTTATTCCATTTTCCATAAGAACATCACCCAAAACTTGAAAACTTCACAACACAAAACTTAAACAGAAACTCGTGATAGCATTAGCATAAGAAAACAAACCACCAACTTTTTTTTACTGTAGTAAACTTAATTTCCATTTATATTGATGTTATATTACTGTATTCTTACTATTCCATGGATCATACCCCCCGATACTAACCAAAGTTTCATCAAAATGAGCAATCAACACAACAAAAACAGAATCTGTCAAAAACAAAACTGTCTGTAGAAACCTGTATATTTAGAAAACCTCTGCTAACTCAACAATCCTAAAAAAACTATGAAAATTAGGGCAATTTGCATATCAATCATTATAAAAAAGAATCAACTCAAAATATCTTTCTGTCTGGGAATGAAAAATAATTTCGTGAGCAGAAAATCTCTGTCTTTTTCCAACATCATTAAACAACTATCACCAAAACTAATCATAAAGGTTCTACTTGGCACAAACACTAATTTAAACATAAAAAACACAATCATAACAGAATCATGATTTTGTTGATTCAACAAAAGAGAAAGTAAAAAAGCCAAAATAAATCTATTCATTGGGTTGCCTCCCAACAAGCGCTACCGTTTAGCGCCCCTAGCTAGGCTTAACGATTTCAATGATGCTCAAATAAAAAGTAGTAGTTGAGATATGCAAAACAGCATCATGAATGGCAAAAAACACGTTTAAGTCTAAGCCACTTCCTATGCATAGGGATTTTGTGAGCAAACAATTTATGGAAACAAGAATTAACTAGCATAGGAAGGCGAAACAAGCATAACTTCAAAACGTTGAACACATAGAGAGGAAACTTGATATTATTGCAATTCCTACAAGCATATGTTCCACCCTCATAATAAATTTTAGTGGAATCATGAAGGAATTCAACAATATAACTATCAAAAAAAGCATTCTTTTCATGATCAATTATATCAACATGGAAATCATGGAAATCATGCTTTTCATTCAAGGAGATATCATGAATCACTTTATAATTTTCTTCTTTCAACACTTCATCAAAATTTTCAGATTCATGGTTTTCAAACAAAACTCCATAGAGATAGTCAAGTGCACTCAAATCACTAGAAAATTGTTCATCATAATTTAGTCTTTTGAAAAGATTAGCAAGTGGATGAGGATCCATATCAATATATTTTTAGCAAGCGAAGATGCAAGCAATTAGAAGGCACATGGCAACACAACCAAAAATAGCAACGAAAAGGCGAACGGAAGAACAATGAATAAATAGGAATATCTTTTTGGTATTTTCGGAAAATCGTTTTACAAGTGGGGAGAAAAAAACGAGAGGAAAATGGAAAATAATGTAAATGAAAGAGATGAGTTTGTGATAGGTACTTGGTAGATATGCTTCACTTGAATACTCCCGAGTAACGGCGCCAGAAATTCTTCCTGCTAGTTCTCTGCAACGTCGCCAGAAATTGGCAAGTTGAACTTGTCTTGCGTTGGTTTTTCCCTTGAAGAGGAAAGGGTGATGCAGCAAACTAGAGATAAGTATTTCCCTCAGTTTGAGAACCAAGGTATCAGTCCAGTAGGAGTATCAAGATGAGGCACCAAGAAACCTGCACAAACACAAACAAACTTGCACCCAACGCGATAAAAGGGGTTGTCAATCCCTTCACGATTACTTGCAAGGTGAGATCTGATAGTGATAATGAGTAAATATAAATAAGTAACTAAAATTGCAGAAAGGTATTTTTGGTGTTTTTATGTTTAGATCTGGATATATAATATGTAAAATAGACCTGGGGGCCATAGTGTTCACTAGAGGCTTCTCGCATGATAGCAAGTATTACGGTGTGTGAACAAATAACTGTTGAGCAATTGATAGAATAGCGCAAAGTCATGATGACATCTAAGGCAATGATCATACATATAGGCATCACGTCCGAGACAAGTAGACCAATACTTTCTGCATCTACTACTATTACTCCACACATCGATCGCTATCCAGCATGCATCTAGTGTATTAAGTTCATAACAAACGGAGTAATGCTTTAAGCAAGATGACATGATGTAGAAGGATAAATTTATGCAATATGAAATAAACCCCATCTTTTTACCCTTGATGGCAACAACACGATGCGTGCCTCACTACCCCTTCTGTCACTAGGTGAGGACACCGCACGGTATGAACCCAAAACCAAACACTTCTCCCATTGCAAGAATTATAGATCAAGTTGGCCAAACAAAACCCATAACTCAAAGAGACTTACAAGGATATGAAATCATGCATATAGGAATTTAGAATTGACTCAAATAATATTCATAGATAATCTAATCATAAATCCACAATTCATCGGAACTCAACAAAACACAAAAGAAGATTACATCGGATAGATCACCATGAAGATCATGGAGATCTTTGTATTGAAGATCGGAGAGAGAGAAGAAGCCATCTAGCTATTAGCTATGGACCCGTAGGTCTGATGTGAACTACTCATGCATCATCGAAGAGGCAAGGATGTTGATGAACATGGCCACCGGAGATGGATTCCCCTTCGGCAGGATGCCAAAACAGTCTCCCAATTGTTTTTTGGTGGTTCTGGAGGCTTGCGGTGGCGGAACTTGCGATCTAGGTCTATTTCTGCGAGTTTGGGTATTAATAAGACCGTATGGCGGTGGAAACGAGTGGAGGTGGGCCTCGAGGAGGCCACGAGCCCCCTAGCCCCGGCCTAGATGGGGGGCCGCGCCTCCCAGGCTCCTGGATCCCTCGGCCCACTTCTCTGGTATTTCTTCCTTCAGGTATTTTTGATATTTTTCATAAAAAATCATGACGAAAGTTTTATTCCATTTGGACTCCGTTTGATAATCCTATCTGAAAAAGGTCAAAAACACGGAAAAAACAGGAACTGGCACTAGGCACTGAGTTAATAAGTTAGTCCCAAAAATCATATAAAATAGCATATTCATGCATATAAAACATCCAAAGTTGATAATATAATGGCACGGAACAATCAAAAAATATACATATGTTGGAGACGTATCAGGCCCCCGATCGAGCCTTTGTCCCTAACCTCCAGCTCGATCTGCACGAGATAAGCCAGAGCTCGTTGCCCCGCAACCGCCTGCCGAAGCTCTAGGGATAGAGCTTATCCCGCAGCCCCGGACCTCCTAGTTGCGCCTATATAAAGCCCCGAGCCTCCTCTTTCCATTCAGCAACCCCGCTCCACCTCGTCGCTCGTAGCCGCCGCAGTTTTCACTTGGATCTCGCCTACCGGAGCTAGTTCGTTGGAGTACCATGCCGCCGGTGAGCTTCCTTGGCCCTGTTTCTTTGTGGGAATCGGACCCCCTTATCCTTGTGCACCTCCCTGACATCTTCGTTTGCCCCTAGAACACCCCGGAGACGCCGCCGCGACGACCTGCATCGCCGGAGTTCACCAGAGCACAGGAGCTTCGCTGCCTCCCCCCGCTTCCTCCGGTCGCTGCCGCCACCCCGCGTCACCACCGCTCGGAAGCCCCCTACGAGCCGCACCTCCCCGACCACCTCGCCTGCGTTGTAATTCGCCGGAGCCATCACCCTGCCGTCGCCCAGTTCCTGCCCGACCCAGACACCAGTGCCTTCATCTCTGTGTAAGCGCTCGCGTGGCTCATTTCATTCTATAGATTAGATTAGGTTTTTTTATTAGATCGAAGGGGTATTCTCGTTAACCGCATTTTAATCTAAACCGTGCGGTTTATTTAAACCGAACATCGGTTTTTCTTTAAGTTTAGCCAATCCTACCTATTTCGTGAATGTTCACTGCCTAACCGATGCGACGAACGCAGTCAGCCAACCAGAGCCATTCACTTCGTGCTCTAGCCGTGAACGCCCACACTTTAGTATTTTCAGAAACTTTCATGTACTGGTGTTTTTTTTCCAGATTTAATTCAAAACTTCAAAAGGCCTTAACTTTTTAACCGTAGATCGAAACAAGATGAAACAAGAGGCTAAACTTTCGACTCGAATAGCCCTAACCAGAAAACCCATAGTTGCAGATTTTTGCAAGTTCAAATTTGAAATTAATTCAGATTTGAATTTATATTTCATTAGGTCATATTTTCAAACGGTATACCCGTTTAAAGTGAATCTTTTTGCAACACGTCACATGAACTAAATCCTTTGCCATGAACTTTTGCCACGATATACACTAGACAATTATTTTCTGTTCATCATAATTTTACTAGAATGCCTTGTAGGGACACTAGTGCATGTCACGAATTTTGAACACTAGTTATACTTTGAAAATTTCCATGCTAATGATTTATGTTGGATTTTATTTGGCTTTTGCAAATATTTTTGTTTCATTGTTTTCTTTGAATTGTTGAATGCTTGTTTATGTATGTTTATTTACTTTGCGATAGATTGTTTGGAGTGGGAAGCAGAGTACTGCCGTTCGCTAGAACTTCAGTCCCAGCACGAAGGCAAGTTGCATTTTGATCATATCAGTTTTACCTATGTTTTATTTTTTCACATAGTCCTTTGATGTAGGAGTGCATGATAGGAGTTTATACTTGTTGGATTTACTATCACCTAGTAGTTCATTTGAGGTAGGTCTGAACCATACTAACTTTATTTCCACCATGTTACGTTACAATGCCTCGCCAAAGTAGATGTGGATTGGGGAGTGTTATCACCTTGAGATGTGAGGGACAAAGTAGTAACTAGGACAAACTTTAGTGAACTACCTGGGCGGAAATTGGTTTGTATGGTGGCGAAGTACAGTGGGAGCATTCATGGGAACCTATGGGAGTGCACACTAGTGGTCTATCCACCCAGGCTCAAAGGGATCAGCCTTGTTTTCATGTCTATAAGCTTCCGTGTGCAGCCGCAAGCCAATATGGGCTCTGGCTTAGTTGAGTAGATTGTGTGACCTCTTCCGGGATAGGCTAGCAGATGTAGATGATGTAGGTGTATCGGCCTATCCGTGGGTTAGGGGAAATGCTTTTGAAAGACTATGTCTCGATCTTCCGATCAAGGATGTGGTCGAGTCTTGTGGGAAAAGTGCGCAACCTCTGCAGAGTTAAAATCTAATCGATTAGCCGTGTCCCCGGTCATGGACAACTTGAGCTGTTAGTAGTGGAAATGTAGGGAGATATCATCACTCTTAACTAATCAATTGGGTACAAAATTTTGGAAATGATTGTGATGGGCATCATCTCAGACTTATGATGTTTGTAGAAGTAGAACAAATATTTCTGATAGGGAAAAACTAGCTTGATGCGAAACTAAACTTAGAGCTTTCCACCAGCCAATTTGCATGTACTATGTCGGCTCATTACACTTTATGATGTGACTTGCCAGTACATTCCATGTACTGACCTACACGGCTACAACTTATCATGTTGCAGATTTATCCGACGACGAATAATGTGCGATAGGTCGTTGTTCTGCACTCAGCTTGCTCGTGGAGTTGATGGACTCGTTACATTTATTGCTTCCGCATGATTTTTTTTACTTGGCCTTAGGCCACATTAATTTAATAATTACTCTTTGAGGATTCTCGATGTAATAAATGTGTGATTGAACTCTATTGTAAATCCTCAAGTACTGTGTGTGTCGGCATACCGATCTAGGGATGACACTTAAGAACAGAGACTACGATCCCTTGAGATCGGGTCACTACAAGATGGTATCAGAGCACACGTTGACTGTAGGACGCGACCCTATAAAATGGGAAGCCATAGGATAAAAAACTATATTTTACAACACTTTTATACCCCTATTTGGTCTCATACTTTTCCCTGCTTCACTAATAATTTCTCCTCTCTTTCAAACTATAAATATCGACCCCCATCGTTGAGTTTGCTCAGCCCGATGCAACCATGCCCTTTGGAAGATAGCTCATGGATATCGCAGGACATCTGTGCATTGCCTTGCCCAGCTTCACCGGTACCTTCACGACCACTCTACCCAAGGAGATGCGCTGGAAGATTGACGTCCACATTCCAGGGCAAACTTTTGGAAATGCCATTGAGCCGATGGACTTCTACATAGAAGTAAGATCATGGGGCATTGGCAAAGGGATCGTTGCACTCTTTGCACTTGGGAGAATCCGCTAGGATTACCGTGAGGATCTCCGGAAGACTAACTACATCATGTACACGCGCCGCGACTCGGATGGAGATGTGGTGCGCACCAGGGAGGACGACACCATCAACTCACACATTAAGGACCTAGAGGAGCTCATCACCAAGATGAAGGAAGAGATGGATGACAGCCTCATCACCACCCACAACCTGACTACCCGCAAGGTCAAGCTGGAAGAAGAGCTTCAGAATGCTCGCGCAGAGCATGAGGAGGAGCTCGATGCGCTACAGGATAAGTTCGACGACTTGAAGCTTCAGCTGGAGGAAGCTGAGGAAGAGCTTGATAACAGGGAGAATCTCCAAGAGGATCACTCTTACGGGGACTACGTCAGTTAGGACAAAGACTATGAGGACGACGATGAGGAGTTAAAGAGTGACGCCGCTGGAGCTAACATCAACATGATAGATCTCTCTTCTGATGAGGAGTAGATTTAGACCACCATGAGAGATTAGGATTCAATTGTAATAAAGGACTCGATATGAGATTTCGATTAATATAATGCTGTGTGATTTCCCTTTGATATATACATTGATGTACCGTGTGTGTACCAGCATGATCTTGGGATGGTACGGAAACATCGGAGACTTGACCTTTCAGGTCGGGTCGCTACAGAAATGGTATCAGAGCACACGCTGACCGTAGGACGTAACCTCTAGGATTGGAAAGCCTTAGGATTGTTTCTCTTTGTCTTTAAAATTCTTATACTCTCATCTATTCGCTTCTGACTCCTCTCCGATTATTTCAAAATTTATAGATGGCCACCTTCATCCCAATGTTGATCACAGAGTTTTGCCAGCCTGACGCAACGATGCCCTTTGGTAAGGAACTGATGAGGATCGTCAAGGACGTAAGGATTGCTTTGCCGAGCATCACCGGGACTCCTATCATGTCATTTCCCCAAGATGGACGCTATAGGATCGAGGTGCATATCCCAGGGAAGACTTTTGGGAACCGGAAGGAACCCATCGACCTCAAGTTCGTGGCACCCAGTTGGATACTTGGAAGAGACATGGCCATTCATCGTGCCCTTGGACGTATTCAGGAGGAATACAGAGGTGGAACCATTTCACCAGGACTCAGCGTGGTTTGTCGCAGAGATGCCAATGGAAACATCATAACTCCTCCCACTGCAGACACCACTATTTCCTATATCCAGACCCTGGAGACTCACATCACGACTCTGGAGCTTCGAGTTCGTGCTGATACAAAGACAATCAAGAATCTGATGAACCGCGAGCTGGACCTTGAAGCTGATCTGCGAGAGGCCAACTATGAACACGAGCATGAAGTGAAGGACTTCCTAGAGAGGATTGATGAGCAGAATGCACGCATCGCAACTCTGGAGGAGCAGCTAGACATGGGGGAAAACCTCCATCCCGAAGGAGACATGGCACCCTTCATCAGCGACGATGAAGACTATGAGGAAAGCACCACCGGAGGACCTACGACTATGCACTTTTGAGGAGAACCTTAGTTATGCCCTCCAATGTATCTTTTATTTTAGTCTTTAAAGCGTAGGTCGATGCTTAGTTGTTTGAGGTTTGTATTCCCGATGTTTGACGTTGATTGAATAAATGAATGAGTGTTTGGTGTGATATGTTTGTTGCATTGCATATGGGTAGTGAATTTCTTCTAGACCCTTGTTCTATTCTAATTCTCATCCCTCTGAAAACAGCAAGATGCCTCCACGACGTGAGACCGACTTCACTTTCCCGCCGGAACTCACACAACTTCTTCAGCAGCAGAATGCACTGATGCAGTTATTGATTCAGAATCAGACCAACAATCAGAACAACCACAACCACCATCCACCCCAGACTGACAATCTCACCCGTTTTCTGAGGTTGAACCCTCCAACTTTCTCCAGCAGCACTGAGCCCATTGTGGCAGATGACTGGCTCCGCAAGATGGAGAGAGAGCTCATCACCGCTGGATGCAATGACGCTGAGAAAGTGCGATTTGCCGCACATCAACTGGAAGGACCAGCAGCTTCATGGTGGGAGAATTACACCACCACATATCCCATTGCAGATGTGACTTGGGAGCAGTTCAAGCTTGCTTTCCGCACCGCTCATGTTTCAGCTGGAGCCATGAGTCTAAAGAAGCGCGAGTTTCACAACTTGCGCCAGGGAAATCGCTCTGTGGCCCAGTACGTGTATGACTTCAGCACATTGGCACGTTATGCACCAGGAGACGTGGCCGATGATGCGGCCAAGCAAGAGAAATTTCTGGAAGGACTCAACGATGAGTTGAGCATGTAACTGGTAGTGGCTAATTTCAACAACTACCAAGAGATGGTGGATAAGGCACTTATTTTGGAAGGTAAATAGCAGCAGATTGAGAATCGCAAGAGGAAGTACACTCAGGGGAAGTTTAACTCTGGAGCTCATCCGAAGCCCCGCTACTCCCCGTACTCAGGGAACACCGGATCAGGGACCGGTAAGTTTGGAAGGCACGCTCATGTTGTGCACAACCATGGAGGAAATGGGAATGCCCGTCCC
Organism: Hordeum marinum; assembly: GCA_022496015.1. NCBI lineage: Eukaryota > Viridiplantae > Streptophyta > Magnoliopsida > Poales > Poaceae > Hordeum > Hordeum marinum. The sequence continues at coordinate 7,295,617 of CM039672.1, read as the reverse complement.
AACCATGGCAATTTCAAGACTGACAATGGGAATGGGAACAACAACCAGCACCGTCAAGTTCCTACTCAGAAGGATCTGAGTCACATCACCTGTTTCAAGTGTCAGAAGACAGGGCACTATGCTACTGAGTGTCCCCAGAGCAAGCAAAGCAATGGAAACGGCAACTCCGCAGCCAAGAAACCCAATCCGTTTCCCTGTGCTCAAGTGAATCACATCGACGTGGAAGAAGTCTATGATCAACCCGAGACTGTGGTGGGTAAGTTTTTCTTGCATTCACGTCCTGTTACAGTACTTTTTGATTCTGGTGCAACTCATTCATTCATATCAAGGGTAGTTGTGGATAAGTATGGTTTGCCCACCAAAACCCTTAGTCAGCCCATTAAGGTCAGTTCCCCAGGAGGTATGATGATGGTAGGGATAGGATGCCATGCCTTGAAACTCAATATAGGAAACCATGTTTTTCCCACCGACCTCATCGTCTTAGAATCCCAGGGATTGGATGTAATCCTAGGCATGGATTGGATGACCAAGTATGAAGGAAATCTTGATTGCCTCAGCAAGTCTGTTTCACTCACCACCCCGGAGAACAAGAGGATTAAGTATGTATCCCGACGCACACGTATGAGTGCTAGGTTAAATGCCCTCACGGGAGTTGTTCAGGAGGAAGTACCTGTGGTAAAAGATTATCTGGATGTATTTCCGGAAGAATTACCAGGCATGCCACCAGATAGGGAAATTGAGTTCCTAATAGAGCTACAGCCAGGGACAGCCCCAATTTCCAAGAGACCCTATCGGATGCCCGCAAATGATCTGTTGGAAATCAAGAAGCAAATTAAGGAGTTATTGGACAAAGGTTATATTCGCCCAAGTTCTTCACCTTGGGGAGCCCCAGTTCTTTTGGTGGAGAAGAAGGATAAAACCTTGAGAATGGTAGTCGATTATCGTGCCTTGAACGAGGTGACTATCAAGAACAAGTACCCTCTGCCGATGATTAATGATTTGTTTGATCAGCTAGTAGGAGCCAAAGTATTCTCCAAGATCGATCTTCGATCAGGGTATACCCAAAACAGCTTTCACCACGAGGTATGGCTTGTATGAGTATACGGTCATGTCTTTTGGATTGACTAATGCTCCTGCCTACTTCATGAATTTGATGAACAAAGTATTCATGGAATACCTAGACAAGTTTTTTGTGGTGTTCATCGATGACATTCTGATATTCTCCAAGAACGAGGAAGAGCATAAGGAACATTTGCGTTTAGTTCTGGAGAAGCTAAGAGAGCATCAGTTATATGCCAAGTTCAGCAAATGTGAATTTTGGCTGACGGAAGTCGGATTTCTTGGACATGTTATTTCCGGAGATGGAATAGCAGTGGACCTTGCTAAGGTTGAAGCCGTCACCGAGTGGAAGTCCCCTACCTCAGTTAAGGAGATCCGCGGTTTCCTCGGACTTGCAGGATATTACCGGAGATTCATTGAGAATTTCTCAAAGATTTCCAAGCCCATGACAGAGTTGTTGAAGAAAGAATCTAAGTATGTTTGGACTGAGGAATGTGAAGCCAGTTTTCAGGAGTTGAAGAAACGTTTGGTCACAGCCCCAGTGTTGATCTTGCCCAATATTCGGAAGGATTTCCAAGTTTATTGTGATGCCTCACGTCAAGGACTTGGAGGAGTACTTATGCAAGATGGAAAAGTTGTAGCCTATGCATCCAGTCAACTACGACCTCATGAGTTGAATTATGCCACTCATGATTTGGAGTTAGCAGCCGTAGTGCACGCACTCAAGACTTGGAGACATTTCCTTATCGGAAATAGTTGTGATGTTTACACTGACCATAAGAGCCTGAAATATATTTTCACTCAGAAAGAGTTGAACCTCAGATAGAGGAGATGGTTAGAGTTAATCAAGGACTATGACATGAGATTACACTACCATCCAGGTAAGGCTAATGTTGTAGCCGATGCCTTGAGTCGGAAAACTTATGTGAACACACTCACAGCGGGAGGATTACCCCAAGAGTTAGTCGATGATCTCAGAGGGCTCAAGCTAGAGATAGTTCCAAGAGGATATATTGCCACACTGGAAATTCAGTCCACCTTGACCGAAAGAATTCGTGAAGCCCAGAAATCGGACAAGGAGATAGCTGAGATTAAACAAAGAATGGAAAATGGTAAAGTTAAAGGTTTTCGTGAGGATGAACACGGAACTTTGTGGTTTGAGAACCGAATCTATCTGCCCAATGAACCAGAGCTCAGGAAGTTGATACTTCAGGAAGCCCACGATTCACCTTACTCGATACACCCAGGCAACACCAAGATGTATCTGGATTTAAAGGAAAGTTATTGGTGGACAGGTATGAAGAAAGATATTGCGGAACATGTTGCAATATGTGATGTTTGTCAGCGAGTAAAGGCAGAACATCAGAAACCAGCAGGGTTACTCCAACCTTTGCCGATACCCGAGTGGAAATGGGAAAAGCTTGGTATGGATTTCATCACAAGATTGCCCAGGACCCGTTCAGGTTATGATTCCATCTGGGTAGTGGTTGATCGCTTGACCAAGGTAGCTCATTTCATTCCAGTGAAAACCACTTATACCAGTGCTAAGCTAGCCAAAATATATATGACCAGAATCGTATGTTTGCATGGAGTTCCGAGGAGTATCGTGTCAGATAGAGGAACACAATTTACCTCAAAGTTTTGGCATCAGTTACATGAAACTTTGGGTACAAGGCTAGAGTTCAGTACAGCTTTTCATCCGTAGACAGATGGACAGACTGAGAGAGTCAACCAAATTCTAGAAGACATGTTGAGAGCTTGTGCGCTAGATTATGGATCTAGTTGGGACGATAACTTGCCTTACGCAGAATTCTCATACAACAACAGTTATCAGACCAGTCTAAAGATGGCCCCTTTCGAAGTTTTATACGGAAGGAGATGTAGAACACCGTTGACATGGGATGGTGTTGGAGACCGACAACTTTTTGGTCCCGACCTTATCCGAGATATTCTGAAGAGAAAGTCAAGTTGATTCGTGACAGACTCAAGATAGCTCAATCTCGACAGAAGAGTTATGCTGACAGCAAACATAAAGAAGTGACATATGAAGTGGGAGACAGAGCATATCTTCGTGTATCCCCGCTTCGAGGAATCAAGAGATTTGGTGTTAAAGGAAATTAGCACCCAGATTCATAGGCCCCTACAAAATTCTTGAACGTAGAGGTGAAGTCGCATACAAACTGGAATTGCCGGAAGGATTATCCGAAATTCATGATGTGTTCCATGTTTCCCAGCTGAAGAAATGTCATGCTTTGATGACTGACATCCCTTTGCGAGACACAGTGCCCCTAGAGGCCATACAGCTTGAAAGTGATCTAACTTATGAGGAGAAGCCAGTCAAGATCCTCGAGACATCCAACCGAGTTACCCGCAGCAAGATCATCAAGTTCTGCAAAGTTTTGTGGAGTCACCATACCGAGGAAGAAGCCACCTGGGAACGCGAAGAAGATCTTCGTAGAGACCATCCGCACCTATTTTCTAGCCAACCCGAATCTCGAGGGCGAGATTCATCTGAAGGTGGGTAGGTTTGTAACATCCCAAAATTTCATTTTGGAATGATATGATTATAGCTATGCATCTAGCAGCATCATTGCTTGATTTTATGTGTTAGTTGAAATGTCTTTTCTGACTTTCTGAAAGTCCTTTCTAATATTCCCTATGTTGCTTTCACCTATTGGAAATTTTGGTTATAAGTTCAAATAAGAGAGGAGGAAAATGACACTCCACACCAGGTACTAATTGGTGATATATTTGAACAATAATAACCAGGGGTTATTTTGAAAATATTTGCAAAAAGGGTTTAAAAACAATTAGACAATTTCTGAAAATATTATTTTTTTCAAAGTGTTCAAATGACAGAATAGAAATGTTCATTAAATAGCATTTATTATTCTGTTAATTTTGATATATAATACCTCTATATTTAGAGACGATTTGAATGCTTTAAAAGCTTTTGAATATCTCTGGAAAATTATTAAAAAGAAACGGTAACCGTTTCCGGTATTAAACGGGCCGGCCCACCGGCTTTAAAAGCCGAGACCGTTACCGGTCGGCCGACCGAGCGCAGTAACGCCTCCCTCTCTCTCTGATGCTGGACCCCACCCGTCCGACCGTTTCTCTCGCGCTGTCGTCGCCTTCCTCCTCCGCGCGCGCCGTCGCCGGCAGTTTCTCCCTCCCGGATCTCTCTCCTCTCTCCACCCCGCACTCACCAGCGCCTCGGTATAAGCCGGCCACTGCCCCGCATCCATTTCCCCCCGAGCCCCTCTCTCTCTCGCCGAGACGCTGCCCCAATTGCTCGCCGGAGCTCCCACCCTCACCAGACCTCGCCGTCGAGCGTAGCCACAGTCTCCGACCACCGTTCGCCCCACCGTCGCCACCAATCGACTCCGGAGAACCGTCACCGTCGCCCGGACCATTTCCCCGTTCTCCCCGACCACCTGAGCGCCTCGCCGTCGTCCTCGCCGCATTCGGATCGCCGGAGAAACCCCGACGCCGGCAACCTCTCCTTCATAAGCTCCCTCGACCATCGGATCCCGAATCAACGACCGTGATTAGATCGGATTTATTCTGAACCGTTTTCTTCTTCCGATCGGTCGCCCGCCCGTAATCCTCGAGCACACACCCCCCTTAGCCAATCGGACAGCGCCACGTAGCCCCCAGACCGTCGCAAATCATTTTTTCTTTTTCAGTTTTGTTTTAATTAACAGAATGTTTTCAAATTTTGTTTTGCTTATATCTTTTAATATATTTAGTGTTTTGAGTTGATTCTTTTTGCAATAGCTCACAATTTTCATGTAGTTTCACCCTGTACTTTCAAATTTCAAATTTGAACTATAAAATTTGAACTTAATCAAATTTGCTCAAAATCTTCAAATCTGTATAACTAGAGTTTGAAAATAGATTTTGACATGATTCTTTTTGCTACTGTTTGGTATTGGTCAGGACTATCTCCATGTTTAGTTTGAGGATTTTTAGGATGATTTTGAATAGTATTTTAGCTATAACCAGAATCTGGCTAGTATTATAATATAGTCTTATATACTTAATTTTAATTAGTTTGATTTAGAATTGGTTTTATTTGTTTATTAGGTTCTGTTAGGAAACATTTAATGTTTTCACTTACTGTTAATAAAAATATAAATTTGCTTAGTTTAATTTTATTTAACATAGGAATCACAACTTATTTTCAAATAGGTTTATTTTGACTAAAACAACTAACTAGTAATAGTTTTGCTTTGAAACAAAGTTTTGTATATTTTGTTTCTGTTTTCTAAGACAGATTTAGTAGTAAATTATTTTTCTATCAAGAACATGTTTTACTAATAAATAATAAGTTAGTTTTTCATTTCTTTTGTTAGTACAACTATAGTTGATTCATATAGTGTTTATCAAAACTTTTACAAACTTTACTAAAAGTTTTCCCAACAAAACTTAAATTGATTATATTCTGTTTATTAATAAAATATTCTATTGTTTCCTTGCTGACAACAATTGTTTTGTTATTACAAATGGTTTCATTATGTCAGTAGTGTTTTCATTCCTCACCTCCTAGTAAACAAAACTTTGTGTGTTTTCTTACTTGAGATTTGTGCATTGTTTTGTCTTGATTGTTTACTAGTTCTTGGTTGATGTTTGTGAGTTACAATATTTTGTTGTATGCTTATTGAGTGCTTGTCTGCTTCGTTATATTATCCGGAGTGCGAAGCTTGTTACTTAGAGTCACTCACGTACGAAGATCATCAATCAGGCAAGTCACTTTGATCATATTTTTACCCATGTTTTATATGCATTAGTTCTACCATCTCCCCAATTGCATGCAAGATAGGTTAGTTGGAAACTTGGTTACATTGTAATAGTATCATGTGGTAGGTACCCCACCTCAAACTCTTTGACACATTGGACCCGGGAAACGTTGTTTTACTTTTTGCTATGCTATTAGTAGACGGGGTTGGTTGTGTGATTCACGAGAGTTGAGAGAGTTAATAATTTCAAGACCTACATAATGATCAAGATTTATGACTCCGAGTTTTCAACATACCTCTGGGTGGATGATGGTTGAACGGCACCCTGGAGAAACCAGTGGATTTGCCTAGGTGATGCTGGAGATGGCCAGTATTCACGCGGAAAGGTCCACCCAGGCACAAAGAGATGGATGGATGCTTTAAAACCCAAGGCTTACCTGCACAGCCACAAGTCATTATGGGCTCTGGCTTGGTTGGATATCGTGGTGACCCTGGACAGGCGGTGCTACGAGAGGTAGAAGAACGGTAGGAAAGGATGGGCACCGATAGAGTCGCAGGGAAACCCTTTGGAAGACCATGTTTTGGTCATCCGTTTCTCAAACACCCTGAAGTGCGAGAAATCAAACGGAGGCGACCAAATCTTGTGGGGAACGTGTGCAAAACTCTGCAGAGTACTTAAACCTAATCGATTAGCCGTGTCCACGGTCATGGACGACTTGAGCCAAAGGAATTGAAACTTCCGGAACTCTCAACACAATTAATATGATGATGTGGGTATTAACAATTTTCGGGTAAGAGAATTGGTTGGTGGAACCATCTCATTAATCAACCAACTTAGTAATATTTTGCTTAGCCCCTCCCTTGATGTAGGAAAAACTTGGCTTTACGCAAAAACTTATCACCACACCTGCCATATTTGCATATAGATTAGATGATTAACTTTTCACCCTCTCTTGTGACTTTGCCGGCATATTCCATATGCTGACCTACATGGCTGCAACGTATCATGTCGCAGAGTACTTTTCCGACCAGGAGTGAGGACGCGTTCTATGCTCAGTGAGATGCCCTTGGAGTCAGATGGACTCATCTACCTTCGTCGCTTCCGCAAGATTTAGATATTCTCATGAGTTGGCCATTTGGCCACTTTATTGTAATATTTATTGTAATAAAGGACTCGATATGAGATTTCGATTAATATAATGCTGTGTGATTTCCCTTTGATATATACATTGATGTACCGTGTGTGTACCAGCATGATCTTGGGATGGTACGGAAACACCGGAGACTTGACCTTTCAGGTCGGGTCGCTACATAGAGCTCTCTGTATTTCACTCCATCCTTGAAAGCACAATCAGCCTGATGTTCGTAACATTTTCCACTTTATGATGCAAAGTGGACCAACACTGAATGTAATCCCTAAAGGTCTCATTGGGCTTCTGAACACAATGCTACAAGTCAATCAGCCCGGCAGGACGCTTGCAAGTGTGCTCGAATGTTCTGACAAACACTCGGGCGATATTGTCCCAGCAATGTATGCTAGATGGAGCCAAGCGATTCAGCCATGCACGAGCCCAACCATCCAACATCAAGGACAAATGTTTCATTGCGACGTTATCATTGCCACCACCAATCTGAACGGCCACTCGGTAGTCGTCGAACAAAGTCTCTGGCTTTGACTCGCTAGAAAACTTACTGATCCCAGCCACTAACCTAAAGTTGGGGGGAATCTCCGTAGAATATGGCCCTGCTAAAGCACTCGGAGCCAAAAATAACAGATGTGCTTCCACTCGGAAAATCTCTTTCATGCCCATCTCTGTGGGCTCTGCCTCTGTTGATCCGCCTCTAAGTGAGGAGATCACGAGCATCAAACCCTGCATTCCGCTCATCACTGAACGAGCGCCTTTCGTCCTGGTGTCGGGGTACATGCGGACCACCCTGCGAAGGAGTGGGCACTCGATGGTGGTCATCACGGTGAAACTGATCTTCACGAAAACCTCCGCCCCTTTGATGCTAGGGTGATCCAGGACTACGCGCCGACTGAATAGTCTATGCCTTTGGTGAATTATTGTGAATCCTATTGCGCGACTGCGAAACAATAGAATTCTGACGCTGCACTGCATCCAACAATGCTCTAATCTGCATCAACCCTCTACCAGCCTCTGGCTGTGATGGCAGAATGAAATCTGCTATCCTAGCTACAGTTGCAATGTTTAACACAGGAGTACGGAAACAGATGTCGCTGGCATCGACTGGAAACTGGTTGGCGCTGGCGAGCATGCTCGCCGAGTTCTCTTTGGAGCTCTTCAAGCCGTATGCGTGTGGCCTCCAAGGCCTGGGCCTGAGCGGTCGTACCAACGATGGGAGTATGAAGGACCTCCCCATCATGGCACGGTTGTTCACTCGACGGTTCGCCAGCTTCCCGCTTGCCACTGCTGAAGCCCGGCGGTGGGCTTCGATGGAAACCAGCCATAAGGACCTCCACTGCAGGATCACAGCTCTCGCACTCGGAAGGAACGTCAGACTGATCGGGTCTGACTCGAACACGCCATAAAGGGACTCGGCGGGCTCGATCGCCGTAATATGCGGAGATGAAATTTTACGGGCCGCTGCATGCCTGACCCAGTGCTGGAGTCGTGAGCGACCGAATCGCTTGCGATGACGAACAGCAGGGGAAGCCAGTGAATACGCAGTCGACGGCTGCCGCAGAAGTACGCCGCATGAACTCGCGTGGAAGTGCGCAGCCCCATGAACTAGGAGCGCCTCGACATCAAGAGGCTCTTCTTGAAGCCATGCCAAATCTTGGGCGATGAAGATGAGCGCTCCGAAACGGATCTCCTGGCACAGAGCGAAAACACTGCCGGAAGACATGACGAAGGGACAAAAATGCAACCTCGCCGGAAGTCGCTTAGACGCCTGCCCCAAAGTGGGCACCAAGTGTCGTGGAAACGATCCTGACAGTATAAGGTAGGGGTACGAAAGGAGAGGCCAGAGTCCTAGCTACGGTGAGGATGTACACACGGTTGTATGAGTTCAGGCCCCTCTCGTGGAGATAGCAACCCTACATCTCAGTACTCTGGAGCTTTGTCGTGTGGAGAATAAGGATTATAAAGGTTGCAAACCCTTGTGCCAGCGGGGAGGGGCCCCATACATAGAGTTCGCTGCCCCTTATAATTGCCAGGCATCCAAGGGTCCGATCATGGGATAAAGACTAGCGTTACTGGAAAAGTACAATATAATTGCTATTAATGACGACTGGCCTAACGCCTGCCCGTTGGTCTCTCAGGGGCAACTTCTGGTCTTCTGTTGTCGATTGGAAGCGAGGTCGCCGAGTGACAGGTGACTGTCGAGTGGAGGAAGGAGCCACCGAATGGATTGATTGTCGAGTGACTTGAACGCCATGGTGAATCCAGTCGGAATCTCTCTTGTGGTCCTTAAGCCTTCCAATGCAGTGTCCTTAGGTACGGTATTTAGGTGAGGTCTAGCACCCTACCCTATGCACATATCCACGTCAGAGACTTTCCAGTACCCTGCCGGCGGGGGGGGAATCATCTCACATGGCTATCTTCATCATCCCGGCAGCGGCCACGGTGAGGAGGGAGTAGTTCACCCTGGAGGCTGAGGGTATGTACTAGTAGCTATGCGTTCTCTTTCTCTCTCTCTCTGTTGTTCTTGGGATGGCACCATCTTGATGTACCACCAGCTTTGTTAATATACTTGGATCATATGGTGTTTTCCCCTTGCTATCTCGTTGTAATTAATTGAATCTTTCCCTTTGAAATCTCGTTATGTTGGATTGAATATTTTGGTTTGAGAACACTTCATGTATGTCTTGCATGTAGATACATGTAATGACAATGGGATATTCTATTGATTCACTTGATATTTGTTATGGTATCAACTTGCGGATTCCGATGACCTTGGGGATCTATGCATATGGGTTGATTGCACATTTTCACACTACGTGCTCCGATAGAGATCTCGGGATACCCTTTGAAGTTCTTTGTGTTGGATTGAGTATGATGAATCTGAAATTGTTTGATGCATTTAGCATAATTAACCCACGGATACTTGAGGTTACATTCGAGTATTTAGGTGACATTAGGATTGATTGATATGTATCATGGGTGTCATTCTAGTACGAACTCTACAACAGTTTGTGACACTTTTAGGAATAGCCCAAAAGATTGATCGGATAGAATAACTTTGAGGTGGTTCTACTACCTACACTAAATTCATCTTATGTACTCCGCTAGATAGGAACTTTAGAGTGATTCTTTGTTTCACGCTGAGGGATGATTATATGATTCAACTATGTTAGCATTGTTGAGAGATTGCACTACTGAACGTATGAACCCTAGGCCTTGTTTTCAAGCATTAATATACCATTTTTCTCGTTCTTTACTAAATATTACCTTGTTGTTTTTATAATTTTAGTTTACAAAAACCTATATCTACCATCCATATTGCACTTGTCTCACCTTCTCTTCACCGAACTAGGGCACCTATACAATTTTGCCATTGTATTGGGTGTGCTGGGGACACAAGAGATTTCTTCTATTTGACTCAGGGTTGTTTGAAAGAGACCATATTCATCCTACACCTCCCACGGTTTAATAAACCTTATCTCATCCACTTGAGGGGAAATTGCTACTGTCCTACAAAACTCCACGCTTAGAGGCTCAACAAAGTCTACAAGAATAAAGTTGTGTAATAGACATCAAGCTCTTTTTTGGCGCAGTTGCCGGAGAGATGAGTTCTTGAAGGTATATCTTTAGATCTTGCAACTTTTTTTTCATTAGTTTGATTTTATAAAAGAAAACTACAAAAAATGGAGTTTAGCTTGCATCAATTGTTTCATCTTTATAATGTCTTTCGTGAAAATGATGGTTTGAACAATTGTGCTCAATTGGTAGAGGAAGAATTTATGAAGATACTTAATGAGAATCCCTTCAATGAAGAGCATGATTGCAATGCTTCTACTATGAACTCTCTAAATATCCATGATGTTAATGATATGCAAATCCACAAGCTTGGGGATTCTATGTTTGATGAAGATGGTATTTTTAGTCCCCCAAGTTTGGATGAGTAAATTTATTATGATGATGGCATGCTTCCTATTCCTAATGTCTGTTGTGATGAAATATATGCTATCAAGAGTAATGATAATTAACCACGAAACTTGTCACCATGATTTTAATATTCAATTTGGTCATAGTGTCTCTTGATAGTTATTTTATTGAGTTTGCTCCCACTATTATTAAGGAGAAGAAATTTTCTTATGTGGAGAGTGATAAATTTTCTATTCTTGTGGATCATGAAAAGAATGCTTTATGTGATAGTTATATTCTGGAAGTCCTTCATGTATCTACTGAATATTATTACGAGGGAGGAACTTATGCTTGTAGGTATTGCCATAATATCAAGTTTCCTCTCTATGTGTTCAAAATTTTGAAGTTGTTCTTGTTTTGCCTTCCTATGCAAGTTGATGCTTTCTATAAAAAAATTGCTTGAAAAAATCCTATACATAGGAAGTGGGTTACAAATAAATTTCTTGTCATGTGATCCGTGATGCTCTTTTTCTTGTTTCAAATAACATTCCTATGTGAGCTTCACTTGAATCATCATGCCTAGCAAAAAGGCTTTAAAGAAGAGCGCTTGTTGGGAGACAACCCAATATTTAAACTTTCGGTTTTTATGCGTTCACATGATTAAGCTACTGTATTAATCATATTTTTTGTTACTTTTATTTAAATAAAGTACTCCCTCTGTAAAGAAATATAAGACGTTTTAGACCACTAGTTTAGTGACCTAAAACGTCTTATATTTCCTTAAAGAGGAAGTACCAAGTAAAGTGTTTGGGATAATTTGATTATGTGCAAAAACAGAAACTTTTGCGTCCAGTGCAAATTTATCTTATTTTACTAGAGTCAAAAATTATGGAATTAGTAAACAATTTTTGTATGCAAATTTTATAGGCATTCCTATTTTTTAAGAATATTTGTAGATACGGAAATATGGATTGTTCTATTTTTGACATATTCTGTTTTGCATGTATACTTTGCTTGTTTTTGTGTTTCCATATCTTATATTTAGTAATATAAATTATGGGAATGATAGATTATAGTAGGTATTCTGTGAAAACAATTATGAATCTTTTAGTGACAGTACAAAAGTGAATAATCTATCTTTATTACACAAACCCTTCTCGCAAAGTTCCGTTAAGATTTTTGTGCTTGATGTTTTCAAGTTTTGGGTGAGATATCGATATGAGGAGAATAAGCATCAGCAAGAACCCAAGCTTGGGGATGCCGAAGTCATCCCCAAGGTAATATCCAAGGAATACTCAAGCATCTAAGCTTGTGGATGCCCCGGAAGGAATCCCCTCTTTCTTCTCCGACATTATCATTATATCTTACTTGGACCCATATTTTTATTCGTCACATGATATGTGTTTTGCTTGGACCGCTATTATATTTAATTTATATCTGTTAGATTTTATGTATAATCTTATTTTCAAATAAAAAGTTTCAAGAATTTTCTTAAGATGCCTCCATTGGATGTTTTGATGTGAGATGTATAAAAATAGAAACTTTTGCTGTAGTGCCTGATTTTTCATATTTTATTGAAACATGGGAAGTTTTTGAAATTTTTACACAATATTGTCATATACATTGTTTAACATGTCCTAAAGTTTCAGATATCAATTATGGAAATGATTGTATACGGTAGATAATATTTGAAAATTATTATGAAACTTTTGTTGGCGGTACATAAAGAGTTGATTTATTCTTATGTGCACTAACTTATCTCACGAGTTCTTTTCAAATTTTGCGTGGACGAAATTGTTGAGACTTAGGTGAAACTAGGAAATGAGAGGATGGAACGAGGTAAAAAAGCTCAAGCTTGGGGATTCCCAAGGCACCCCAAGACAATATTACAAGAATTCTCAAGCATCTATTCTACAACATGGAAGTTTCATTGATCAAATTGTTGAAGTTGGACAAGGAAGCCAACGCAATGGTTATGTTTGGATATACTTGCATAGAAGTTATATTGTTAAGGATGCTATAACATGTGGTGCTTTTTTAGAAACTTTTTTCTAGCCAAAACTTCATACTAAGTAGAAATACTACTTGTGCATCCAAATCCTTAGGCCAAGTTTCTTCCATTGGATTTCACCATACCTACCTATAAATGGTATCTCACTGCCATTCCAATTAAATTCGCATGTGCCACCTCTTAAACCTTCAAATAAACATTTGTTTTGTGTGCTCGTACCGCTCATGGAGTGAGAGGGCGGTCATTATCTTCCATGCTAAGCAGGTTATTGCGCGAGGGAGGCTGGTAAAAAGGATGCCCAGTCCTGCATAATACAAAAATAAATAAATAAAAACTCCCCCTAGAAAGTTGATTGTTTGGAGTGCAACCGTGGATTTGTCCAGCCATGGAATGTGTTTGAATGATGGAGGCAGAGTAAAATTTTAATTTTGTTTGGGAACTGCCAATAATGTGTTTAGCTTGGAAGATATTGATACATAATTTGAATATGTTTTAGTCTACTCCAGTAAAATTTAAATTAATCAAAATCAAACTTTTTTAAAAAATTTAAAATGATTAGAAGTACAAAAATAGTAGAAAAGAGATATGCCGATAGACGCTGTGAGGGTCATCAACATATATATGAACCGGTTGTTAACAACGTCGACTGCGGTCGTCAACATAGGTTTACGTTTGTCAAAATTTAGTGATGGCCTGACTTGCTGATTGGGTTTCCTCGGCCGTCGGCATATCTCCAGGTATGCCTATGACCCCGACAAAAAGTCGTCGTTATACATAAAGCGACCGTCATAATTACATATAGCTTCATTTTAAATATATAATATTATAGAAAGGAATAAAAGATTACATTGGGATTCACCATGATAAAGTCATAAATTCTACACACTTTGACCAGATCAATCTGCAGGTTCTGATATGTAGGGTTTCAGCTCTTTTTTTTCTTACAATGGGCTTTAATCATAGTGGCTCTCCGCCATCTGGGTTTATTAGGGTACATTCTATTTTGAGTCAAAGTGTGACCGTAAACTCTGTTTGTAAAATGTAAGTGATATGTCATGAAAATTTTATTGTCGGATTAATATTCAAAAGTTCTCTTTGACACTATTTTTATTGCATACAATTTCAAATTGTTGAAAATGTATGATCGAACTTTCACTCAAAATGTTAAATGTATGGTGACGAAATAAACCCGGAAGAAGTGATTATGTACTACTCCCGCTGTTTCCTAATGTAGTGCAGTGCATGTATTTTTCTAAGTCAAACCACACAAACTTTGACCAAGTTCCAAGAGAACAAAAGTTATATCAAGAATGCCAAACACATATCATTAAATTTATCATAATATGTAGCTATATAGTTTATTTAATTGTAATGTCGATATAAATAGTCTTTATATAAACTTGCTCAGAATTTATAAAGTTTACCTTTTCAGCAAGTTTATACGTTATGAATGTATTTTACAGTAGTAAAATGTTGCAACTCCATTGTAAAGCTATCCTTTTAACCTTTCCATCCTAATTTATGAGTGCACATTCAATATTACGCGTGGATCACTCGTGGGAATAGTTAAATCCAGCTGATTCACCAGATCGATCTGGAGGGTTATTTAACGATGTTAGACGTACTGGCCGTACTGTGATCTTGTGGATCTCCCTGTCAATAAAATTGTGTGCATCTTACTATGTAATTGATCACGTGGATCAAGCGTGCCTTTATTAATACTCATTTTTCAAGCGTAATCTTTTGTCGGAAGATTCGTTTTAGAGATGACATTTGAGTTGTGAAGTGTCACCAAAGTGCGAGAAAAATTATATTATTTGGAGATGTAATACTCCATTTGATAATTAACAATGGCATCGACTAGCTAGATATAGCTTGATTTTCCAAATATAATCTTATACAGGAACGAAGGTTTACTTTGGGACGCACTGTGATTTTGTCATAAATGTTGCACTGTTTGACCAAGATCGATCTGCAGGTTCTAATCTGTAGGATTTTGGGTTTTCTAGCATTGGGCTACGATCTTAGTGGCTTTCCTCAAGTCGAGTTTAATAGTCCATCTTGTATTTTCAGAAGGCATTGTGCCATAAATGTTGCTAAAGCACTGTTCCATGGAAAATGAGAAGAAATATGCATCACGTTTTTCTAAAAAAGTTTTCAGTGATACTATTTGTGTTACATATATTTACTAATTTGTTATCAATTCTATGATCAATCTTTGGCTCAAAATGTATGGTGACCTAATAAATGTTAGAGTTGTGTTGAATATTTTTTTACAAGGGAGGTTACAATTGGACTTGGTTTTGGATTGTGTGTAGACAAGATAAGAGTCGTGTCCTATTAGGACATCTATGCTCCTGGCCTCTTATATAATGAGAGGGTATACATACGATGTAACCAATGCCAACATAATAGCACGGGTATGCGGGGAGCCGGCGGCTTGTGTCAGCGGCCGGGCGGCCAGGATATGGTATTGTGACGGTGTCAAGGGATACGGTATTGTGACGGCGGCCGGGACCATGCAAAAAAAAGGAGGGGCTATTGAAGATGGTATATGCTCTGACATTCATCGGCATTATACTCCATTTTATAACTAAAAATGGCATCGACGTGGTGGTGATATTTTGATCTAGTTGATATCCGATGCAGTCGATCGTCGAAACGTGCATTACGTTCTTAATACTATTTTTTCCTGCTAATCAGAAGATTCGTATAAGTAGATGGCATCGAATTTTATTTTATTTTTGCGGCCAAGATGGCATCGATTTGTGCAGCGTGATTGCCGCTGCAGGCCAGCGGACTGGGATACGTACGTTTTCATCACGTGTACACATTGTTGCGCCGCAAGGACTAGTGCCTGGACCATGCAAAAGAAAAAAAAGGAAGGGCTATTGCATGGAGCCGACTGTTTATTGGCTCAACAGCATTTCTGGGGATACTGAGACCACCGGGATGATGTGACCATAAGCAATAAACTCACCTGTCTTCACGTTCTTCACCGCGGACAAGCAGTCACTAGCCACTTCCTTTTTATCTAATCCTACGTCCCTTGCTAACGAAACTGCTGAGATGCATTCCAAAGCAACGCAGCACCTGTGTACGTCCTTGCTGTTTACCCTGCATTCCACTGTTCGGGGGGCGCTCGTCAGTGGTATTTCGCCACTAGTAAGCGGTTACTTGTGAGAACCACATTGCTGGTCGGTGGTAAGTTGTTGCCAGTGACCTTGCCTGATAATCGAACGTCACTGCTAAGAACAATACCAGTGTGAGAGACGTATATTTGTGATTATCGTTGATAACTACTATGTTTTATGATTTAAAATATTGAGCCACATACTCCATTGGTCATTGTGGCACGGGCGTCGGCTCTTGAGGACCACGATAAGTTTCATAACCACTTCTTTGTTTGTATCCCGGAAAAAAATACATTTGTTGTGTGTCAACCATTAAATGGATGATGAATATAAAACAGAAGGATAATATCCTGAAAATTTAATAATCATGAGGAGATGTTGATATTTCATATTACACTAAATGGAAAAAGTAGAGGCCTAATTTCTGTAGACATCCCAAAACATAATCCAAATATCCCATACCTAAAAAATGTGATAATTCATTTTGCTAATATTTATTCTTCTTTCCCTTATCAGGGAGTGTAGATTAATTATGGGACAAACTTAGCCTACAAACACTGAAAAATGAAACAAATACTGAAGGAGCAAAGATAAGTGTAGTACCTCCTGAATTCCCCTTTTATTCCGCCATCACCCATCGAGTAGTCTTTCAACTGTCTTTGAATCTCGTCGTGATATTTTCTGGCGAATGCTGGTTTCAACTATTCTTGTAGTATTGTCCGCTCCTTTGCTCAAGACAGAGTACTCTTTCAGTTGCCACCGATCGTATATTTGTGTCCGATATTTTGGCAATCCAACATATATAGTTGTTCAATCCATGCGTCCGTGTTGTTAAATCTATGTAAAAAGATTTCATACCATCACTATTCTACCATAAAAGGGAGTCCCATGAATGTCACAAATATTAAATATACCAGTATTTGCTCAAGATAAAAATGCCAAGCATATTAGCCTTAGGAAAGTAAATGTACAGATTCAACATTTTAATATTCAAGAAAATGAAATTACTATTAACTCTTTTCAAATAATAAATGTAATTTGAAGTTTAGTTTTAGTAATATATGATTTTTTAAATTCTATTATGTAAATTTTAATTTTGGAAATACTGTAGAAAATATGAGATAAAATTTGGTCTTTTGCAACACATATAGTTGTAACATATGTATGGTATTTCTGTTTAAAGCAATTTTATTTAAATGTTTGTTTTAGTCATACATAAATAAATTCTTATTTTTTTAAATCGCAAATTCTAATTGATATCGTAACTTACATTTAAAAAAATCTATAGTTGAAAATTATAATTACAGAATATCTTACAAAAGTAGGCACCGTGGTGCCTTTGCTATCTACAGTTCTACACATTTGGGGGATACATAGCCTTGTTTACTTCTAGTATAATTCTTAATTATGTAATTAAATAGAACTTAATATTCCAAGTATCTGACTTATTTATAGAGATTGCAAACCAATTAATTTTACCACACGAACCAAATAGCATTTCTTCATGATGAATTCATTGAACAATGTTATTATTTCAATGGGTATCTGCCAAACCAATCAAGTTAATTGATATCTGTCATTTCTTATTAATGATCTGATTAGTTCCGAATTAATTCACTGTACATAGCGATTACTTCTCGTTGTTAAAAGTTGCCATCTGTTACATTTGATAGAATTGAATAATCTCAGTGCATAGTATTTTGTTTTCTTTCGGGATATAAGTTTGCTAATTCAATCCGGAGTACTATATAGTTAATCTCAGTTACCTGGCAACATTTGGAAATAGTAAATGTACCCTGTTTCAACTCGGTCATCATAATTAACTTAGTAGGGCAATTTCTTTGACAGTATCTAGGGTTAACTCTACAAGAGCCTGGTGCGTCACTGGATTTCTAAAAATATTATTTAGGATATGGCTTGACTTTCTAAATATAGTATTATAGAAAGGAACGCAGGTTTACTTTGGGATGCAGTGTGATTTTGTCCTGTATGCTGCACTGTTAGACCTGAACAATCTGCAGGTTCTGATATATAAGATTTCGAGTTCTTGTTTTCTAACAATGGGCTTCGATCTTAGTGGCTTTTCTCCACTCGAGTTTATAAGGCCATCTTGTATTTTGAGTCAAAGTTTGACTGTAAAATTTATTTATTAAATATAAGTGATATGTAATGAAAATTATAATCTTGGGTTTGTATTAAAATGAAGTTTACAATAATACTATTTGTTACATATATTTTCTATTTTGTAACCTAATTGTATGTTGGTGAAGATTGAATACAAGAGATGAACTAGGGTTTGAGATGAGATGGTTCTGGTGAATATGTTGGTGAAGATTGGTCCTCCCATGAAGAAGGAAGCGTTGATGATGACGATGGCTTCGATTTCCTCCTTCCGAAGGAAAGTTTCCCTAGCAGAATCGCTCTGTCGGCGAGCAAAAGGGCACCTGCCATGGATTCCACCTCGAAACGACGGCGCTTCGTCCCGAAAGTATCATTCCTATTATTTGTAGGTCAAAACCTTTTATATAGTAGAAGAGGGGCAATGGAGGCCGTCTGTAGGCCTCCCAAGACATCAGGGCACGCCCTGTTGCCTTGGGAGCAACAGTTGGCCCCCGTCCGGTGGTTCTTTGCTCTAATAATTCTTATATATTCTATAAAACACATGAACACTACTATGTAAAAGCCTAGTAGTAGCACAGGACTGCGATGTGTCGCGCTACTGCCATGGCGCTACACCTAACAGTTAGTAGTAGCGCGGCTCGTCCACGCTATGCTACTAGTAATAGATGTATCAGTAGCGCGGTTTCCATCCCGCGCTACTGGTAGCTATTAGGTTTTGTTCCCTCATCATTACTAATCGTGTGTATTTCTTTTATATATATATATATATATATATATATTGTATTTACACACGGTTATACATATTAAAATACAACAAGAATATTCATTGTGCAAGAAACAATATTTTGATTAAAGTGGATGGATGCAAGTGATCAAGTTGAATTAGTAAGAAAATATGATGTTACAATGGCACACAAGTGTCTAATTAAAGGATGTGTGTGCCGTCGTAACATCATATTTTCATAATAACCCAATTTTCTCACTTGCACCCATCCATTTTAATCTAATCTATATCATCTAATAACTCCTTATCCTTAGGCACATAACAACTTATCATCATCTTGATCGTCTAACAAATAATGACAAACTAACCATTACTACATAATATCATAAACTACAAAAGGTCCTCTCTTTTAGCTAGAACATGCTATTCTCTTCTAGGTAGAACCTACTACTCTCTCCTAGGTAAAATAGCATAAAACATGTAAGATCCTCCCTCTCCATTGTGAAGAATCGAGATTTACCTATCTTCGATATGTGGTCTATGCAAATCCTTTGCTTCTTCTCCAAGTGGCTTTCTGCGGTCTTTGATTTCTTTCCTAGATCCTTTGACTTTCAAGTTCCCATCCCTTCTAAAAAGCGAGTATGCATTGCGAAACATGTAGGCCACCATGGTCGTAAGCTGATAACATTCAAATAGTGACCTTCTATAAACATCAGTTCAGGCACAACTTGTGGCGGGAATTTCTATTTAAGAACATAATAATAACATAATTAGAAATCTAGTTTTGCTTAATAAAAAATTATGTATGCAAAAGATGGAGTAATTAATGACAGAATAGTAAAACGTAATCTAACCATGCTATATACATGGAAGTTACTATGGTTCAACTAGCGCACTAGTGAAATGTATTAAGAATAACTTTCGCCAATATCTTCATAAGTGAGCTTAAAATTATCAACATCATCAATTAATGAAATTAGATAAAAAAATTCCAACCAAGTTAGATCGGATCCAGGACTGTAGTTGGTCCGGTATACTATCTTTTGAGTTTTTCTTGAAGAAGAGAAATAAGCTACCAATTAAAAATAAACAAGTTAAGAACGGATGAACACCAACTATTCATAAATAAACAATTCAAATTACTCCCTCCGTTCCATAATGTAAGACACTTTTTGACACTACTGTAGTGTTAAAAAACGTCTTACATTATGGGATGGAGGGAGTACTTAGCAAATATGATTGACAAACTCTCACAGGGGTTAAAATAGAAGCATATATATATATATATATATATATATATATATATATATATATATATATATATATATATATACACACACACCAAAATGTCGATATTACCTTAAATATCATCTTCAGGACGAATATCAAAGGTTATTTCCATATCCTCTTGAAATCTATATGCCTTGTCTAGAGATTCCCAATTTGAGCAACCAAAATGCGAATGATTAACTGCATTGTATAGTTTAACTCGAAATGTGAAAGCATGTTTAGTCCACAAGTGAGATCTCGTTGTCTGCATATTCTCCACTTCTTGGAGACCGAGATTCTACAAGACATATCGTCTTGCATGGCATGGGATGCATTAGTTGAATGTAAAAAAATGGAAATTACACATTGTAGCAAATGAACACAAGTTGTGATTAATTACGAGAAAATACTTGTCATTATTGTGTACCGTAAAAACATTGAAGGTCTCATTCACCTTGATGGTGAAGAACCTACTGTTGCGCAGGTGAGGACTGTCACACAAACCTCGATCCTCATCGCAGTAATCAAACTCAAAAATCCCCTCATCACCAAACATTTCCTTTGTTCATGATTCAAAGATTATAAATCGATGGCATATATATGTCATTGTGTATATGGTGCACTCTCTCTCGCTATTATATGGTGGTGTATGTTGGTGGACACTCCCTCACACTAATATTTTGACCGTCTGTGATGGTCGCTCCACCCTTCATTCCCACATGCATTACCAAAATCTCTAGCACACTGGAACGAAGGAGGAAGTGATCCCCATGACAGGGATATTTCCTCTGATATTTTGACCGTCAGTGCTGGTTGTTTCCTCTTCTTCTCTCGCGCATTGTACCAAGATATATGTAGTGAGAAGAAGGAGATGTAAATGACCCCCACGACAACAATCGGGATCCTTCCTTTGATATTTCGACCGTTGGTGTTGGTCGCTTCCTCTCCCTCGCTCGCACATTATACCGTGTATATATCGCAAAGAGGAAGAGGAAACGACCCCCGTGAAAATAGTCGGGGTTCCTCCATCGAGAACAGACATGAAATTCACACAAGGACCTCCCACGGACTTAAAGTACCCTAATAAGCATCAGTGAATTAACATTACATTTACGGAGCAATGCCCTATGTTTTGCCAGAATGTCATGTAATACTTGTTCTACCAAATCACGGACATTTCATATTTCCTACTTTCTAGCACAAGTCAAGCCAAAATTTCGACATGACCATTTCTAAAAAAAGGACATATAGAGCGCCTGAAATTTGCCGGAACGAAAATGAATCAACATTCGGCAAGACATAAGCCACTCGGAGGTGTTCCCTATAATAACATACACACATGTACAAATAGACATAAATTTTTTACTAAAAAATTATAGACCTAATTTTATTCTACTAAAAATTTCTACACCAAATATTTTTACTACAAATTTCTACAAGAACAAGAGGAAGGGTCTACACCTAATATTTCTACTAAAAATTTCTAGACCTAATATTTGCACTACAAATTTCTACAAGAAGAACGGGAGGTTCTAGACCTAATATTTTTTCTACAAATTTCAACAAGAACAGAAGGAGGAGGGAGGGAAGTAGAGGGAGCAGGGAAGAGGGTAGGTGGCCGGAGGAGGAGAAGGGGTGGCAGTCGGAAGAGGAAGAAGGGAGAGGTTGGAGGGGGAGGAGAGTGAGGGCCAGGGGACGAGAGCGAGGATGGAGGCGAGAGGAGGGTGGTGGCAGGGAGGAAACTTACACCAATGGAGGAGACGGTGGTGCGGCAATGGTGGCGACAACAATAACAACATGATGAGCGAGAGAGATAGAGTGTGGAGGGGAGAGTGAGCAACGTGGGCGAAGAGAAGAGGATAAGGGTAGATTGATAGTAGCGCAGGAAGGAGAAGAACGCTACTACTATAGAGATATCAGTAGAGAACTTCCACGAAGGACGCTGCTACTACGCACAGTCGGGTAGGTAACCATACCAGCACCGCCTTTTATTCTCCCATGCTACTGCAAAGTCTGGGGCAGTAGCGCATTTTATTGACCTGCGCGCATTACTTTAACATGCGCTAGTGCTAAATCTTAACCTATAGGATTTTCCTAGTAGTGGAAGTTTCAGGTCAGCTGTAATCCAAAAAAATTCCAGCTTTTTCAATGGCTTTTGGGTCCAGAATTCCTGTTTCTGGCAATTTTCCTCGTTGTGCATATCTTCCAAATGGAGAGAGAAATGCATTAGAATTGTATCATAGAGTGGTATAAACCAAAAACAATATAAATATCAATAGGAATCATGATGCTAAATCGATGTATCACGACTCCCTCCTCGTCATGGACGCAACAGGGATGATGAAGATACCCTCTGGTAGGGCGCCTGAACAAAACTTCAGATGAGATCGCTATGTAATATAGGCTTACGTCAGCGGAAAAAACTCATCTAGGTTTCTTTTTGGAGGTTTGGGTATTTATCGAGTTTTTTTGCATTGGAATCACCCTGAGGGTCCCACAAGCTCAGGTGTCGCGCCCTTGAGGATGCCACCCGGGCTTTTGGCCCCCCTGGATGTCAGCTGGTCCTCCTCTAATGGTCCCTATGTCTGTTCTGGTCCATAAAAAATGAGCATGGAATTTCATCGCATTTGGACTTGGTTTGGTATGGATTTTGTACGAAACTAAAAATAGCCGAAAAGCAGAAACTGATGTTGGGCACTAGGTCAATAGGTTAATTCCCATAAATCATATAAAAGTGCAACAAAACCATATGGAATCATTGTAAACATGGCAAGAATACTTCATAAATTATCGATACATTGAAGACGTATCAATCTTCATCATAAGAGTAGTCCTCATGTGAGGATTCATACTCCATGTCATGTTCTGCTTCTTCCACATTTTCCACTAGTTGAATAGGTACTGGACAAGTTAACTCCTTTGCAAACAATATTTCTGAAGCATTCATCTTCTTCTTGAATTTTCTAACATGTTTTCTCAACTCCACTACCCCTAATTCCTGCCCACTGTCATCAGTATATGCCACATAGTTAGAGTCCTCTGAATATTCATGCTCTGAACAATTTTTGGCACTTTCTGGTATTGGAGCTATTGTTTATTGCTCACATGAATATCCCATTGTCACACAGATAGACATGTGCACGACATACATCAAGTGTTCTTAAAGATTCAATTCGATAAGATAACTCCAAAGCGGAAACTCGATTCATTACAAGAAGGGAGAGGGGGAAGAACATCATAAGATCCAACTATAGTAGCAAAGCCCATGGTACATTGAGATCAAGACATCTCAAGAACACAAAAGAGAGAGATCAAACACATAGCTAGTGGTACATACCCTCAGCCCCGAGGGTGAACTACTCCCTCCTCGTCATGGAGATCGCCGGGATGATGAAGATGGCCACCGGAAATGGGTTCCTGCTCCGGCAAGGTGCCGGAACGGGCTCCCGATTGGTTTTTGGTGGCTACAGAGGCTTGCGGTGGCGGAACTACCGATCTAGGTTTAGTTCTGATGGTGTCTCTATTTATAAGACCGTATGGCATAGAGAACAAGTCGAGAGGGGCCATGAGGAGGTCAAGAGCCCCCTAGGCGCAGACAGGGGGTGGCCGCGCCTCCCAGCCTCGTGGTTTCCCCGGGAGTCCTCTCTGGTATTTTTTTCTTCTGGTATTTTTGATATTTTCCATAAAAAATCACAGAGGAAGTTTTATTCCGTTTGGACTCCGTTTGATATTCCTATCTGAAAAAGGTCAAAAACACGGAAAAAACAGGAACTGGCACTAGGCTCTAGGTCAATAGGTTAGTCCCAAAAATAATATAAAATAGCATGTAAATGCATATAAAACATCCAAAGTTGATAACATAATAGCAAGGAACAATCAAAAATTATAGATACGTTGGAGACGTATCAAGCATCCCCAAGCTTAACTTCTACTCGTCCTCGAGTAGGGAAGTGATAAAAACAGAATTTTTGATGTTGAATGCTATCTAACATATTTTTTCTATGTAACTTCTTTGTTGTGGAAGGAATGTTCAAATCCGTAAGATTCAAAACAATAGTTTAATATTGACATGAAAACAATAATACTTCAAGTATAATAGCAAAGTAATCATGAACTTTTGAAATAACAAGGCGAAAGAAAGTTAACCCTACAAAATCATATAGTCTGGCTATGCTCCATCATCCCCAGACAACGAATTTAAATCATGCACAACATCGGTATTGGCCAAGTAATTGTTTTTGAACTCTTACTTTTTCAAACTTTTTTCAACTCTCATGCAATACATGAGCGTGAGCCATGGATATAGCACTATAGGTGGAATAGAGTGTGGTGGAGGTTGTGAGGCAAAAAGGAGGAGATGGTCACATCGACTCGGTGTATCAATGGGCTATGGAGATGCCCATCAATAGATATCAATGTGAATGAGTAGGGATTGCCATGGAACAGATGCACTAGAGCTATAAGTGTATGAAAGCTCAAAAATAGAAACTAGTGAGGGTGCACCCAACTTGCTTGCTCACGAAGACCTAGGCCAATTTGAGGAAGCCCATCATTGGAATATACAAGCCAAGTTACATAATGAAAATTCCCACTAGCATATGAAAGTGACAAAACAAGAGACTCTCTATCATGAAGAACATGGTGCTATTTTGAAGCACAAGTGTGGAAAAATATAGTAGCATTGTCCCTTCTCTCTTTTTCTCTCATTTTTTGTTTGGGCTGTTTGGCCTCTCTTTTTTTTATTTGGGCTCTTTGGCCTCTCTTTTCTATTATTATTTTTTTGTTTGGGCTATTTGGCCACTTTTTTTATTTCCTCACATGGGACAATGCTCTAATAATGATGATCATCACACTTTTATTTACTTACAACTCGATACTTAGAACAATAATGACTCTATATGAATGAAAGTGATGGCACATGTCATGAGACAGAACGGTGGAAGTTGCATGGCAATATATCTCGGAATGGCTATGAAAATGCCATAATAGGTAGGTATGGTGGCTGTTTTGAGGAAGGTATATGGTGGGTTTGTGCACCGGCGAAAGTTGCGCGGCACTAGAGAGGGTAGCAATGGTGGAAGGTGAAAGTGCATCTATACCATGGACTCACATTAGTCATGAAGAACTTATATACTTATTGCGAAAGTTTTATTAGTAATCGAAACAAGGTGCTAAACGCATACTCCTAGGGGAAGGGTTGGTAGGAGTTAACAATCGCGCGATCCCGACCGCCACACAAAGGATGACAATCAATAAATCAATCATGCTCCGACTTCCTAACATAGCGGTTCACCATACGTGCATGCTACGGGAATCACTAGCCTTAACACAAGTATTTCTAGATTCACAATACCCTACTAGAATAACTCTAATATTACCATATCCATATCTCAAAACTAATTGCGAGGAATCAAACTTCTCTTACTAATCAATGCACTTGAATATGAAAGTTTTTATTATATCCCTTTTGGATGCCTATCATATTAGGACTAGTTTAATAACCAAAGCAAATTGCCATGCTGTTTAAGACTCTCAATATGATATAAGTGAAGCATTAGAGTTCATAAATTTCTCTAAAATATAATCATTGCGATGCTCTATAAGGATAAAAGTGAAGCGCTAGAGCAAAAGACAAACTACTCCAAAAGATATAAGTGAAGCTCAATGAATAGTTGAATAATTATTTAGCTATGTGAAGACTCTCCCATCTAAGAATTTCAGATCTTAAGTACCTTATTCAAACAAAATAAAATGACACTCCAAGGATAGCATAGATCATGTGAAGAAGCAAAAACTTAGGTTGAACCGATACTAACCGATAATTGTTGAAGAAGAAAGGTGGGATGCCAACCGGGGCATCCCAAAGCTTAGACGCTTGATACTTCTTGAAATATGAATTGGGGTGCCTTGTACATCCCCAAGCTTTAGCTTTTGTGTCTCCTTAATTCCTCTCATATGACAGTTTCCGAAATCTTAAAAACTTCATCCACACAAAACTCAACAAAAACTCGTGAGATACATTAGTATAAATCAATGCAAAACTTTATCATCCTCTACTGTAGAAAATTAATAAAATTATTATTTTACATTGCACACAAAATGCCTCTGCATATTTAAAATTCCCATCATCAAATGGAATCATTAAACAAGCAAACATATGCGAACAGTACAAGCATAACAACAATCTGCCTAAACAGAACAGTCTGTGAAGAATGCAGCAAGATCCATACTTAATTAAATCCAAAAAATCTGAACAAATTCCACGCTGTATGGAATTTATAATAGCATACTGTGTACAAATTTCAAGTTATTTTGACATACAGAAATTCTAGGGAATTTTTGCACTACAAGCAAACTTTCTGTTTTGGAACAGCAACTCCTATACTTGCAAATTAAGCATGGTAAAGGCTATCCTTGACATTTTTATTGAACTAAATGATGAAAAACATTAACATTAATATAAATAACATCAAGTGAGTACTAATAAAAGAAAATGACGCTCCAAACAAAACACATATCATGTGGTGAATAAAAATATAGCCCCAAGTTCCCGATGGATTGAAGACGAAAGAGGGGATGCCTTCCCGGGGCGTCCCCAAGCTTAGGCACTTTGGTGTCCTTGAATATGGATTGGGATGACTTGGTCATCCTCAAGCTTAGGCTCTTTCCACTCCTTGTTCCGTTGTCCATCCGAACTTTACCCAAAACTTGAAAAAATTCACAACACAAAACTTAACGAAACTTCGTGAGATGGGTTAGAATAATAAAGACAAATCATTTATTTTGGTACTGTCAAGAAAAGATTCATAAATGTTCCCACACAATTCCTACTGTATCTTATCATTTCCACAATTTATATCACTTAATATAATCTATGTAAACACAAAAACAAGGAAACTATGCATTGGAAACAGAATCTGTCAAGAACAAAACAGTGTGTAATGATCTGAATGATAACCATACTTATGCACCTCCAAAAATTCTGAACAAATTATAAATTAAGGAAATTTGCATATCAATCAGAATAAAAACGAATCAACTCAAAATATCTCTCTGAATAAAAAGGAAAAGTAATTTTGTGAGCACAAAGTTTCTGTTCTTTTTCAGTATGATCAAAAAACTATCACCCAAACTAATCATAAAGGCTTTACTTGGCACTTTATTGAAATAAAAGCTATAAAACATGATTAATACAGTATACTAATCATGTGAACACACAAAAACAGTAAGGATACATATTTGGTTGTCTCCCAACAAGCACCTTTGTTTTATGCCTTTCAAGCTAGGCATGATGATTTCAATGATGCTCACATACAAGATAAGAATTGAAACATAACGGGAGCATCATGAGGCATATCACAAGCACATTTAAGTCTAACCCACTTCCTATGCATATGGATTTTGTGAACAAACAACTTATTGGAGCAAGAATCATCTAGCTTAGGAAGGCAAAACAAGCATAGCTTCAAGATTTTCAACACATAGAGAGGAAACTTGACATTATTGCAATATGTAGAAGCATATGATCCTCTCTCATAATAATTTTCAGTATCATCATGAATTAATTCCACAATATAACCAGCACATAAATCATTATTTTGATTATGCACAAGCATAAAAAAAATTTCACTCTCCTCATAAACAGATTTTCTCATTCAAAATAGTGGGAGCAAACTCAACAAAATAACTATCATGACATACTTGATTGACATAACCAATTTGAATATTAAAATCATGATGAAAAGTTTCATGGTTAGCATTACTCTTTATAGCATATGTGTCATCACAATAATCATCATAGATAGGAGGCATGTCATAATCATAATAGTTTTGCTCATCAAAACTTGGGGGGCTAAAAAGATCATCTTCATCAAACATAGCATCCCCAAGCTTGTGGCTTTCCATATCATTAGCATCATGGGTATTCAAAGAATTCATAGTAACAATATTACTATCATGCTCATCATTCAAACATCTAGTGCCAAACATTTTAATAACTTCTTCTTCTAACACTTGAGCACAATTTTCCTTTCCATCATTTTCACGAAAGACATTAAAAAGATAAAGCATATGAGGTAACCTTAATTCCATTTTTTTGTAGTTTTATTTTATAAAACCACACTAGTGAAAAACAATAAACTAAAAGATTTGATTGCAAGATCTAAATATATACCTTCAAGCGCTAACCTCCCCGGCAACGGCGCTAGAAAAGAGCTTGATATCTACTACGCAACCTTCTCCGTGTAGATGTTGTTGGGCCTCCAAGTGCAGAGGTTTGTTGGACAGTAGAAATTTTCTATTAAGTGGGTGACCTAAGGTTTATCAATCCATGGGAGGTGTAGGATGAAGATGGTATCTCTCAAGCAACCCTGCAACCAAATAACAAAGAGTCTCTTGTGTCCCCAACACACCCAATACAATGGTAAGTTGTATAGGTGCACTAGTTCGGCAAAGAGATGGCGATACAAGTGCAATATGGATAGTAGATATAGGTTTTTGTAATCTGAAAATATAAAAACAGCAAGGTAATTAATAGTAAAAGTGGGCACGAATGGTATTGCCATGCGTGGAAACAATGCCTAGGGTTCATACTTTCACTATTGAAGTTCTCTCAACAATGATAACATAATTGGATCATATAACTAGCCCTCAATGTGCAACAATGAGTCACTCCAAAGTAACTAATAGCGGAGAACAAATGAAGAGATTATTGTCGGGTACGAAACCTCCACAAAGTTAGTCTTTCTGATTGATCTATTCGAGAGTCCGTAGTAAAATAACACGAAGCTATTCTTTCCGTTCAATATATCCTAGAGTTCGTACTAGAATAACACCTTAAGACACATATCAACCAAGACCCTAATGCCACCTAGATACTCCATTGTCACCTGAAGTATCCGTGGGTATGATTATACGACATGGATCACACAATCTCAAAATCATCTATTCAAGCAACACATAGAACTTCAAAGAGTGCCCCCAAGTTTCTACCGGAGAGTCAAAACGTGTGCCAACCCCTATGCATAGGTTCCCGAGGTCATAAAACCCGCAAGTTGATCACCAAAACATACATCAAGTGCTCACATGAATATCCCATTGTCACCACAGATAGACACGTACAAGACATACATCAAGTGTTCTTAAAGATTCAATCCGATAAGATAACTCCAAAGGGGAAACTCAATTCATTACAAGAAAGGAGAGCGGGAAGAACATCATAAGATCCAACTATAGTAGCAAAGACCATGGTACATCGAGATCAAGACATCTCAAGAACACGAGAGAGAGAGAGAGAGAGAGAGAGAGAGAGAGATCAAACACATAGCTACTGGTACATACCCTCAGCCCCGAGGGTGAACTAGTCCCTCCTCGCCATGGAGATCGCCGGGATGATGAACATGGCCGCCGGAGATGGGTTTCGGTCCGGCAGGGTGCCGGAATGGGCTCCCGATTGGTTTTTGTTGGCTACAGAGGCTTGCGGCGGCGGAACTCCCGATCTAGGTTTAGTTTTGATGGTTTCTCTAGTTATAAGACCGTATGGCGTCGAGAACAAGTCAAGAGGGGCCACGAGGAGGTCACGAGCCCCCTAGGCGCGGCCAGGGGGTGGTCGCGCCTCCCAGGCTCGTGGCTTCCTCTCCGGTATCTTTTTCTTCTGGTATCTTTGACATTTTCGATAAAGAATCACAGCGAAAGTTTTATTCCGTTTGGACTCCGTTTGATATTCCTATCTGAAAAAGGTCAAAAACACGGAAAAAACAGGAACTGGCACTGGGCTCTAGGTCAATAGGTTAGTCCCAAAAATAATATGAAATAACATATAAATGCATATAAAACATCCAAAGTTGGTAACATAATAGCATGGAACAATCAAAAATTATAGATACGTTGGAGACGTATCATTTAGCTAGCTACAAATGGCTGGGAAGGATTGATCACTTGATAACCTTATGAAAGAGAATCAATTCTGATATTGTGCTTTACGTGGCTACTTATCACTTCAGTCACCACACCACCTTCATTAGGAACCAGGATATGTTCCAAAATGTCTTTCTCTAGTACTGCATTAACTTGCTGCACATTACTTAGGATAAGATCTTCTTCTTGTGTACTGATAACACATATGGTTCATCTTGATTGTTCATCGGCTCATGCAGTTCATCTTCAAAATTAGACCCACTATCATCTTCCTCTGGCTCATCTTGCTCACCGTTGTACTCCACAAAAATATCAGCAACGCCTACATCTATAATATACTTTTGACATCTTCAGGCAACCAACATCGGTATAGAGAAACACTAATCCATTAACTAACTCTCTCCCAGGCATAAGAAAATATAGCTTCATACTCTGTTTAACAGTTAAATAATCAGCTAAACATCCTTTCAGCTTTGATAGTGACAACTTATCGCTCTGAACCAGTCACATTGCACTATATCCCCAACATAATCAAGGGATGTGCTAATAAGGACGAACTCACCCCCGTGATGAAACCTGACATTCAACACCTCTTATTTTTTGTTTTTTTGACACTCAAACCGTAGAACAATCGTTCTATGGTATTTATTTTCATTTAGAAGTCAAAATATAATACAGAAGCAGGATCCAAGGGATCCAAGGGAAAGGAAAAGTTTTACCAATGTATGTTCTATCCAACATAGTATCTATGAGTTTAGAGACTATTATTCAGCCATTGTTCAAATTTTTTGAGTGCTTCTGTTTTATCTTGTAATGAAGAATCTTTAAATCTTTCTTGAAGTGGAATTTCCAAGATTGGAATGTGTGTTGAACTCTTTGGATATTTTGTCATTTCTTTGATTTCAAGTGGTCCACTATCCCAAAATAACAATTTCTCTTGCAAACACTTTTGGAAACTACTCAATTCCAAGTATTGTTTCCTCATAAAAGGATGTTTGTCTCTTATTATTTGGGATTATAGACTTCAAATAGTCCTGGGTAAAATTGCAATCCCAAAACAGGTGTAGATCTGTTTCTTCAACATTCTGATTGCATAGGGGACAGAATGGATTGTCAAGATGCATTCCTTTTTTTGGAGTAGAGATCTGGTGTTAATTCTACAATGAGCTACCAGCCAAAAGCAAATCTTATGCTTGAGTCTGCTGGATGTTCTCCAGATTAAGTTAAAGATTGGATGTCCAACGTCTTTCCCGATGAGGAAATTGTACATCTTCAGAGAAGAGCACTTTCTGGTCAGACCATTACAAATCCATTTGTCTTTTCATGTCTGGTTGGTAGGTGGTATCAGTTCTTGCAATTGCAGAAGTTGCCCATTGGCTTGAGTGGACATGGGGGTATGAAAATGCTCTTTCCAATGTTCAGAATTGTTGAACTCATGCACAGTCAATGAGTCATTAATTGCAAAAGAATGAAGTTCTGGGAATTTTTGCTCCAGAGGTTCAGTTGTCCATCTATCTTTCCAAAAGAGAATAGTATGCCCTGAGGAGATTTGACAAGTGTTTGCAGTTTCGAATTTAGCTAATAGTTTGAGATGAGCTTTCCACTAGAAAGATCCCTCCAGCTTCTCAAATGGAATAGAGTTGCTATAATATTTCTCCCAAATTATATAGACCCAAGGTATATCCTCCTTGTTCAGAAATGTGTATATGTTTTTCATCATTAAAGCTTTGTTATGGGATAGAATATCAAGGATACCCAGTCCTCCTTGTTCTTTGGATTTGCAAACCTTTGTCCAAGCTATTAAAGCAGCCCCTTTGTCTATACTTCCATATTTTCTACAAAAGAAGTATCTGAGGTATTTATTAGTTTGCTCTATTACCCCAATAGGAAGAGCAACATTGGCCATGAAGAAAATTGGAAGGGAGGCAAAGACAAACTTGATCAATTGAAACCTTCCATCATATGACAGCATTGGGGAGCAACCAGTGAGTCTCCTCTCAATCCTCTGCATTATGGGTTGAAGTCCTCAATTTTCAACCTTGAAGTGCTTACAGGAAGTCCCAAATATGTAAAAGGAAAATATACCTGTTTGCAATTTAGGGTAGCTACTAGTGAAGTCATTAGAGGCTCAAAAACACTGATTGGCACAATCATAGACTTGTTGTAGTTCACTTTAAGTCCAATGCATTAATCATAATGGAGGAGTAAATTCTTGAGTTGAATAAGTTGAGTTGGGACTGCTGGGAGTTCCACAATGGTATCATATGCATACTGAATCACTCGAAAATCTTGGCAGGAATGTCTTTGAATTGGGGGGATTAGCTTATGATTCATGGCCTCATTTAGAGTAGATTGTAGCAGATCAGCTGCAAGAACAAATAGGAGGGGTTGACAAAGGGTCTCCTTGTCTAACTCCTCTTTTGCAATGGAATTTTTTTCCTGGACACCATTCAGGATAACAGCAGATGTGCCTGAGGACAGAATGAGATTGATCCAATAAATCCATTTTTCTCCAAAGCACCTAGCTCTTAAAATGTCAATAATTGCTTGATGATCAATCATGTCAAAAGCTTTCTCAAAATCTAGTTTTAGAAGCACTGTTGGATTTTTGGATGGTTGGAACTAATGAATGTATGCAAAGGTCTAGGCTAAGCAGTCTTGAATGGATCTTTGCTTTAAGAATCCATATTGGTTGATGTGGACAAGCTTGAGTGTCACTGTTTGTAATCTAGTGGCCATCAATTTTGTGATGATCTTGATGGCGGTGTTCAGCAAGGAAATTGTCCTAAAATCATTTGCAGTTTGAGGATTCTCTGTTTTTGGAACCAATGTGATGAAGGAGTCATTGATACTTTGAAGAGATATTTTCCTTCCTGAAAATCATGAATCATTTTGTAAAAATCAGGAGCTATAATGTTCCACCATGTTTTGATGAAAAGCCCCATTAAATCCATGTGGTCCTTGAGCTTTATCCATGGGGATATTTTTGACTACTTCATCAATTTCCTTTTGTGTGAAAGGAGCCTCCAATTCTTCTAGTCCATGAATTTTGTTAATAAGGGAAGGGATATGTACCAAATTACTAGTGGGACTAGTGTGTCCAAGTCTATTTTTGAAAGCCCTCTATAGAATTGCTGCCTTAGCATCAAGATCAGTATATTAAGTCCCTTGTTCATCTTGAATGGCATGAATGAAATTCTTTCTGTATTTAATAGTTTCTTTTGCTTGAAAGAATTTAGAATTCTCATCTCCAAGTTTCACCCTTCTTAGTGTAGCCCTCTGTATAAAGTATATTCTTTGCAATGAAAGTAGCTTGAGCAAATGATATTTTAGGATGTTTCTGCCTGAATTTCATTATCTGTTAAATTCCTATAATCCTCAAAACAATCCCACATTTCAATCACCTCATTGGTTGCTTTGATTGTACTAGATAAGTTGGGAAGACTCTTGCTCCAGGTTTTCAGGCCTTTTCTCAATCTTTTAAGCTTTGCAGAGATGACCTTCACACTATTATTTTCCTGCACTGGTTGTGACCAAATATTTTCCACTATCTTCTTGAAATCTTTATGCTCTAACTAGAAATCGTACATGTTTTGCTAGAGGGGTAACCATTGTGTTTGGGTAGTTTGCTGACCAGCACTCAGATGTAAACACCCAATCAATTTTCTCCAAAAGGTGGGCTTGCTGCATATTACTCCATGTGTAACTCCTTCCTTTAAATGGAACTTCCACAAGGGCAAGACAACTAATTAGTTCACTGAATTTTAACATATTGTTGAAGTCCCCATTTCCTTGATTTGTATTATGTGGATATCTAACATAGTTGAAATCCCCTGCTAATATCCAATATGTTTGATCATCCATTTGAACATCCTTAAGCCAGTCCATAAAAAGAACTCTACCAGTACGATCACAAGGGCCATAAATATTGGTAAGAATCCAGGGACTTCCATTTTGAGTAGATGTAAATCTTACAGATAGAGTGAACTCATTCTTGAAAAGGCATTCCCCATGAAAATAAAAGTCATTCCAAGCAATTATAACCCATGAGAAGCTCCATCAGAGGGAGAGAAGTCAAATTTAGAAATTCTTCTAAGGCAAAAAAATTTAGGATAAGAACTATTAAAGTTTTCTCTCTTAATTTCTTGAAGATATTGTTGTAAATATGCCCTAGAGGCAATAATAAAATGGTTATTATTGTATTTCCTAGTTCATGATAATTGTCTGTTATTCATGCTATAATTGTGTTAACGGGAAACCGTAATACATGTGTGAATACATAGACCACAACATGTCCCTAGTGAGCCTCTAGTTGGCTAGCTCGTTGATCAATAGATGGTCACACTTTCATGACCATGGACATTGGATGTCGTTGATAACGGGATCACATCATTAGGAGAATGATGTGATGGACAAGACCCAATCCTAAGCATAGCACAAGATTGTGTAGTTCGTTTGCTAAAGCTTTTCAATGTTAAGTATTGTTTCCTTAGACCATGAGATTGTATAACTCCCGGATACCGTAGGAATGCTTTGGGTGTGCCAAACGTCACAACGTAACTGGGTGGCTATAAAGGTACGCTACGGGTATCTCCGAAAGTGTCTGTTGGGTTGACACGAATCGAGACTGGGATTTGTCACTCCATGTGACGGAGAGGTATCTCTGGGCCCACTCGATAAGACATCATCATAATGAGCTCAATGTGACTAAGGAGTTAGCCATGGGATGATGTATTACGGAACGAGTAAAGAGACTTGCTGGTAATGAGATTGAACAAGGTATAGGGATATCGACGATCGAATCTCGGGTAAGTACCATACCGATAGACAAAGGGAATTGTATACAGGATTGATTGAATCCCTGGCATCGTGGTTCATCTGATGAGATCATCATGGAGTACGTGGGAGCCAACATGGGTATCCAGATCCCGCTGTTGGTTATTGACCGGAGAGGTGTCTCGGTCATGTCTACGTGTCTCCCGAACCCGTAGGGTCTACACACTTAATGTTCGATGACGCTAGGGTTATAGGGAAATGGTATACGTGATTACCAAAGGTTGTTCGGAGTCCCGGATGAGTCCCGGATGTCACGAGCTGCTCCGGAATGGTCCGGAGGCAAAGATTGATATATAGGAAGTCCAGTTTTGGTCACTGGAAAGTTTTCGGGCTCATTGGTATTGTACCGAGACTACCGGGAGGGTGCCGGAGGACCCCGGGAGGGGTGTGACGACCAGAGGACTACATGGGCCCTTAGAGGAGTTGTGCCAGCCCATATTGGGCCAGCCAAGACCTCCTAGAAAGGCCCATGCGGCTGGGATCTAGAGATAAGGGCATAGGAGTTTAAAAGGGAGGAGATCCACCTCCCTTGTGGGAGGTGGACTCTATCCCTAGATCGGCCGAACCTCTCCTCCTTGGTGGAGGGGTCAAGCCAGCCCTCCCTCTCCCGCCTCCTATATATACCCAAGGGTTTTGCCTCTTGAGAACAGATTTGAACTCTCTCTCTCACGGCAAAGCCCTACCTCTCTTCTTCCTCCTCCGCAGCGCTTGGCGAAGCCCTGCCGGGATACCTTGTTACTCCACCACCACCACACCGTCGTGCTGCTGCTGGAGCTCTTCCCCAACCTCTCCTTCCTCCTTGCTGGATCAAGGCGTAGGAGACGTCACCGGCCTGCACGTGTGTTGAACGCGGAGGCACCGTTTTTTGGTGCTAAGATCGGAGTCCACCGCGATCTGAATCGCTGCGAGTACGACTCCACGAACCGCGTTCTTGTAACGCTTCCATTTAGCGATCTTCAAAGGTATGAAGATGCAATCTCTCCCCTCTCGTTGCTGGTTTCTCCATAGATAGATCTTGGTGACACGTAGGAATTTTTTTGATTTACTACTACGTCTCCCAACAGTGGCATCATGAGCTAGGTATATGCGTAGAATCTATGCACGAGTAGAACACAAAGCAGTTGTGGGCGTCGATTTTTTAATATGCTTGCCGTTACTAGTCT
The DNA here is from genome assembly GCA_022496015.1 of Hordeum marinum. Classification (NCBI taxonomy): domain Eukaryota; kingdom Viridiplantae; phylum Streptophyta; class Magnoliopsida; order Poales; family Poaceae; genus Hordeum; species Hordeum marinum. The sequence continues at coordinate 7,259,595 of CM039672.1, read as the reverse complement.
TATCTTGATTCGACGGTATTGTGGGATGAAGCGTCCCGGATCAACCTTACACGTACGCTTACGTGAGACCGGTTCCACCGCCTGACATGCACTAGTCGCATAAGGTGGCTAGCGGGTGTCTGTCTCTTCCACCTTAGTCAGATTGGATTCGATGAAAAGGGTCCTTATGAAGGGTAAATAGCAATTGGCATATCACGTTGTGGTTTTGGCGTAGGTAAGAAACGTTCTTGCAAGAAACCTATAGCAACCACGTAAAAACTTGCAACTAGAAATTAGAGGACATCTAACTTGTTTTTGCAGCATATGCCTTGTGATGTAATACGGCCAGAAGGATGTGATGTGATGCATTGTGATGTATGAGATTGATCATGTTCCTGTAATAGGGTTCACGACTTGCATGTCGATGACTATGACAACCGGCAGGAGCCATAGGAGTTGTCTTATTTTATTGTATGACCTGCGTGTCAATCATAAACGCCATGTAATTACTTTACTTTATTGCTAAGCGTTAGCCATAGTAGTAGAAGTAATAATTGGTGAGACAACTTCATGAATACACAATGATGGAGATCATGGTGTCGTGCCGGTGACAGTGATGATCATGGTGCCCCGAAGATGAAGATCATAGGAGCAAGATGATATTGGCCATATCATGTCACTATATTGATTGCATGTGATGTTTATCATGTTTACATCTTATTTGCTTAGAACGACGGTAGTAAATAAGATGATCTCTCAATAAAATTTCAAGAGAAGCGTTCACCCTAACTGTGCACCGTTGCTAAGGATCGTTGTTCCGAAGCACCACGTGATGATCGGGTGCGATAGGTTCTAACTTTCGCATACAACGGGTGTAAGCCAAATTTACACACGCGAAACACTTAGGTTGACTTGACGAGCCTAGCATGTACAGACATGGCCTCGGAACACGGAAGACCGAAAGGTCAAACATGAGTCGTATAGAATATACGATCAACATGAAGATGTTCACCATGGATGACTAGTCCGTCTCACGTGATGATCGGACACGGGCTAGTTGACATGGATCATGTGTCACTTAGATGACTAGAGAGATGTCTATCTGAGTGGGAGTTCACTGAATAATTTGATTATGTGAACTTAATTATCATGAACTTAGTCTAAAATTGCCTTAACTATCTATATTGTAGATCCAATGGCCAACGCAAATGTCAACCTCAATTTCAACGTGTTCCTAGAGAAAACCAAGGTGAAAGATGATGGAAGCAACTATGCTGACTGGGTCCGTGGCTTGAGGATCATCCTCATAGTTTCCAAGAAACTATATGTCCTTGATGCACCGCTAGGTGACCCACCCCTTCTCCCAGCAGAACAAGACGTTGCGAACGCTTGGCATTCTCGCTGCGATGATTACTCCCTTGTTCAGTGCGGCATGCTTTACAGTTTAGAACCGGGGCTCCAAAAGTGTTTTGAGCAACACGGAGCATATGAGATGTTCGAGGAGCTGAAACTGGTTTTCCCGGCTCATTCCTGGGTCGAGAGATATGAAGTCTCTGACAAGTTCTTTAGCTGTAAGATGGAGGAGAACAGTTCTGTCAGTGAGCACATCCTCAAGATGTCTGGGCTTCACAACCGCTTGACTCAGCTGGGAGTTAACCTCCCGGATGACTCGGTCATTGACAGAATCATCCAGTCGCTTCCACCTAGCTACAAGAGCTTTGTGATGAACTACAACATGCAAGGGATGGAGAAGTCCATTCCTGAGTTGTACTCGATGCTGAAATTAGCGGAGGTTGAGATCAAAAAGGAGCATCAAGTGTTGATGGTAAATAAGACCACTAGTTTCAAGAAAGGCAAGGGTAAGAAGAACTTCAAGAAGGACGGCAAGGCTGTTGCCGCACCCGGTAAGCAAGTTACCGGGAAGAAGAGGAACAAGAATGGACCCAAGCCTGAGACTGAATGCTTCTATTGCAAGGGTACCGGTCACTAGAAGCGAAACTGCCCCAAGTACTTAGCGGATAAGAAGGACGGCAACGTTAAAGGTATATGTGATATACTTGTTATTGATGTGTACCTAACCAGCGCTCGTAGTAGCTCCTGGGTATTTGATACCAGTGTAGTTGCTCACATTTGTAACTCCAAGCAGGAGCTGCGGAATAAGCGAAGGCTGGCCAAGGACAAGGTGACGATGCATCTCGGGAATGTTTCCAAGGTCGATGTGATCGCCGTCGGCACGCTACCTCTACATCTACCTTTGGGATTAGTTTTGAACCTTAATAATTGTTATTTAGTACCAGCTTTGAGCATGAACATTGTATCTGGATCTCGCTTGATGCGAGATGGCTACTCATTTAAATCCGAGAATAATGGTTGTTCTATTTATATGAGAGAAATGTTTTATGCTCATGCCCCGCTGGTCAATGGTTTATTTTTGATGAATCTCGAACGTGATGTTACACATGTCCATAGTGTGAGTACCAAAAAGTGTAAAGTTGATAACGATAGTCCCACTTACGTGTGGCACTACCGTCTTGGTCATATTGGTGTCAAACGCATGAAGAAGCTCCATGTTGATGGACTTTTGGAGTCACTTGATTGCGAATCATTTGACACGTGCGAACCATGCCTCATAGGCAAGATGACCAAGACTCCGTTCTCCAGAACAATGGAGCGAGCAACTGACTTGTTGGAGATAATACATACCGATGTATGCGGTCCAATGAGCGTCGGGGCTCACGGTGGCTACCGTTATGTTCTCACCCTCACTGATGACTTGAGTAGATATGGTTATGTCTACTTAATGAAACACAAGTCTGAAACCTTTGAAAGGTTCAAGGAATTTCAGAGTGAGGTCGAGAATCAACGTGACAGGAAAAATAAAATGCCTACGATCTGATCGTGGCGGAGAATATTTAAGTCACGAGTTTGGCATGCACCTTAGGAAATGTGGAATTGTTTCACAACTCACGCCGCCCGGCACACCTCAGCTAAATGGTGTGTCTGAACGTTGTAATCGCACTCTATTGGATATGGTGCGATCTATGATGTCTCTTACCGACTTACCGCTATCATTTTGGGGATATGCATTAGAGACTGGCGCATTCACTTTAAATAGGGCACCGTCTAAATCCGTTGAGATGACACTGTATGAATTATGGTTTGGAAAGAAACCTAAGCTGTCGTTTCTAAAAATTTGGGGATGCGATGCTTATGTGAAGAAACTTCAACCTGAGAAGCTCGAACCCAAAGCGGAAAAGTGTGTCTTCATAGGATATCCCAAGGAGACTATTGGGTGTACCTTCTACCTACGATCCGAGGGAAAAGTCTCTCTTGCCAAGAATGGATCCTTTCTTGAGAAAGAGTTTCTCTCGAAAGAAGTAAGTGGGAGGAAAATAGAACTTGATGAGGTAATTGTACCTCCACTCGAACCGGAGAGTAGCGCAACACAAGAAGTTGTTTCTGTGGAGCCTACGCCAGCTAGAGAGAAAGTTAATGATGATGATCATGAAGCTTCAGATCAAGTTGCTATTCGAAGGTCCACTAGGACATGTTCTGCACCAGAGTGGTATGGCAATCCTGTCCTAGAGATCATGTTGTTGGACAACGGTGAACCCTCGAACTATTAAGAAGCGATGGTGGGCCCGGATTCCAACAAATGGCTTGAGGCCATGAAATCCGAGATAGGATCCATGTATGAGAACAAAGTATGGACTTTGGTGGACTTGCCTGATGATAAGCGAGCCATTGAAAACAAATGGATCTTTAAGAAGAAGACTGATGCGGACGGTAATTTCATCGCCTATAAAGCTCGGCTTGTCGCTAAGGGTTATCGACAGGTTCAAGGAGTTGACTACGATGAGACTTTCTCACCCGTAGCGATGCTAAAGTCTGTCTGAATCATGTTAGCAGTTGCTGCATTTTATGATTATGAGATCTGGCAAATGGACGTCAAAACGGCATTCCTTAATGGCTTCCTCAAGGAAGAACTGTATATTATGCAGCCGGAAGGTTTTGTCGATCCTAAAGATGCTAACAAGGTATGCAAACTCCAACGCTCCATCTATGGGCTGGTGCAAGCATCTCGGAGTTGGAACATTCGCTTTAATGAGGTGATTAAAGCGTTTGGGTTTGTACAGGTTTATGGAGAACCCTGTATTTACAAGAAAGTGAGTGGGAGCTCTATAGCATTTCTTATACTGTATGTGGATGACATGCTGATAATGGGAAATAATATAGAACTCTTGGAAAGTATAAAGGCCTACTTGAATAAGTGTTTTTCAATGAAGGACCTTGGAGAAGCTGCTTACATATTAGGTATTAAGATCTATAGAGATAGATCAAAACGCCTCATTGGTCTTTCACAAAGCACATACCTTGAAAAGATATTGAAGAAGCTCAATATGGATCAGTCCAAGAAGGGGTTCTTGCCTGTGTTGCAAGGTGTGAGATTGAGTACGACTCAATGCCCGACCACGGCAAAGGATAGAGAAGAGATGAGTGTCATCCCCTATGCTTCAGCCATAGGCTCTATCATGTATGCCATGCTGTGTACCAGACCTGATGTGAACCTTGCCATAAGTTTGGTAGGGAGGTACCAAAGTGATCCCGGAGCGGAACACTGGACAGGGGTCAAGAATATCCTAAAGTACCTGAAAAGGACAAAGGACATGTTTCTCGTATATGGAGGTGCCGAAGAGCACGTCGTAAAGGGTTACGTCGATGCTAGCTTCGACACAGATCCGGACGACTCTAAGTCACAAACCGGATACGTGTATATTTTGAATGGAGGGGCAGTCAGCTGGAGCAGCAGCAAGCAAAGCGTCATGGCAGCATCTACATGTGAAGCGGAAAGTTTTCGGGCTCATCGGTATTGTACCGGGAGTGCCGGGAGGGTGCTGGAGGACCCCGGGAGGGGTGTGACGACCAGAGGACTACATGGGCCCTTAGAGGAGGTGTGCCAGCCCATATTGGGCCAGCCAAGACCTCCTAGAAAGGCCCATGCGGCTTGGATCTAGAGATAAGGGCATAGGAGTTTAAAAGGGAGGAGATCCACCTCCCTTGTGGGAGGTGGACTCTATCCCTAGCTCGGCCGAACCTCTCCTCCTTGGAGGAGGGGTCAAACCAGCCCTCCCTCTCCCTCCTCCTATATATACCCAAGGGTTTTGCCTCTTGAGAATAGATCTGAACTCTCTCTCTCTCTCACGGCAAAGCCCTACCTCTCTTCTTCCTCCTCCGCAGCGCTTGGCAAAGCCCTGACGGGATACCTTGTTACTCCACCACCACCACGCCGTCGTGCTGCTGCTGGAGCTCTTCCCCAACCTATCCTTCCTCCTTGCTGGATCAAGGCATAGGAGACGTCACCGGGCTGAACGTGTGTTGAACGCGGAGGCACCGTTGTTCGGTGCTAAGATCGGAGTCCACCGCGATCTGAATCGCTGTGAGTACGACTCCACCAACCGCGTTCTTGTAACGCTTCCGCTTAGCGATCTTCAAAGGTATGAAGATGCAATCTCTCCCCTCTCATTGCTGGTTTCTCCATAGATAGATCTTGGTGACACGTAGGAAAAAAATTTATTTACTACTACGTCTCCCAACAGTCATGTCACATAACAATCAGATTCCTCAATTTCATTTGACAGAGCAAGCCATTTGTTACTTGAATTAATACCTCTAATATTCCAGTTCAAAATTTTCCAAACTCTATTCATGAGGAAATAAAAGGTTTGGATATTCAATTGGGTCCCACACTGATTGCTTAGAGCCACAATTAATTATGGTTTTACTTACACAGTACTAGTCTGTTACAAAAGAAATATGTCTGTACCTCACATAGGATACTATTTTCCTTACAAAAGAACTCCTTATCCAGACTCAAAGCACTATTTTCTTAGCAGCAACCTTCAGTCCTTCCATGCAGTTTGTTTAACACCTTTCTTTGGCTTCTTCTTGTGGATCCCATCCTTAGCAGTAGCTTTGTTATCTACCTTGCAATAAGAAGAATTGAGGTTCTTAACCACTTTACTTGAACAAACTGGGGGTTTTGCAAAGCAAGCCAGACAATGTGTATCCTCACAAGTTTTATATTTAAAACCCTTTGAGATAAGTTGCAACCTGGTACTTCTCCTTACCTTAGATTCCACAATAGGTGCTCTTGTCTTACTTTTCCCTTGGGAGAGAGCAGAGTCTTGTGCATCATTAGCAATTCTGCTTGGAGTCCTCATGTGCTCTACCCTCTGTGAAATCTAAGAGTAAATGGGGGGCATAGAAACAGGGCAAGCATGAGGGTGCAGAAGGATAAAACATTTTGTATCAGAGGATCCTTCAATAATTATTCTCCACATGGATGAATGAAGGAATGTTTTGCCTAATCAAATTTATCTCGAGTCAGAAGTGTACTGCATATAAAATTAACCCAATCATATGGTACATGTATAGCTGAATCATTTTTTCAGAAGCAGCAAAGAACTGATCCCAAGCAGCAAGCCCTTCATCATCCACATTCTCTGCTGATTGCAAGCTATTCTAAATTAGCAGGTACTAGTGCTGAAACCAGGTGGGGCAGATGCTGCTGAAAATTCAAAGTCAGTAGCCTAGTGCTCAGAATGATTGAATTCGGCAATATTGTAGTTGACACTCTCTTCAATGATTTCAATTTCTTCATCTACTGATAGACTTTAAGCAGAATCTCTGCCTGGGGATGAAGGGTAGTTCAAAGGATTAGCAAGTTGCAAAATAGGATCCTCTACTTGGGCGAGATCCAGAGTAAAAAAATCTCCATAGCCCTCAAGGTCATCAGCAAGCACATCTTCATTTGTAGGAACAAGATTCTGAAAAATAGGTCCAGTTCCAATCTCTCTAAAACCTAAATTTTCTTCACTGACGTTAATCACATTCATGTTAATATCCTAAGGATTCTAAATGATTCCCATCCCCAACTAAAGAACAGGATTATTGACTTGTGGAGGCAATTCCAAAGTAGGGGGTTTGTGGGCTTTAGTGGGCCCAATGGCTAAATTTAGATCTGGCAGCTCGCTGGGCCTGGCCCAAGAAATTTCAAACTTCATTTCCCTCCACTTTAGGAATTTATGCATTTGCAATAAAATCTGCCCCACTTCATTGGATCCCATGGACAGAGTAATATCATATTGATTGTCCATATCTGACATTTCTTCTAGAATTGGAGCATCCATAGGTTGAAGAACATCAACTAATTCCATGAACTCTCCATCTTTTAACTCCTGCTCAATAAACTCATCTTCATCAGCATGCATGGCCCAATGTCCCCATCCTGGCATGTCCTCCTCCTCTTCCACCTGAACTCCATTTTTATGGTCAGGTTGGTTCCCATTACCCATCGCATCAAGATCTTGATGTTCCATGATAGGCCCTGTAAAATGATTAAGCCGATTTGGGTGAAGTTGAGGTTGAGTGGAGCTGGATGAGGATTATAATCCACTCGCACAGGGTCTTCTTCAAGTGGACCTCCTCCAATCATCTCTTTCTATATCAAAACCACTGTCACAGTCCATGACTCAGAGTTTAGATCATCACATTCCCCAACTACAATTCTTGTGGGTACATCTCCTAGTTCATCTATCCTGAATTTCACCATTATAACAGCTTTTGAGCTTCTAGCTCTGTCCCAAAGGAGCGCTTTGCCAAAGTATCTTACAGAATTGCCAATTTCATGAATTTCTATTTTATCAAAAGGAAAGCCAATTAAGAGCATCCAAACATCCCTATTCAGCTGCAGATTTCTCCAGTTCATTCCTTGATTGTGCCTTTGGAAGATAACATGCACGTCTCCAAAGACATGAGGACTTTGCAGAACCATAGAATCTCTATCAAAAGCAGAGTTAAAACGTACATATGCTTGACCAAATGGGCATGGGCAAATTTTAGCAAACCCTAGGTATTTGACCTCGGTGATGAACTCCCCAATGAGTCGACACACTATAGGAAAATCAACTTAGAGATTTGGCATTGGGATTACCGTGTCTATTGCCCATTCTTCATGAGAAGCTGCGGTTGGAGAAAAGATCAAACGGATGCGAGCCGGTCTTCCCTCAACCTGGATTGCTTAATGATGTGGGGGAAGGAATGATGTTGGATCGAAAGGGAATTTTGCCATCAACGGCGAAGCAGCTTCTCTCACTGATGGATTCTCTTGCCGATGGCGCACTGGAGGAGGTGGCGGCAGAGGGGCGACTAGCCGAGTCCTTGAGATTTCATGGTACGGTGTCGGAGTTGATGGCATCTAGAGAATAGGGACAGCGTAAGTCCAACCAAAGGAAAGCGCAATTAACTCTGCATTATTCTTGGTAGGAGCCGCGGGAATCGAGCCACCTAAGATCAATTCATTTGATCTCTCCATAGACACGAACTCGAAATGAGAGCCACTACCAACATGGCCCCTCCTCTTACACCGCCGACACCTGATTTTATTTGGGCAAGTCGGCCTCTTGTGGCCCACTAACAAGCAACGGACATAAAAGTCCCTTGGATCCTTTCACCGCGCAGTTACTGGCGCATCCATAGCCTTCCCCTTTTCAATATGGGCCATTCCCACGCCATTACTCCGATGATCAACCGGGTATTGAAGACGGTTGAAAACTGTAGAAACGGGGACCATGGATTGCGCCTGTTGATGAACTCTATTGTTCAAACGAGAATGATCAAAAATCCTTGGCTCACGAACTGCATCTACATATGAATTTGAACTTCTCCTTCGAGAAACGAGGGACCAACCAACCTCTTGATCAAGATCGGGCAAAGGACGATGTTTAGCACCATTAGGACCCCATAGAAGAAAACCCAAGTTGAACTCCGGGATCGAAATGACTCCACTATTGTAAATCTCGAAACCAACATTCAAAGAAGAAACCGAGAATTTGAAGAGATTATCCTTAATCTTGGCACTTTGTAGAGTGAGGCCCTGCCACCGAAGCAAGAAAGAAGAATTGTACCTATAGATTCTTTCGAGAGCCGAATCCTGGAGTGTGTAAATTGCTCCACCAAGAAAAATTCTCTCAAACCGCATCCCTCAGAGAAGTTGATTGGAAGATTAAGAATCTTCCAAATCTTGTATTTAAAATCATGGCCATAATCGAAGCGAAGATCAGCCAGAGACATGATTAAGAGTGAACTCTGTCGGAGAGACTTGAAGCAGAGGTTTTTAGTGGCTTCCGCTGCCGGAGTGGCCGGCGGCAGGAGTTGCGATGGCTGCCGCTGCTGGAGTGGCCGACAGCAGGAGCTACGGTAGCTGACACTGCCGGAGTGGTAGGTGGTAGGGGCTTGCGGTGGCTACCGCGGCTGGAGTGGCCGGCGGCAGGCTGGGAGAGGCTAGGAGGCTAGGTTCCTTTCAAGACCTCTGTTGGATCCATGATTTGAAAGAACAAAACATGTAGTGCAATATTTGTATTCAGAAACATACATTCTGTAAGTACACTTGAATTTCAAACAATATTTCAGATTCAGAAACCCGTTGTACAAGAAAGACGCACATTAAGTGCAGTATTTAATTTTATAAAATCAAAGGCACCACAGAATAAACATACTTCTAATAAAACATAAATGATTTAGTTGTAAGAAAATTAATTAAACTTACAATTCAGTCCACGATTTGACAGATTAAGAAAACACGATTACAAGACTGATTCAAAAAGCTACAAAATCGATTAAACCAACAATACATATCATGTATCCGTCCATGTATGTGCCAGTGCCCAAAAAACATGAGATTAAACAGGCTATAAATTCCCCACAAAACTCCATCATGTGCCCTTGTAAAACCCTAAATCTGACCCGGTGAGGGAAGAAAAAAAGATCATACATCACTCACCATTGAAGAGGATGGTGCACCTATTCCTTTGCCGCCTACGTGGTCGTCGTAGGTCGCCGCGATCATCCGCTCATAGTCGTCATTTCCACCGCGGGAGAAGGTGATGCGTCGGGAGAGAAGGCAAATAGGAAGGGCGAAAGTGAGCGAGGAGCACAGTGAGCTGGTCAGACACAATCACATAGCCCCTCCAACGAAAGAATGGGACCCAGAACGCCTCATTGACTCAGTGATCCCAGCCTTCCCCACTTGGATATGGCAAAAGGGCGAAAGCGACCGGGATTATAGAATTGGGGGTATCAACTTTAGGTATTTGGACGTGTGGGTTTAAAACCGATGACGCGTATGAGTCCAGGGTTTAAAATAGACTTTAGTCGAGATTGACCAATAGCGGAAGAAATTTCAGGTAGCCATCAACGGTAAATCTGGAGAAGTGGTAAAAAATTGTCAAAGAAACCAGAAAAAGAAAAGCTTATGTGCTTTGGTTTCTTTATTAGTATATATCCGTCAAAATAGGTGTATATCACCTTACTTGTTACATCTCAGTTATTGTAAAACCTTAGAGAAAATTGCAAAAATGTAAAGAAATAGTCGTAAATACAAATACGTAATTGAAGCAAACACATCACACCATTAGATACACCTTATTGTTGAGGTTAACGAGTTGCTCATCTCCAAGTCCGTAGGTAGAATAGAATAGATTACTTGGAGCAGATGTTGTGGATGATCTCCATCTTACCAAGGATCAAGGAGGCCTGATCCTGCACGACCTTCCATGCATCGGCAACGTGGTGGTCCTCCGTGAGCGTGCTCCCCACGGCACACCTTAGCATGAACATGCCACCTACATTTGCAGAGCTCGTGTAGGGGCCGGAGGTGACGGCGTTGACCTGCTCGAGGAGGGCTCGGTTGAGGTCGTTGGCGGTCTTTTGGCCGCCAAACTTGTCGAGCGGCCGAATCCTGAAGCACACGAGCGCGAACGTCCTGTCCGTCACCACCTCGAACCTCTCGTCGGTTCTTACCATGTCCTCGAACGCCACGGCCATACGCACGTGGGAACGGATGTGGTCGCGCAGGCCGTGGATGCCGTAGCAGCGGAGCACGAGCCACATCTTGAGCGCGCGGAAGCGGCGGGTGAGCGTCATGTTCCAGTCCTTGTAGTCCACCACGTCGTGGCCCTCGGACGCGGCGTCCTTGAGGATGTACTCCTGCTCCGTCCCGAGCGCCGCCACCAGCGCGCTGGGCTTCTTCACCCACATCGCGCAGCAGTCGTTGTTGGCGAGGAGCCACTTGTGGGCGTTCATGCTGAACGAGTCCACGGCCTCCACGCCGTCTATCACGTGGGTGAACTCCGGGCAGACCAGCGCGGAGCCGGCGTATGCCGCGTCCACGTGCACCCACACCCCGTGTGGCGCGGTCACGGCGCAGAGCTCGGCGATGGGGTCGACGGCGGTGGTCTGGGTCGTCCCGATCGTTGCGCACAGGAATAGGGGCACAAGCCCAGCATCAACGTCGGCCTGCATGGCGGCCTGCAGTTCGGTCGGCGACAACGCGAACATGTCGTCGTGGCAAGTGTGTATCGCCCGGCAGTGATCACGCTGGATGCCGGCAATGCGTGCGGCCTTGCGGAAGGCGAAGTGAGTCTGGTCGGAGCAGTAGACGACGAGGTCGCAGATCCTGTTCTCGCCGATCTCGGCCAGCTTCCGGTCCCTCGCGGCCACGAGAGTGCAGAGTATGGCCTCGCACGAGGTGCCAAGAATCGTGCCCCCGCCGCCTCCGGCAAAGAGGAGGCTCTCCGGAAGGTGCAATGCCTTGCCAAGCCAATCCACAACCACCATCTCGAGCTCAGCGGCGGCCGGCGAGGCGGCCCACGTGAAGGGAACGACGTTGATGCCGGCGGTGAGCGCCTCACCGAGAGCGCCGATGGTGCTGCTCGACGCCGGGAAGTGCGCGAAGTGGCGGGGGCTCTGCCAGTGCGTCATGCCGGGGAGGATGATGTCGCGGACGTCCTTGAGCGCGGAGGCAAACGCGTCCGGCTCCGGACGGCACGGCGCCTCCGCGGGGAGCAGGTTGCGGAGAAAGCCGGGGGTGACGCTGGGGTGCACGGGGTACTCGGTTATGAAGTCGATCACCTGGTGACCCTGGCGCTGGAACTCGTCGGCGTCGAGCAGGTTGGGGCATCGCACCTTCTTCTCCGGCGTGTGCCCCACCACCACTGGGACAGCTCCCTTCACGACGGTTGCAACGGTGACAGTGTCCAAGCATTGCGCCGTTGGGGCCATTTGTGAAATGCACTCGAGTTTTTTTGATGGCCCTACGTACGCGCTGCGCACTGCCTACCTGGTAGGGTGAGGAGATGATCTGGAATGGATTGGTGCCGGTTCTTGAGCAGCCCGGGTGCTATTTATAGAAACCGAGTTTGTCTATTGGCACGTACATAGTAGCCTAGCTAGTACCAACAAGGTTTTTCTAACACGTTCAATCAATGTAGTATATGCTATTCTTTATCAGGTTTGCTAGAAATCAGTTCGACTGACTTCGCGAAGTCTCAGTCGACACGTACATAGTAGCCTAGCTAGTACCAACAAGGTTTTTCTAACGCGAATGCAATGTGGGTGCACGCATCCACCTTCAATCAATGTATTATATGCTATTTTTTATCGGGTTTACTAAAAATCAATCGACTGATTTCGCAAAGTCTCAGTCGACACTATAATCCGTTGATCTTACATCGAGATTCGTGCAAACAGTTTTTTTAGTTTTTTTTTTCTTGTTACATACTATACTACTTGACTGAGACACTTCACGAAGTCTCAGTCGACTGAGACCTAGACACTCCTATTCTTTATTTGATACACTGAAGATATACAAGCCGATTCTTTTGGATTTGTTGAAATACGAATGTATCTATACAAGAAGACATGTCTAGATACATCTAAGACAAATTATTTGGGACAAGGGTAATATTTAGCAAAAACAATGCTCTCTTGGGAGCTCAATTTGCTTCCTCTCTTGCTCACATTCATGAAGGGAATAACATCCATAATGATATCCCCCCTCCACTAGTAGAAAACAGGGCTTTGGTTTAGGCCTGGTCAGCCCATTAGTCCCGGTTCTTCCACTAACCGGGGCCAATGGGAGCAACGGTCCCGGTTCGTGAGGCCAGGGGGCCGAGCGGGCCACGTGGGGCATCGGTCCCGGTTCGTAGGTAACCTTTGGTTCCGATTGAAGACACGAACCGGGACCAATGTGCCTCGTTCCTGGCCCACAACCATTGATCCCGGTTCGAGGCTGGAACCGGGATCAAAGGGGCGACCGTTCGCCTGGTGCGAGCCCTTTAGTCCCGGTTGGTGGCTCAAACCGGGTCTAAAGGTTTGAACGTTCCGTTTCCCACGACGTTTCGCGCTCCGAGAAAGAGGCAACTGTTTCCCTCTTCTTCTCCTCGGCGAGCGCTACAGCAACTTCTTCCCCTCTTCTTCTCCTCTCTTCTCCTCCATTCTCCTCTCTTCTTCTCCTCCATTCTCATCTATTCTTCCCCATATCTTCTACCATGAGTACTCCAATCACTCGCTACGGGGGGGGGGGGTGCTCGCACATGGCACGACAAATCTCGATGTCGTCTATACGAACGACAGCTCCATGGTGACGCGTTTTCTTTCCCAATTTCAGAAATGGCTTCAAGTGGCGGATGAGAATGACAAGTTCATAGGGCTTGATTTCGAGTACACGGTCAACCAAGAAGAAGTTGCCATCATCCAACTATGCTTCAAGCAACATGTCATGATCTTCCAATGGGCAAGGTGAGTTTTGAGGGTTTTCTTTGATCAATTAACAATTTATAGATTATTATGAAAATTGCATAGGATAGAAATATCTTTTTAGTGTAAATTGTGATGATTTGTTGACTTGAACTTGCCTTGTGATACATGTTATTTGTTGTGATAATTGTGATGATTTGTGATACATGTTATTGACTTGTGATAATTGTGATGATTTGTTGACTTGTGATACATGTTATTGTTGGATACAAAAAAAGCAAATGCAGTGTGGTCTAATATAAAAACAGGCCCCAACAATTATTGGTGGCATATAAATCTAGTAACCAATGGGAACAACTTTAGATATGAAAATTGCATATATATAGGATATAGCAATATATATGTTCTATTTTGAATCCTATGGCAAAGATCAATTTCTCTTAAGTTTGTAGTAATATTTAACATTTGTTCCATTTTAATTTGTTGATGTTGCAGTAGTGACAAGAACTGCCCAACACTCAGACTTCCTACGCAGCGGCATAACTTTTGCTAGCGTCGATGTAAGGAATGACAAGCTGAAGATGAGGCGCAGCTTCGGTATTGAGATACCAGCTGGCTGCCTTATTGATATCCAAGACATATTCAAGCTTGACTATGCGAGGACTTCGATGGCTTCTATGGCAGTCGCCTTGATCGACGATGACTATAAAGTTGCGTGTCGGCGATGACTATGCGACGATGACTTCGATGGCTTCTATGCCATTAAAGTGCTTCTATGGCAGTCGCCTTGATCGACGATGGCTTCGTCGGCATCGAGCAGGTTGGGGCATCGCGTCTTCTTCTCCGGCGTGTGCCCCGCCACCACCGGGACAGCGCCCTTTACGACGGTTGCAACGGTGGCAGTGTCCAAGCATTGCGCCGTTGGGGCCATTTGTGAAATGCACAGTTTTTTTTATGGCCCTACGTACGCGCTGCGCACTGCCTACCTAGTTTGGTGCCGGTGATGGCCCTAGGGTGAGGATTGGTGCCGGTCCTTGAGCAGCCCTAGGGTGAGGAGATGATCTGGAAATGTGGATTGGTGCCAATTCTTGAGCAGCCCCGGGCGCTATTTATTGGAACCGAGTTTGTCTATTGGCACGTACATAGTAGCCTAGCTAGTACCAACAAGGTTTTTCTAACACGTTCAATCAATGTAGTATATGCTATTCTTTATTGGGTTTGTTAAAAATCAGTCGACTGACTTCGCGAAGTCTCAGTCGACACTATAATCCGTTGTTCTTACATCGTGATTCGTGCAAACAATTTTTTCAGTTTTTTTTTCTAATTTCATACTATACTACTTGACTGAGACTTCACGAAGTCTCAGTCGACTGAGACCTAGACACTCCCATTCTTTATTTGATACACTGAAGATATACGAACTGATTCTAACGCGGACGCAATGTGGGTGCACGCATCCACGTTCAATCAATGTAGTATATGCGATCCTTTATTTGATACATTGGAGATATACGAACTACTTGTCATAGATTTGTTTAAACACAAATGTATCTAGAAACGAAAACGTGTCTAGATGCGGATCGTGTCTTTGATACCCTTGAGATATACTCCCTCCGTCCGGAAAAACATGTCCCCAAAATGAATAGGGGACATGTTTTTCCGGACGAAGGGAGTACGAATTAGGCCTTCCGTAATGCATTGTATCTTAGCTCGTTATTCTAGATAGTAGTGAAATATAAGAGACAACCTCTCTAATGCATTATTTCTTAAGAGTTGTATCTAAGTGTACTTGTATTTAATGATTTTGGGCTTATCTTTGCATGTGACTGGGCTAGCAATATTTTTTGCCTATGGTCCCGTGCAAGAGTTGTATTTTATATATGATATAACCCAATCTCTTTCTTCATTAAATACGATGCCACATCAGCAAATTTCCTATGATACCGCGCTAAGATACAACCATTAGGGATGGCCTTAGGTATTTTCCAGGCAAGCTTGCTACACTTAAGCCATTAAGTGCATTTCTAAGCATTTAATGTCAATGATTCACATTCCAATTGCATGTACACGAAATTTGGGCAAGAGGTGTCTTGAAAAATCTTATTGGTGGTATTTTGTCTATGCTTACACTAACATCTCCAAAGAAAATGAGTAATAAACACCAGGGGTCTAAGACTCAGCCACCGACGTGGAGCTTAGTGATTATTATTTTTATGATAAAAATTCAAATAGATCTAGAAAAATAAAAAAGATGCATCTTGTTAAGATATGACTCATATTGAGTGTGGTAAAAAATTCCAAAATGTTTCGCAAAAATTGTTGTAAATTGCTCGGAAATCGGACCATCTCCAAGGAAAAAATATGTTTCGAGAGGAACGGGTCAAGTTTGAATATTAATCTAGCTTCGCTTCCTCCGTTGGCCTTGAAATGTTTCCACACTCAACACACACTTATAGAAGTGTGATGTTAAAATCTGTCATTTTTGGGGTACGTTTGCCATATTTAAGATATTCAATGCATTTCTAGACATTTAAATCTTAGAAAATACTGAATCACTTAGATGTTATGCAATGTTCAAAATAAATAACTCATGTGTAGTATATTACATGTAAAAATGTATTTTGGTATACGAAATAAAATCATATTCAGTAAAAGGAGTTTGTTGAGCTTAACACTCAGCGAAATCCCATGTATTTGTTGAAAGCAACACTTGGCGAATCAGTGTTGGATTCTACTTGGTTCCCTCGATCATCCATAGACCGCAATCAGCCCGGCCGATTCCTCCCATATGCAATGGCGCACACCACTCCTCCCACTTTTCTCTCCTTTCTCCCCCTCTCCCTCTCCCTCTCACTTCTCTTCTCTCACCGACTTCCATTAAGAAGTTTACCTTCGGGCGCCGCACAGTCGAATTTCACATAGGTTTGTCCTATGTGACCTCCACACGTGTAGATTTTGAAGGATTGTTCAGAACTTATACTTAATTAATTTCTTACTAAGCTAAATATAACAACCGAGTTGAAAAGGGGTAGATTTACTGTTGAAAATAGTTTCCTTGTAATGGAGAATAACTATATACTGCTCCGGGTTGAACTAAGTAACTTATGTTTTAGAAGAAATGCCAATTCTACACAATGAGTTCATTAAACTCAATTAAATATGGCAGATGTCAACTTTTAACTGGAAATCGTCCCAGTTGTAGTGAATTAATCCCAAAGTAATCAGAGTCATAAATAATAAATATATCCATTGGACTTAATTGGTTTCGCAGATATCCAAACAAATAATCACAATGCACAGTAAATTATTCCCAAAGGAATGCTTCGGTTGGTGTGGTAGCATAGACATAATTGGTCTGCAACCTATCTAAGTCAAATACATGGAATATAATATAAAATAATATTAATTTCTATATAAGTACATAATTAAGAATTACACTAAAATTAAAAAGGCTAAGGATCCCACATATGTGTAGAACTGTAGATAGCAAAGACACCATGGTGCCTCAATTTCTAATACAGTGTTTTAGTTTTAGTTTCCAACTATAGACTTTTGAAAATGTAAGTTATCATGTCAATTCAAATACTGATTTAAAAAGAATGAGAAGTTAGTTATGTATGATTAAAAAATTACTCCTCCGATCCAAAATAAGGGACACAATTTTGAACTATGGTTGAACATACTTATATTATAAATATGTACGTTGCAAATGAGAAAAATTGTCTCTTATTTTCGAAAATATTTGCAAAATTGAAATTTCCAAAATCATATATTACGAAAATCGCTCTTCAAATGACATTTAGAATTTAGAAAGATTAAAAACAAATTTTCATTTTTTTCAATAGTCAATTGTTGAATCTGTTCATGTACTTTCCTAAGGCTAATATACTTGGCATATTTGTCTAGACCAGCTACTGTTATATTTAATATTTGCGAAATTCATGTGACTCCCTTTTTGTGGTACAACAATGAAGGTATGCGGCCTTTTTACATAGATTTAACCGCACGAACGCATGGATTGAACAACTATATCGATTGAATTTCCTAAATAATGCACACAAATATAAGATTGGTGCCAACTAATCGAGTACTCTATCCTTAGCAAAGGAGCGGACAATACTACAACAGAAGTTGAAACCACTATTCGCTAGAAAATATGAGAGTCAATGACGGTGGAAAGACTACTCGATTGGTGATGGCGGGATAAAAGGGGACTTGGGTAGGTAGTACACTTATAATTGCTTCTTCAGTATTTGGTTCATTTCTCGGTGTTTGTATACTAAGTTTGTCCTTAAAATAAAGTGAAGTATGCAGTTGTTATGATATGCTTATTTTATTCGATGAGTGCAAGCATACTGCAAAATGCCCCATAAATAATCTGGACTCCCTAATAAGCAAAAATAGGATAAATATTTACTAAATTAATTATGGCATTTTTAGGTATGGGATATTTGGATTATTTTTTGGGATGTCTACACAAATTGAGATTTGTTTCCTGTTTGTTGGAAAATGAACTACCAACGTTCTCTCATGATTATAAAATTTTCAGGATATTATTATTCTATTTTATATTCATCATTCACGAAATGGTTCACAGACAATAAATATATTTTTTTGCCGGATGCAAACAAAGAAGTGGTTATGAAAAGTATTATAACTATGAACCGTTTCAAAATCTGGTCTGTGTAGATGCACGGTTGATGACCGGTGATCATCTTATCGTGGTCACCAAGAGCCGACGTCCCTGTCACACTGACCAACGGAGTATGTTGCTTAGTAGTTTTAGTCGCAAAACATAATTATAAGGCACATGTACGTCTCTCACACTGGTATTAAATTATAGCGCGCCATACATAATAACGTGGCCCCTGGAAATATGCTATTAGCATGCTATGGCACGCTATAATGTGCTATTAGCAAGACGTTATACAGTGATCAATTTAATGTTCCAATTCTCTACACGCTATTGTGTGCTGTTGGCGACGCTATAGCGGGCTATTTTTTCGGTGAGTATTATTCTTAGCAGTGACATTCGAGTGTCAGGCATACTCACTGGCAACAACTTACAATGACGAGCAATGTGGTTCTCACTAGTAACAATGACGAATTACCGCTGACGAGCGCCCCGCTGAACAGTGAAGTGCAGGGGGAAGGTGAATGTAGATGCGCATGTGAAAAAGAACAAGAACTTAGCCTCAGTTGCAGTTGATGCGTGAGATAGTAACAGCGAGTACATACATAGGTGCTGCGTTGCTTGGCTTCCAAATGTTAACAGATCCGGCCACTCTGGAAGCTATGGATTAGACAAAAAGAAAGTGGCTAGTGACTGCTTGTCCGTGGTGAAGAACGTGAAGACAGGCGAGTTTCTTGCTTGCTTTCACTTCATCATGGAAATTGGTGTACGTTCCAAATTATTTTTGGAGATCGGCGTTGCAATTCCATTTTTCTTATGCGGGCATGGTCGGCATCGTTCATAAGAGTCATGCTTGCTTTGCTTCATGGATTATGCTTCGACTCATGAAGCACATGGTCTGGCTGGTTTTGCCCCAGCATTGTCTGAGTGCCGCCATGTCTGGCAATCACCTCCTCTCGTTGATCTCGGTATCCCTAGAAATGTTATTGAGCCAATAAACAGTTGGCAATTCCAAAGGGAAAACTAATTGGCCTTTGCCGCGCAACAACATGCACACGTGAAGAAAAAAATACGAATCCCAGTCAACAGGCCTGCAGCGGCAATCACGCTAAATACGACTCTTCTGATTACGCATGCACGAAAGAAGCGTATTAAGAACGTAAGGCACGTTTCGTCGATCGATTGCATCGGAGATCTGGCACGTCTAGGCCACTATTAATGAAAAAATGGAGTATAGAGCCAATAATGTCAGAGCATATACCATCTCCAAATAGTACAAAATCATCTAACACACTGCACAATGGGAGTATGGGACGCACAATGTCACTGCACAAATAAATGCCATCTTTAATACGAATCTTCTGATTATGCAGGAATAAGAGTATCAAGAATGTAAGGCATGTTCGTCCTTCGATTGCATCGAAGATCTGGCACGTTCTACGCTATTACTAATTAACAAATGGAGTATAAAGCGGATCAATGTCAGAGCATATACCATCTCCAAATAGTACAAAATGTACTGGCACATGGCACAAAGTATGCGGCCTACAATGATAGCGCACAAAACAATGCCATCTCTAATATGATCTTCTAACAAAAGATTACGCAAGAAAAAGGAGTATTAAAAATGCCACATTTGATCCATGCCGATCGATTACATAGAGACATAATAAGATGCACACACTGTTATTGACATAGAGATCCACAAGATCAAAGTACGACCAGCACGTCAAACTTCATTAGATAACCCTGCAAATCGATCTTCTCAAACAGTGCAGCATTTATGACGAAATCACAACGCATCCATATTATATTTATAAAATCAAGCCATATCTCTATTGGCTACCTACCAGGGTGATTTTTTTTTTTTATGAATCCACGGGTGAGTTGCTGAGACATGGTTTGCAGCAAGTGCACATATGAGATATGACCACGTACGGTTGAACCATAGAGAAATGGTGACTGAATTTCTAGTAGAGTGATTCCATGAAACTATCAGGTAGACGCAGTGCACTACCTCGCAAGGAGCTCCCAGAGTTACGCGTAGATACAGTACAATGTAATCAACAATATGAACTGGCCTGTGGGCTCTCTTTCCTTCAAAAAAGAAAAGTTGTATGTGAGAGGTATACTTCTTCAGTGAAACAAGCTTATTGTGGACCGAGTTAACATTTATAGAATTTCTTAAGAGTTTCTATGAAAATTGTTCCACTAATATGAACATTACGTTGTCATTATGATAACTAGCGCCAACAATAAAAATAAACAAATGTAACTATGTAAGGATGAACTGTTCAAAACGTGCACTACCACAGAAACCCTTGACACAATCAGAAAAACAAGAGGGAGGTATTTGAATCCTGACTTGTAAGGGTATTTAGCATGCATTTTTCATTGCAAGCCATCTAAGAAAGTTTCAGTCGGCTCCAAACTACAAGTGTTGACTGAGAAATTGCCACTGCACAATGTCCTTATAACATTCTTAATCGGCTGCATACATATGCCTCCACATGATTGTTAAGTGTCTATACTACGCGAAGGGAGATCGATGTCAGAAGATGCCATGACCTAATACAAATTTGCAGATCGATGTTCGAATTGGTAACTTTATTGTGCCTCATAGTAGAGTTGCAAAACTACTATTATTAAATGAATGGAACATTCTGATTGCAAGGGGCATGTAAGAAAGGAATGACAACCTGCTTCTCTAATCTAAGCAAGGATCATTCCCTCGACTTCCTAGGTTTACAGGAAACTATGAAAAATTCATTTCCCCTTTGTTACTTAAGAAAAAATACCCCCCCCCCCTTGATTTGTTCTCCTATAATTGGATCCCATCAACATGTAAAGCAGGACGAATTCTTTGATTTTTTTAATGGAATATATTAATATTGCGAAGATACCAATTACATCAGGCCTCATCACCAACAAGATGTCTCAAATATATTTAGGATGCACACAACCCAAAAAGAAAATAGAAAAGGAAAACAAATCAAATGTCTCGTCACAATGATCAACTCCTCTAAGCAGCAGCACAAAAACCGCCACCTGAAAAACATAAAAGATCTTCAAAAGTGACGCCTTCAAGAAGGAAACAATGCAAAAGCATTGTCGTCGCCCGGTTCAAGATCTTAGGTTTTCACCCTGGAAAAAATCCGAGCTCTCAAAAAAATAGCATCAACATGGCAGTGCTGCGCCCCCCCCCCCCACTTGTCACTGCTACTTCTACAAGTTATCAATCACCTGGCATAGTCCATCACCTCCAAGGTCCCCTCCCCATTACCAACCCTCTGATCTCATCCACCACGACTTTATCCATCGCTGTCTACGCAATGTAAATCAAGATACCGACATGTCCATGGTGTCAAAAAAAAGTACAACTTCGTGTTGCACCCTCATGGAGCCATGTATGCTGATATGTTCATGCACGCCTGGATTATATCGATCTAGATATCCTTGGGATAGATCTTCGGCAGAAGTTCCGAAACACGTAGATGTCCAGAACGAAGAGGAACGATCATGAGAGTTGTTGCCGTGATGCGATGATAGCACGAGGACCGCTGGCTCCATCACGGCGGCGTCATCCCCGCCAGAGTGTAAGGCTCCGACCCACGCAGCCAACGTCCATCACGGAGGTGCCGACTACCATAAAAGGAGTTGACCTTTGGGTGCCACACCGCTGGTTTTCACATAGGCTTGTCCTACCTAACCTCCGCATGTGTAGATTTTTAAGGATTGTTCGTAACTAATAATTACCTTATGTCTTACTAAGCTAGATATACAGTTGGAAATTGTTTCCAGGTAATCGTGAATAACTATATAGTGCTTCGGGTTGAACTAAGTAAATTATGCTTTAGAAGAAAACATAATTCTACCCACTGATTTTATTAAATTCAATGAAATGTGGTAGATGTCAACTTTTAACAACTGAAAAGAATTGTAATGTATAGTGAATTAATCCCGATTTAATCAGAGTGATTAATAATAAATTCCAGATATCCAATGGACTTAATTGGTTTGACAGATAACCAAGCAAAATAATCATAATATGTAGTGAATTAATGCCAGTGGAATGCTATTCGGTTGGTGTGGTAGCATAGACTTAATTGGTTTGCAAGCTATATAAGTCAATACCTGGAATATAAGTTATGTATGATTAAAAAATTTATGCCTCCGATCCAATATAAGTGGCACAGTTTTGAACTAAGGCTGAACGTACTTACGTTATAAATATGTATGTGGCAAAAGACAAAAGAAGTCTCTTATTTTCTAAAATGTTTCCAAAATAGGAGTTTCCAAAATCATATATTACTGAAAACCGATCTCCAAATAACTGTTAGAATTTAAAATCAGTAAATAAAATATATAATTTTCTTCAATAGTCAAATGTCAAATCTATACATTTACTTTCCTTGGGATAATACACATGGTATTTTGTCTAGACCAACTACCGATATGTTTAATACTTGTGACATTCATGTGACTCTCTTTTGTGGTACAATATTGACAATATGAAACATTTTTGCATAGATTTAACCAAACGCATGGATTGAAAAACTATATATGTTGAATTGCTAAAATCTCACACATAGATATATGAGTCGGGCCAACTAATTGAGTACTCTCTCGTGAGTAAAGGAGCGGACAATTTAGAAGAAAACATGTACCATCTTTCGCTACAAAATATCACAACAAGAGTCAGAGACGGTGGAAACACTGCTCGATGCGTAATGGCGTGATAGAAGGGAAATTTAGGTGGTAGTGCACTTACCATGTATTTGGTTCAATTTTTTGTGTTTGTAAACAAAGTTTGTCATTAAAATCAAGGGAAGTACGCAGTTGTCATGATACAATTTCTTTCGTGGGTTAGCGTGGGCGCACCGAGCTGGGGTTCAGTCACTACTTCCCCATTGAAGAAAACTAGTCCCTGTAGATACATGGGTTGATGACCAGTGTTCTTCCTATTGTGGTCATCAAGACCCGACGCCCCTGTCACAAAGAACAACGGAATATGCTGCTCAATATTTTTAATCGTTAAATATAATTATCAGCGATGATCTCAAATATACGTCTCTCACGCTGGCATTGTTCTTAGCAGTGACGTGCGAGTATCAAGCAACGTCAGTGACAACAACTTGCCAGTGGCGAGCAATGTGGTTCTCGCCAGTAACCACTTACTAGCGGTAATTACCACAGATAATATGTTTAAATCCACATAAATTTTAGAAAAGGTTCATGTTTATCTCTACAAAGCAAAGGAAAATATTGGAAGGAACATCCCAAATTCTGATGGTGAGCGAAATATCTCTGTTTCATTTAAAATATATATTTTTTCAATTGTTCTTATATTTTTTGCGAGAATTTGTTCTTATATTAATATGGTGAAATCCTTGTAAACACATAACCATTCACAATACCAAGTGGTTGCCAACTCTTCCCTCATCTTACATGTCTGAGGTTCAACCCCCTCCCCCACCCCCCACCCCCCACTATACATTGCGATTTGAACCTTATTTTTTTAGAACTTTCCGTTTTTTTAGATTGGTGAGATTCGAACCCGAGTCTACGAAAAATCATGTAAGGGGACCATCATTGCGTACATAAGCTATAGCATAAAAATATTTCTACAATATCATATATCCATTCATTAAAAATTTATGTTTTTCAAATTTAAATAAAATTTCGTTGATTTGTCCGGAATGGATTTCATTTTTTTGTAGTTTCAAGAGTGAGCAATAATTTTTTGCTTTCAAAATTCGAAGCTTTGCTTTAAATTACATTAATTAGTAAAATAGAATAAAAGATTTAAATTGCATAATAATTGCGTGCTAATAATTATTTCATTATTATATGAGAAAATTACGTACCGTGAAAACTAAAGAAGAACATGAAAAATATATTAAAAATGAACAGGTAAAAACGCAATTGGGAAATTGCAGAGTGATGCATGAAATTGGTCTATATAGCTTCTTTTTTCAGGTTCGTCCATATAGAACTTATTTATGAAACATTGTTGGGTCTGGTGGGCAGCGTGTGATTCCAATAACCAGGACGTCGCAGGTTGAAAACCTGTCCCAACGTTACATTTTTTACGTATTTTTTCTCTGCCACATTTCTAATTTAAGTGCTTCTATACGTATAATTAAATAAAATATGAGGGGCATGTGGCAGTCAATCTGTATCCACTTAGATGGACCGCACACAGATGGACAGAGGCATCGTTTTTTAACACTCGAATAAGTTGCAGCAACCGTTTAGTATATTTTACAAGTTTGGACATCAAACTAATAGCTAACACAAGTTAAGACATCTATGATGTATTTAACTCTAAAAATCGGTGGTGAATAGCATGAAGATATGTGAGTTTCTTGCTTACGGTCACATCATCTTGGAAATTGGTGGACGTTGGAAATCGTTGTTGTACTTGTATTTTTCTAACGCGGGCAAGGTTGGTGTCGTTCATGAATTGTGCTTCGAAACATGCGTGAATCACATGGTCTAAGTAGCACTTGCGTCGCAAGAACATGTGCACGTGAAGAAAAATTAGGAATCCCAGTCAACAGGCCTGCAGCGGCAAATCGGCAATCACGCCACACAAACCAATGCCATCCACTAATGCGAATCTTCTGACAAAAGATTACGCTAGAAAAAGGAGTATAAATTATGGCATGTACAATAACACACTGCATCCATGGAGTATGCGGCCCACAATGACAATGCACAAAATAATGCCATCTCTAATACGAATCTTCTGAAAGAGTATTAAGAATGTAAGTCACGTTTGACTGCATCGGAGATCTAGCACGTCGACGCCATTATTAATTAAGAAATGGAGTATAAAGCCTATCAATGACAGAGCATATGCCATCTCCAAATACTACAAAATGTACTGGCACACTGCACAAATGGAGTATGCGTCACACGATGACACTGCACAACTCAATGTCAACTCTAATACGAATTTTCTAACAAAAGATTACGCTAGACGTGATCCATGCCGATGGATTACATAATCAGATGTACACAATTTTATTGACATGGAGATCCACAAGATCAAAGTACGCCCAGCACGTTAAACTTCATTAGATAATCCTGCAAATCGATCATGCCAAACAGTGCAGCATTTATGATGAAAACAGAGCACACCCAAAGCAAACCTTCATTCCTTCCTATAAGATCATATTTAGTAAATCAAGTTACATCTGATGGTGACGTACAAGGGTGATTTTTTCTTATGAATCCACGGGTGAGTTGCTGAGACATGGTTTGCAGCAAGTGCACATATGACCACGTACGGTCGAGTCATAGAGAAATGGTCACTGAATTTCTAGTAGAGTGATTCCATGAAACTATCAGGTAGACGCAGTGCACCACGTCGCCAGGCTGTCGCATAGTGACCCATAGATACAGTACAATGTAATCAACAAACTGTCAAAAAGTCAAGGTAAATAAAGTAATTATACCCGAGGAACTTTCAAAATAATAATTTAGGGGACTATTGGCAATAAACATCATTGACCATTTCCAGTATCCAAAACATGTAATCAAGATAACTCACAAAGGATAATTGAAGTGAACTTAGCACGAACATGTTGATTTGATATTTGGAAACATAACATTTGCACTACTGTCGGACATATCTGGACTTGTGTGAAATAAGTTTAAAATCATTTGAGCACAATATACCTTTTTTGTTGTTGGTATGAGCAGACTATACCTAATATAGGCTGTATGGGATGTGTCTTTCCTTCATGTTCAGGTCGTAAATATCCTGGGAGTTGAACTTATGTTGAATGATACTAGTTTGTGTAGGCTTTAAGAAATATGGTTTCTATAAAAGAAACAGAACAGGCCGGTGGCCTCTCTTTCCTTCAAAAAAGAAAAGAAAAACTCGATGTGAGAGATATACTTGTTCAGTGAAACAAGCTTACTGTGCAATGATTCAGTGAAACAAGCATGCCCACCAGAGTTTAAGACAGAGTTGAGATTGGCGTAAACATTTTTCTAGATTTATTTCATGCCTTCCAACGACGTGTGTTTAGTGCGAGGGGATGTTCCCGTTGACTATGACGGCGTCTGTGACGACTTTGTCAATTTCAAAATGATGCGGCGACACAATTTCTTGGAGGTACTTATAAGAATAGCTGCGCATGTACGTATTCATAGGGATGAATGTGCGCATAAATATGAGCATGTTGTGTTAATAAAAAGTTACCCATAGTTTCATGTTTGTGACACAAATTACCCCATTTAAATTTGTTTTCGCTTTCTCGGCTAGCTTTGTTTGAGACGTTGGCAAGTTTTCACATAACCAAGCATTTGCGATGTCTCTCCAGGGTCCAGGCTGTGCACACATGACGACGCATTAGAACGTGCGTGAGCGTGACAGAGAGAGAGTCTATATATATACATATAGGAACCCGATAGGAGTATTATCAACTACAGTAACCAGTAGCCATGGATCTAACAAGTGCTACCGCAACTCCGCAGGCACTAGGGCTCGTCCTTGTCCTCTTCCTCATGGTCGTGTACCTGGCGACACCCAGTTCGAGAGGAGACAAGCTGCGTAGCAAGATCCCTTCACCGCCGTTCAGGCTCCCCGTGATCGGGCACCTCCACCTCGTCGGCTCTCTCCCCCACATCGCCCTCCGCGACCTCGCCAGGAAGCACGGCCCCGACGTGATGCTCGTCCGCCTCGGCGTCATCCCCACACTCGTCGTCTCCTCCCCCCGCGCTGCCAAGGCCGTCCTCCGCACCTACGACCACTTTTTCGCCTCCCGCCCACACTCCCCCGTCGGCGACATCCTCTTCAACGGCTCCACCAACGTCGCCTTCGCCCCCTACGGCGACTACTGGCGCCAGACAAGAAAGATCGTCACCACCCACCTCCTCAGCGCCAGGAAGGTCCGCTCCAACCGTGTTGCCCGTGAGACGGAGGTGCGACTCGTCCTGGCCAGGCTAAGGGACGCGACGGCCGCAGGCTCGGCGGTGGACGTCAGCCAGCTCTTCAGCTACTTCGCCAACGACGTGCTATGCCAGGCCGTGGTGGGCAGGCTCCCCCGGGAGGCCGGCCGGAACAAGATGTTCCGGGAGCTGCTGGAGATCAACTCCAAGCTCCTAGGGGGGTTTATACTCACCGACTTCTTCCCGAGCTTGGCAAGGCTGGACATGGTGTCCCGCAACGCTTTGAATCACAAGAAAAAATGGGACGACCTGCTGGACGACATCATCGACAAGCACGCGAGTAATATGGCAAAGGACGATGACGAGACGGACTTCATCGACGTCATGCTCTCCGTTCAAGAAGAGTACGGCCTGATCAAAGATAACATCAAGGCAGTACTGATGGTATGCCTGTCTCCGCAGCTTTAATAATTTTCAATCAAATCAAAGCTTTACGATCGATCGAATCAATGTATATTTATAGGACATGTTTGAAGCTGGGACAGACACAACATATGTATCGCTCGACTACACCATGGCTGAGTTGATGCGGAACCCACGGGCAATGACCAAGCTGCAAGCCGAGGTGAGGAGCTGCGTGGGCAAAGGGAAAGAAATGGTCACCGAGGAGGACCTTGCAAGCATGAGCTACCTCAAGGCCGTGATGAAAGAGGCGATGCGGTTGCACCCGTCGGGTGCTCTCTTGATACCCCACCTCTCCGTAGAGGAGTGCGACGTAGAGGGCTACACCGTACCCTCTGGAACACGCTTAATGGTCAACGTGTGGGCTCTAGGCAGGGACCCCAGTTGCTGGGAGAACGTAGAGGAGTTCGTGCCAGAGCGCTTCTTGGAAGGAGCAAAGGATGCTGCTTGCGACTTTCAGGGGAACGACTTCCGCTTCTTGCCGTTTGGGTCTGGCCGAAGGATATGCCCCGGTATAAACTTCGCCGTCGTCACGTTCGAGATCATTTTGGCTAATCTCATTTATCACTACAACTGGGAGCTCCCGGAAGGGTCCCCGGGCATTGATATGGCCGAGGAATATGGGATAGATGTGCACCGCAAGGAGAAGCTGCTTCTCGTCCCACGCGTGGCTCACGACCTCTAGCTAAACATCGGTTCTCCATGTGCCTGTACTATCTATAATAAGTCGC
Organism: Hordeum marinum; assembly: GCA_022496015.1. Classification (NCBI taxonomy): domain Eukaryota; kingdom Viridiplantae; phylum Streptophyta; class Magnoliopsida; order Poales; family Poaceae; genus Hordeum; species Hordeum marinum. The sequence continues at coordinate 7,231,290 of CM039672.1, read as the reverse complement.
ATGTTGTTGTTTTTTCCGTCAAATATTTTTCACTAGTTTACCATTAAATCATAGAGTGGCCGCACCTACAGTAAGGCTAGGTGGTTACCAAGCAGCTCTACTCTATTCCATCATTAATTTGCAAATTCAGAATATTTTTCAAATTCGCAAACTAGAAATGTTTGCCGATGCACCACCCGGCGGAAGACCTCAAAATATCACCAGCACGTCGACGACACTATTAGTTAAGGGAAACACTTTGTATCTATAGTCTGATAAGACTCCAGCGTGAGACCCATTGTACGTCATCCATCTAGTCCAAATCTGACGCGCGGGGGGGGGAGGGGGGAGTCTTTCTTTTGTAAATAAGGAAATAAAATGAATCATCCCGTAACTTCTGCTAGTTCCTCAGATTCGATTCCAATCGGGACGCAGATTTTCATCCACCCCGAGCTCACCTCGCTCGTCTCGCGGCCCTCGCCAGATCCCCTTTCCCCCGGCTTCACCCCCTGCACATCCTTCTCTCCTCTTCGTCCTCTTCTAGTAGCACAACAAGCTCACCGGACAGCTCCGTCCCCCGCTCCGCCTTTTCTCCTCGTACATCGCTCACATATGAAGCTGCGGCACCCTTCACTACCGGGTGGCAAGCACACATGGCCGGGCCGCCGGGGAGGTTGACCAGCGGCGATATGTGGGGGTGCCAGGTACCCCAGGCACCGAGGAAACTTCTTAGGGGATGCAGGTGATTGCATTTGCAGGTTGCATGGTGCAACCGTCCTTCTCCATGGTGACGGTGCGGTAAATCACGCGACTAATGGTAGGAATTAGGAAACTACCCTTTGCATCCTTCGGTGTCTTATTTGGAACGATTTTGTCACCCTCAGATTGCGTTTCATTCTTGTGGAACAGTGTTACTTGACTAATTGACGTAGTTTCTTGATCCCGCAAGTCCCCTCGCTGCCCCTGAGCTCTGCCAGAATCATGCTTCCAATTAACAGTAATTCTGTTCTGAACATACTCTTTTCATTCTTAACACTAGTTCTGGTCTGAACATGCTTTTTTCATGCTTCTTATCCATGGTGATTTTAAATTGTAATACACATGCTTCTTCGATGGAGAGTATGCTTCCATAGGTAAACAAAACTATGTAGGTGACACCAAACATGCATACCCATGTTGTCGCAATCTTAGTTTGTTTCTGTGTTCAATGTACATATTTCATGCTTCCTGCGCGCTTCAAAAGAGTATGTTGCCGCAATCTTACTTCAAAAGACAAGTCAGATCCATATACTGTACATATTTCATGCTTCCTGCGTGCTTCTGAATCCAGTTCAAGTGATTCTTTTGTTTATGCAGATTGCATCCATCCTTTCTGCCGATGTCGAGTAATCAGTCATACATATTTGCATTGTGTGTGTCCTAAGGTTGCAGCATGGTTCCATCCAATCTTATATTTGCTTAGCTTCATGAATTTGCTTTAACCAATACCAAACATGCTTCGTTCTTTCTCGTTTTTTTATTCCATAGGTGGTGCTTCCGTTGCCTCGTATGTATGGCTTCTGTTGTATAGATGTTATGCTGCTCACATTGACATACATTCTTCATTTGCCTGACATGTTTCTATGGTTTAGGTGTTTATCTTGCTGGTAATTAAATTGTGCTTCTACCATTACCAATGTGTGCTTGTTTTATTTCTTGCATATTGTCTTGTGTTCTCATCTATTTCAAATATTATTCACAACATTTTATTATTTCTTGCACATGTTTTCATGGTTTCCAAATCAAACGACAACCGCTGTGAGTATCTGCTTCCGTTAATTCTCATCATGAATAATCCTATGTTTTGACATTAAGGCTGAGGTTGTTGTTCACATATCCACCGCATGCGACTATGCTTCACCGTTTATTTACACATGTACAACAGTTATGGCGAAATGTTGCATCAATCACTGCCATTGTATGCTTCTTATTGTACTGTACTAACATTTTTGTCATCATAATACATTCCACTGCAGGTGCACTCCTTCTTCTTTCTGAATATTGTCTATTTATAGATATTTTTCCGCACCCGACTTCAACCATGCTTATTCTTTGTACACAATGCCAATGAGGCTATGTTGATGTCGAGTGCGGTGAATGGGAACTAACACTGCTATTCGCCAACGACTACTATGTTGGCCATAGGGAGCTTATGTTTTGTATAGTGTATTTTTATTGATGAGCCCATTTAGTGCGAAGACGGCTGGGCGAAAGTCGAAATAGTGTCATTGTAATATTGTTCAATTTTTTTATTAATTAAAAGAGTTGAAAATTTTCACCGTCGCAATGTGTCACCTTGAGTCAAATTCGCAGTTGTCTCACCCTTCTCCCGGATAGTCTCTAACATGTCCCACAGCTATAACACTCTATCTCCTTCTGTAAGTTGTCATCGTCACTTGCAATATACACTAAACACCACAGAATATACGACCATGCACTCTCTCCGCTTTTGACAATTTCAGACTTTCCGTTACTTTCTCGGATCCTTCATGGTCAACCCCCATCCATCAACTAGCACCGATAGAGCCAATAACCAACTTGAATCTAGTACTCGTCAACACTGCTTCAGCACCCTTTGCACAATTTTTCTAACCAGATGTCTGACCACCAGTGTCTTAATTAGATTATCGTCGTGTCCCATGCTTACTGCATGCCTCGCTGCTATCACCGCGTCGAGCCTCCGTTGTCCTGGTCGAGTCTCTAGGGCTGCCGACCCACACCACTCAAACCCCTACTGCAGACAACCACCGATCATCACCGACCAATGTCGGATATCACGTCTCCATCAGACCAGTGGGCCCTAGTTCTATCTACGTGTCTCTCGCTATCTCGCTGAAATAGGCTCCGACTGTCTGTTAACTTACGCCGCAACCCCTCCATCAGCTAAGAGTGAAGTCTTTCGCTTGACTCTAGCTCCACCTTCAACATGACTCCATGTAGCTGGCCGTGCTACCCCGGGCCTCGTCTACTTCGAACTCTCATGTGTACACCGCCTTGAATCAACCCTGCGCCATAGTCCGTCGAAGCCCCATAAGCCCTCAGGCCCGCACCACGTGTTTCCAAGCCCCAGAATTCGGCCACCATCAGCATCATGTTCCTGTGTCGTCACCACTGAAATCCCCGATGTCTTCTGCTTTGAACGACATCCCCATCGATCCGTCAGACAATCCAGTCCGACCCAGCCAAAATATACGACTACAACCATGCTCCACCTTTTGGAAGACAACATAGCACTAGTGGAAAAAGGTCCATTTGTCCCGGCTCCAGAGGCCCATCTGTCCCGGTTCAGGACCCGGGACTAAAAGGTCGGGACTAAAGCCCGTGACCTTTAGTCCCGGTTCGCTTACGAACCGGGACATATGGGGCTACACGTGGCCGCTCCGCCGAGCCCAGGCAGGATGGCCTTTGGTCCCGGTTGGTAACACCAACCGGGACCAAAGAGCGTCCACGCGTCAGCAGTTGAGGAGCTTTTTTTTTTAAAGAGGGGGGAGGGTTTGAGGGTTTTGGAGGGTTAATTTAGGGGTTTCATATATTTTATTAGCTAGCTAATAGAGAGAAGTGACCTCTCTTATCTTCGTGCTTTGTCATGACGCTACGTACTATACGTATAGAGAGAACTCGCGACACGCTAGTTAGTTAGCAAATGAAGGAAACCATTAAGTACACAAGAGCGTCATGAACCTATACAGAGATAAGTGATTGACCTCCTCCTTCTTCGAGAGATTGGTCAAACAACAAGTTTTCGTATATCTATCCTATGTTACAATCCCTAACATCTAATGTCAAGTTCCAAATGGTATTCTCCGGCTTTATTGATGACGTGGTCAATAAAGAATCCCGCCAATTCCTCTTCAATTGCTCGTATACGATCTTGTGGTAGGAGTTCATCCTGCATCCGCCACATCTAAATTGAAGAAGATGCATGGTCAATACATGTATATGAATGAAACTCAACACAAATGATGGTCATAAATTAAAATTGTGAATAATATTTTTGCTTACGCACTTCATATTCTTTTTCAGTGTAGCCCCGCTTATTAGGATTCATCGCGTTATAGATGAACTCGGAAACGTAGTATCCACAAAAACTAGTCCCTTATTCCTGCAACAAGCACTATACGAGAAATAGAGGTCAATCAAACTGATAAGCAAGCATGCTAAATGGTATATATTGATGAAACTAGGTAGAATCAATGGGACATGGACGGAACTAGGTAGTATATATTACTTACATTCGGGTGTCTAAATTGCAGCTGGGTAGGCAGTCCCATAGCAATTTTGGTGAAATCTTTCCAAACCATGCGAGACAAAGAAAATAATTACTTGATATATATCAGGAAATGAACAAAGTTGCCTATATGGTGTGATAATGATCGACTGAACTTACCTCTGGAGCATTTCAGTGAGGTTCGCATAAAACTCGGGGTTATTTCGTCTCGAGTGTAAGACGGTTACTACTCCCCGCACAAGCTTAATCTCTAGTAGAATAAAGTGGTGGCTGTGCACACATGCATAGCTCATCAATTACATTACTATACCCTCGAGTAATAAGGGAGAAACCGAATATGCACAAGACAGTAACACTCACTTGAAGTTGTAAGGAAAGAGTATTTTGTCTTTGTTTGATTTTTAATCATCGATTGTAGCAAGTTATCCTTGGTTTGTTCGGGAAGCAGTTGAACTGTCAATTCTTGTATGATATTTGGGTTAATGAACCCAATGTCATACATTTCTGCTTTTCTGCATTCGACGATCTTCAATCTGCATAATACAGTGATGAGGATAATTTTACACACACACACACACACACATATATATATATGCAATGAAAGAGATGAGCTATATATAGAGAGACTTAATTACAGAAGTACTTACAAATAGTAGCAAGTCATGATTTGTATGTCGATGTCCTTTTGATTGTAGAACTGGAAAAGCTCTTGAAATTCAACATTAATCACCTCCTCGCCATGGAAGTCATGCTTCTCTTTAATACTCATCATCAAACAATCCAACCCAGACTCGCTGCAGGTTTTCATGTACCAATCATGCAATTGTCTCATCATCGTTCCTAGAGGAGGACTTCCATCTTTGATGAGAGGCTTCCCCTACCGGTATTTGAAATTGTCCACCTCCAACGGCTCAAACACTACATCATCGCTCAAGTAATCATCAGGTTTGGTACCGAGCACCATCCCTGGATGATCAGCAGCGATATCGGTAGACACCTTCAATGGGGGGGCACGATTGGTTAGCCTGTTCGCTGAGATGAGGAATTTTTTCCCACTTCTTCGTTTTGCTAACCTCTCATCACTGGAAGTAGTTCCTGTCCACACCGCATTTTGATATGCCTTTTTAGTAGCGCGGACATAGTTGGCATCCAACGGTGGCGGTGGTGGTCGCTTCAGGGCCTCGATAGTGCGCTTTGCTGCCACCGGATCTATTGTCTGCTTCGAAGGTGGAGCTTTCTTTGCAAAATGGGCCCTCACTTGGTCTTGAGAGATCTTCGTGGTTTCCTCCGCGGTCCTCTCGTATGGCAACTTTTCCAATGGCTTGAGAGACTTAGGACCGTATTCATATGGCTTCCTACCACTGGCTGTACTGCTAGCAGCCGGAGCGATGGTGTCTCTCTTCAGTCATTGCTTACGAGGAAGAGGAGGAGGCGGTGTGCTTCGACGCGTCGGAGGAGGAGGCGAAGTGCTCCGACGCGCCGGAGGAGGAGGTGGAGGAGGAGGAGGAGCGGTGGCGACTATCTTCTGCCGTTGCTGAGGAGGTGGAGGAGGAGGCGGACTGCTCGAACACGCCGGAGGAGGCGAAGTGCCTTGATCATCGACGTCATGCGCCGGACGAGGCGAAGGAGGAGGCGGAGTGCCTTGCTCCCTCGCCGAAGGAGGAGGAGGAGGAGGAGGATGAGTGACTTCATCACTCGCCGGACGAGGTGAAGGAGGAGGCGGAGTGCCTTGCTCCCTCGCCGGAGGAGGAGGAGGAGGATGAGTGCCTTCATCACTCGCCGGAGGAGGAGGCGGAGGCGTCCAGTTTGGAAGCTTGATGTACTCCTTCCGCCATAGACATGTAATCCTCAGAGAAAATCTCAGCTGAGTCTCCCCTTCAGCTGTGGGGTGGTCAAGCTGGACCTCCTCATATCCCCCCATTATTTCATCCACTTGCACAACAGCATAGTCATGTGGAATCTGACCGTGGTGAAAAGTTCCGTCGGTTCGAGGAGGTGCAACATAGCCGTCAGCCGCCTTGAAGGTGAGGTTAACGCATTTTGTTAGAAGCTCGCAATGTTGGCCATCTGTGATAGCATCCACGGAGTAGCTAGGAGCCGTGAAGTCAGGCTGTTGAAGGAGCTCCGTGGAAGCCACACGGCTTCTCCGCTGAGATGGCAGGGTAGCTTTCGGGGTAGCTTCGTGCCCCTGATCAAGTTGCTGGTTGGGAGCTCGCCGGCTCATAACTTCTTCCTCTAGCCTTCGTACTCTTGCATTGAGCTGCTGCACAACGCTCAGCTCATGTTTCCTCTTCCTCTCCCGGCTTTTGTAACCGCCTGCGCCGGGAAACCCATGCTTCCATGGAATGCAGACTGGCGTGCCTCGTGTTCGTCCAGGGTGCTCAGGATTCCCGAGGGCCTCAGTCAGCTCGTCCTTCTCTCTGTTGGGAATGAACCTCCCTTCCAGCGCTTCCTTGATAACTTGCTGAAGCTTCCTGACGGGTATTGCAAGTTGCTCGTCCGTCCAAACGCACTTCCCTGTTTCAGGGTCCAAAGTTCCCCCAACCCCGAAGAACCAAGTCCTTGAACGGTCTGGCCAGTTCGCTGTCTCTGTTCGACCCATTTAGCTTGCACGGCATCCTCCCATTTGACCCACAACGGCCGGGCTCTGAGGTAGCCACCTGACCCCATCCGATGGTGAAACTCCTTCTCAGCATTTTTCTTGTTTATCGCTGACATTTTCTTACTCTTTTCAGAAGTCTTGTAGGCCACGAACGCATCCCATTGATCTCTTATCCCCAGATATCGGCCGACGAATACTGGAGTCTTCTCTTGGTCGACAAACTTAGCTTTCAACTCATTCTTCCACCTCCTGAAAAGATCTGCCACCTCCTGACCAGTGGCTCTATAACTGGATTACTCTCATCCTCCTCTGGCGGTAGGGTGAAATTTGCCTTCAGGTCCTTCCAAAGATCTTCTTTCTGTCTATCGGTGACATAAGAAACTTGAGGGTCGTAGTTCTTAGAGTTCTTAGCCGGCTCATTCCATTGCTGGATGGTGATCGGGATGTTGTCCCTGACAATAGCTCCACACTGAGCAAAAAATGCACCCTTGGTCTTCTTAGGTTCAATCGGTTCGCCATCATTCGTGATTAAGGTGATCGTGAACTTTTCATCAGCACACAACCTTTTCTTCGGGCCTCGTCTCGTTACCGAAGTTTCGATCGATCCGGAGGGCTATAAAAGAAGAAACAAGCTGAGTTAATATATGTACATACTAAAACAATTAATGCATCAATTAGTCAGCACAGGCTTAATTAATATATATACCTCGCCGAACGACTTTGCAACAGCTCCCTCCGTTCGGTCATCGGAGCCGTCATCATGGTCTCCTTCTTCCTCCGGCTCTCGGTCACCAGAGTCGTCACCATGTTCTCCTTCTTCCTCCAGCATTCGGTGACCAGATCCGTCATCATCATGTCCTAACTCTTTTGTGTCAAAATTGATTAACGATAAGAAATCGCCGCCACGGATCATGTCCCCCAACAACGTTTCCGCTTCAAAGTCTTTGTTCATGGTTGGATCCATGGTTTCTACAAATATTACAACATGGCAATAAATATACAAACATGAGAGATGGATATATTAATTAGTGGCAAACATAGACAAGGGATCATATTTGTGGCCTCGACGCTTCTACGGTTTGGGGTGGCCTCGACAATGCTTCTAGGGATATTGGGTGGCATCAACGCTTCTAGGGATATCTCGGTTTAGGCGGACTCGAGAGTTGGTCGGGCGAGAGGGGGTTGATCGACGTCCCCCCTCATGTCGAAATTACCGGAGTTTTCTATATGAACAAAAAAAATGGCGGCCGAACATATCATCACGCGGCGGCGGTAACCTACAAAGCACCAATACGGCAACATCGATACGGCGATACGGGATACGACAATTTCTATAAATAACATGTAATTAATGAGAGATAATATAATAAAACGCACATACACATACACATACACATACATGAACACATACATACACAAACACATATATGAACACATACATACACATACACATATATGAACACATACATACACATATATATGAACTCACATATAAAAAACATCATACACATATATATGAACAAAAAATATCATAAAAACAAAAAATCATCCTCACTATAGGGGAGAGGGATGTGGCCGGAGCAGTGGCCGGAGCAGGGTGGCGTGGGGCGGGGCGGCTGGAGCGCGGCGGGGCGACCGGAATAGGGTGAGCGGGGCGAGGCGGCCGAAGCGAGGCAGGACGGCCTGAGTGGGGCGGCCGGAGCGGGGCGGGGCGGCCGGAGCGAGGTCGGGGACGATGACTAGCGGTGGCGACGGTGACGGAGAGGGCGAGAGATTTGGGAAGCCTCACGGCGTGGGTACGGATCTGGCCTTCGGGGGAGCGAATGGGTCGAAAACTGCAAATTGTGGGCTTTTATACAAGGAGCATTGGTCCCGGTTGGTGGCACCAACCGAGACCAATACCCCCCTTTGGTCCCGGTTTGTGCCACCAACCGGGACCAAAGCCCTGTTTTCAGCAGTCCAAAGGGTGGGAAAGCACCCACCTTTCGTCCCGGTTGGTGGCACGAACCGGGACCAGAGGGGGGTATTGGTCCCGGTTGGTGCCACCAACCGGGACGAAAGGTGGGCATTGGTCCCGGTTGGTGCCACCAACTGGGACGAAAGGGGGGTGCTGCCCGAGGACAAATGTTTAGTCCCACCTCGCTAGCTGAGAGAGCTCGAGAGTGGTTTATAAGCGCTGCTGCGCCAACACTCTCGAGCTCCTCTCAACTGCAGGCTTACGGATCGCACACTCCTTTGTCTGTGGGCTTACTGGGCCTGCTGCGGGCCTGAATCCTGGCCTAACTAGCTGGTTTGGTTTCAAGTCGTATTCAGGCCGGGGTGGCTCAGTAGGCGGCATTTTTTTTAAATCCTGTTTTTTGTTTTGTTTTTTGCTTTAGTTATTTTCTTTTGTTTCTACTTATAGTTTTTAGTGATTCTTTTTGCTTTTAGGTAACAAAAATTATAAACTTTTTGTTAGTGCCATTAATTTTCAAATTGGAATAGTTTAAATGTGAATTCTTTGAAATTTGTGTGAATCACTAGTTTGTGAATAACTTTACTATAAAAATAGATTTTTGAGTGATTCTTTTTTCTGCTATTTAATATTACTTTTTTTAACATTATATTAAATTTGGTAATTTTTAGCTTATTTTAAATGGTTGTTTAAATCAAAAACATATTTTGTTATTTTAGTTTGTTATTAAAGTTGAAAAGCACTACAAATGAACTCTGAAAATGTTGAAAGTTGGCATGGTATCATCATTTCACTCACATAGCATATGCTAAAAAGTTGAGAGGGTTACGGCAAAAGCTAGATGTACTTCGTGTACAAAACGGACAGTCTCTTTCGAAGTATCAGGTTTTCGGACGGAAACTCATCTGTTAGAAAAGTCATTTCATTTTCTTGAACTTATTTGAACTCCAGACTATTTGTGAGTTCAAAATGCACCATTCAAAGCCACATCATCAATTTTCAACCCTTTCTGACTTCATTTGTTTATTTTCATGCAATTATTGATTTTTTAAGCTAAATGACACTGAAATTGAAAAGCACTACAAATGAACTCTAAAAAGGTTGAAAGTTGGCATGGTATCATCCTTTCACCCACATAGCACGTGCTAAAAATTTGAGAGGGTTACGGCAAAAGCTAGATGCACTTCGTGTACAAAACGAACAGTCTCTATCGAAGTATCAGGTTTTAGACGGAAACTCATGTGTTACAGAAGGCATTTCATTTCTTCACATGTAACTGCAGTGATATTTTAGATCAAAGGCATCATCATAATAGTTTTGGAGAGAAAGTCTTCACTTTTTCTCCGCTTGTGTCCTTTGCTTATTGCGTCATAACCATGGATAATCTTCATTGTTTAACAGGCTGCTTGGGTCAGCCTTGACTTTGAAGGGAGGAATTTCCTGAAACTTTTCATAATCTTCAGACATGTCTGTCGTGCCCTCCAATCCCAAGATGTCTCTTTTGCCTGAAAGACCTATGTGACGCTTTGGCTGATCGTATGATGTATTCGCTTCCTTATATTTTCCTTTTCTCAGTTTGTAGACATGTTGTTAACATAGAAAACCTGCGCCACATCATTGGCTAGGACGAATGGTTCGTCTGTGTACCCAAGATTGTTGAGATCCACTGTTGTCATTCCGTAATGCGGGTCTACCTGTACCCCGCCTCTTGTAAGATTGACCCATTTGCATCGAAATAAAGGGACCTTCAAATCATGTCCATAGTCAAGTTCCCATATCTCCTCTATGTAACCATAATATGTGTCAACCTTCCCATTGGTCGCTGCTGCATCAAAGCGGACACCGCTATTTTGGTTGGTGCTCCTTTGATCTTGGGCGATCATGTAAAATGTATTCTCATTTATCTTGTACCCTCTGTATGTCAATACCGTCAAAGATGGTCTCTTGGCCAACGAGTACAGCTCATCAGAAGTAGTGTTGTCACACCTGAGACGTGTCTGCAACCAACTACCGAAAGTCTTGACGTGTTCAGGTGTAATCCAGTCGTCACACTACTCTGGGTGTTTGGAGCGAAGAATGTTCTTGTGTTCATCGACATACGAGGTCACCGAGGTAGAATTCTGTAGAACTGTGTAGTGTGCCTGAGACCACGAATGCCCGTCCCCACATATTATTGACTTTGCTCCTAGCGTGCCTTTTCCGGTCAGTCTCCCCTCATACCGCGATTGAGGGAGACCAATCTTCTTATGGTCAGGAATGAAGTCAACACAAAACCCAAGGACATCCTCTGTTTGATGGCCCATGGAGATGCTTCCTTCTGGCCTAGCGTGGTTAGGACATATTTCTTTAGGACTCCCATGAACCTCTCAAAGGGGAACATATTGTGTAGAAATACAGGGCCCAGAACGACAATCTCGTTGACTAGATGAACTAGGACATGCGTCATGATATTGAAGAAGGATGATGGGAACACCAGCTCGAAACTAACAAGACATTGTGCCACATCACTCCTTAACCTTGGTAGGATTTCTGGATCGATCACCTTCTGAGAGATTGCATTGAGGAATGCACATAGCTTCACAATTGCTAATCGAATGTTTTCCGATAGAAGCCCCATCAATGCAACTGGAAGCAGTTGCGTCATAATCACGTGGCAGTCATGAGACTTTAGGTTCTGGAACTTTTTCTCTGCCATATTAATTATTCCCTTTATATTCGACGAGAAGCTAGATGGGACCTTCATACTCAGCAGGCATTCAAAGAAGATTTCCTTCTCTTCTTTGGTAAGAGCGTAGCTGGCAGGACCTTCATACTGCTTTGGAGGCATGCCGTCTTTTTCGTGAACACGTTGCTGGTCCTCCCGTGCCTTCGGTGTATATTTTGTCTTCCCATACACGCCCAAGAAGCCTAGTAGGTTCACACAAAGATTCTTCGTCACGTGCATCACGTCGATTGCAGAGCGGACCTCTAGGTCTTTCCAGTAGGGTAGGTCCCAAAATATAGATTTCTTCTTCCACATGGGTGCGCGTCCCTCAGCGTCATTCGGAACAGATAGTCCTCCGGGACCCTTTCCAAAGATTACTTGCAAATCATTGACCATAGCAAGTATGTGATCACCGGTACGGATGTGGGACTTCTTCCGGTGATCTGCCTCGGCTTTGAAATGCTTGCCTTTCTTTCGACATTGATGATTGGTCGGAAGAAATTGATGATGCCCCAGGTACACATTCTTCCTGCATTGTCCAGGTATATACTTTTGGTGTCATCTAAAAAGTGCGTGCATGCGTGGTATCCCTTGTTTGTCTGTCCTTAAAGGTTACTGAGAGCAGGCCAATCATTGATGGTTACAAATAGCAACGCATGCAGGTCAAAATCCTGCTGTTTGTGCTCATCCCACACGCGTACACAGTTTCCATTCCACAGCTGTAAAAGTTCTTCAACTAATGGCCTTAGGTACACATCAATGTCGTTTCTGGGTTGCTTAGGGCCTTGGATGAGAACTGGCATCATAATGAACTTCCGCTTCATGCACAGCCAAGGAGGAAGGTTATTGATACATAGAGTCACGGGCCAGGTGTTGTGATTGTTGCTCTGCTCCCCAAAAGGATTAATGCCATCTGCACTTAAACCAAACCATACGTTCCTTACGTCACCTGCAAACTCCTTCTAGTACTTTCTCTCGATTTTTCTCCACTGCGACCCGTCAGCGGGTGCTCTCAACTTCCCGTCTTTCTTACGGTCCTCTCTGTGCCATCGCATATTCTTGGCGTGCTCCTTGTTTCTGAACAGACGTTTCAATCATGGTATTATAGGAGCATACCACATCACCTTGGTAGCAACCCTCTTCTTGGGGCGCTCACCCTCAACATCACCAGGGTCATCGCGTCTGATCTTATAGCGCAATGCACCGCATACCGGGCATGCGTTCCATTCCTCGTACTCACCACGGTACAGGATGCAGTCATTAGGGCATGCATGTATCTTCTGCACCTCCAATCCTAGAGGGCATACAACCTTCTTTGCTGCGTACGTACTGTCGGGCAATTCGTTATCCTTTGGAAGCTTCTTCTTCAATATTTTTAGTAGTTTCTCAAATCCTTTGTCAGGTACATCATTCTTTGCCTTCCACTACAGCAATTCCAGTGTGGTACCGAGATTTGTGTTGCCATCTTCGCAATTGGGGTACAACCCTTTTTTGTGATCCTCTAACATGCGATCGAACTTGAGCTTCTCCTTTTCACTTTCGCACTGTCTCTTTGCATCAACAATGACCCGGCAAAGATCATCATCAGGCACATCATCTGGTTCCTCTTGATCTTCAGCTTCCCCGGTTGCAGCATCACCATATTCAGGGGGCACATAGTTGTCATCATCCTCTTCTTCTTTGCCGTCTTCCATCATAACCCCTATTTCTCTATGCTTGGTCCAAACATTATAGTGTGGCATGAAACCCTTCATAAATAGGTAGCTGTGAAGGATTTTCTTGTCCCACATGTAGGGCATGGACAACCCATAAAACCATTATGCTTGTTTGCCTCGGCCACTTCGAGAAAATGATGCACCCCCTTAATGTACTCGTCGGTGCGTCAGTTACCGTACATCCATTGTTGGTTCATCTACGTGCATTATATATAATTAAGTGTGTCAAAAACCATTACAGAACATCAGGACTACAGAAGTGACCAAATTAATAGAAGTTCATCATCACATTAAAACCAAAGTAGATACATAGTTCTCGTTGACCAACATATAGCTCTCTAGAGCATCTAATTAAACCATACATTGAAACTATTTAAAACATTTCAATGCAACAAAAAATGCGATCATAATCAGAACTAAGGTAACAATTGATCCAACGACATAATGATACCAAGCCTCTTTATCAATGGCATATTTTCTAATCTTTCTAAGCTTCAAGCGCATTGCAGCCATCTTGGTCCTATGATCATCGATGATATCGGCAACATGCAACTCCAATCCCATCTTCTCATCTTTAGTTCTTTTCAATTTTTCTTTCAAATGATCGATTTCTTTTTCAGCTTTAGTTAACTTGTCGAGTAGAATTGCATAGTCGGTATCCATTTCTGGTTCAACTACTTCCTATAGATAAAAACAGCTACGTGAAGTTGGTGGCATAATTAATTGTCATAGACATTAGATATGTGAAATAGTTATAAAAGATAATATACCACATCTGAATCATAGACTGGACGAGGGCCGACGTGGGCGTATACCATAACCATGGCACTATATAATAACAAACAATAATAAAAGTAATAAAATCATACAAGTATATTTTATTTTACAAAGAAGATAAGATCAAGAGGCTCACCATGCACGGGCGATCGACGGCAGTTTCAGGACAGGGACGGGACAGGACGGACCGCCAAACCTAGACAAATCTTGACGAAAATGGAGTTTGGACAAGGAGCTTAGAGAGGAGAAAGCTTAAGTGTGGCTCGGGCATTTCATCAAACACCTCATGTGCATAGGAGGTGAGCTAGAGCACCACAAAGCTCTAACACTGCGCGCTTGGAAAAACAGAGCACTCGACGGCTCTGCTAGCGACGGGCGAGGGTTTATATAGGCAGACCATTGGTCCTGGTTCATGGATGGAACTAGGACAATAGGTCTCCCTTTGGTCCCGGTTCCGTCCATGAACCGAGACCAATGGTCGTAGGCCAGGAGCTAGGCAGATTGGTCCCGGTTCGTGTCTGGAACCGGGACCAGAGGGGCCAAACGAACCGGGACCAATGGCCCATGTGGCCCGGCCGGCCCCCTAGGCTCACGAACCGGGACGGTTGCCACCTTTGGTCCCGGTTCGTGAGCGAACCGGGATTAATGGGATTAGGAGGCCCGAACCAATGCCCTGTTTTCTACTAGTGTAATGATCATGTTTGTCTACATTTGCATAGAAGTTATATATGATATTGAATCCTTTAACATGTGATGCTTGCTTTGTACCTTTTGCTAGCCCAAATATTCGCACTAAGTAGAGATACTACTTGTGCATCCATAACCATTAAACCTAGTTCCTTGCCATGAGAGTCTGCCATACCTACCTATGGATTGAATAAGATCCTTCAAGTAAGTTTTCATTGTTGCACAAGGCAACAAAAAATTCTTCCAATCATGTAAGATCTTTTATTGTAAGGGAAAGTAGGCTTTGTATGATCTTGTGATGGAGAAGTAATAAAGCGACGAAATGCATAATAAAGTTCGCTATCACAAGAGGCCATATGAAGTGATGTTCCTTTATGTTAAGAGATTAAGCATATCAAAAAAATAAAAGCTCATGACAACCTTTGCTTCCCTCTGCGAAGGGCCTATCTTTTACATTCTTACAAGTTCTATTTTCATGCAATAGTCAATAATATTTACCTTGTTCTTATTCTCCAAACTATTTAGTGGCAAGCATTATATGTTGAATAAATATTCAAACAGATATATCCAGCTGAATGTAAATGATCATGTTTCATTATTGTTGACATTAACCTTGAGGTAAATAAGTTGGGTGGCAAGAACATTAAAGTCTCCATCTTCCTATGTGTCCCACGGAGTCACTTGTTCCAAAAATATGCAATGTATATTAACAATAATAGAAGGTTACACATTGTTGAATATGTGAACTTGAATGTTAGCTCTTACATATACTCTTCTCTCGATTGCAAAAGCTATGATTATCTCAGAGACTAGTTGCATTTCTTGTTGGTTCTCAATACAGATTATGCTCCATATTTCTTCAGTTGTGAATAGATTGTTACTTTCTCATGAGAGGTTATATGATTGAAAACTTGCTTTCATGATGATATTCATGATGCTCTCATGTCCGTAGTATGTTTTATCGGCATCTCTCTCTCGAATTATGTGGTCATTGTTTTAGAGTTCGGCATTTTCTTGAGGACAAGTGAGGTCTAAGCTTGGGGGAGTTGATCACTAGTAGTAAACAAGGCTTCGGTTGAGGCCAGGATAAGGGCATTAATCCCGGTTCACTTACACGAACCAGGACCAAAGGATGCTTCAGTCCTGGTTCATGAGGCCAGGGCTTTTGTTCCGGTTCGCTAGTGCCCTTTAGTCCTAGTTTGCGCCACGAACCGGGGCTAAAGGGGTGGTGGCAACTATTTGCCCGATGCGAGCCCCTTTAGTCACGCTTCATAGCTAAAACCGGGAGTAAAGGCCCAAACCGTTCACACCCCGCGGAGGTTCGTGCGATGAAAATGCTACCGTACCGCGACTGCTACAGTAGCTGCGGACAATCACCTGTTCGTCTCCCTTTCTCCTCTATTCTTCCTCCATATATTCCACCATGGATCATCGAATCACTCGCTACGGGAAGGTGCTCACACATGGCATGACCAAACTCAGTGTCGTCTACACGAACAACATCGCCATGGTGTCGCGTTTTCTTTCCTATTTCAAGGGATGGATTGAAGAGGTGGAGGAAGAAAACAAGTTCATGGGGCTTGATATCTAGTACACGACCAATCAAAAATATGTTGTCGTCATCCAACTTTATTTCAAGAGACATGTCATGGTCTTCCAATGGGAAAGGTAAGTTTTGGGGCATTTATTTGATCAATAATTCATAGGTTGTGAAAATTGCATAGAATAGCAACATGTTCCATTTGAATCCTATGGGAAAGATCAATTATTTTTTAGTTGTAGTGAAAGAATTTTCCTTGTTGCATACTGAAAAACCGTGGGAGAACATATATGTCATATTTAATTTATTAGGGTTTCTTGATCAATTCATAGGATATGAAAATTGCATAGGATAGCAATATGTTCCATTCGAATCAATCCTATGGGAAAGATCAATTCCTCTTGTGTTGTAGTGAAATGGTTTTCCTTGGTGCATACATAGGCAAAACCGTGGGAGAACACATATATGTCATAGTTAATTTAGGGTTTCTTGATCATAGGATATGAAAATTGCATAGGATAGCAATATGTTCCATTTTGAATCCTATATATATATATATATATGGGAAAGATCAATTCCTCTTGTGTGTTGTAGTGAATTTTTTTTCCTTGTTGCATATGTTGGCAAAACCGTGGGAGAACACATATGTCATAGTTAATTTAGGGTTTCTTGATCATAGGGTACGAAAATTGAATAGGATAGCAATATGTTCCATTTTGAATCCTATATATATGTATGGGAAAGATCAATTCCTCTTGTGTGTTGTAGTGAAACAATTTTCCTTGGTGCATATATTGGCAAAACCGTGGGAGAACATATATGTCATAGTTAATTTAATTATTAGGGTTTCTTGATCAATTCATAGGATATGAAAAATGCATAGGATAGCAATAATATATATGTTCCATTTGAATCCTATGGGTGAAAGATCAATTCCTCTTGTGTTCTAGTGAAACAATTTTCCTTGTTGCATATTAGCAAAACTGTGGGAGAACATATATGTCATAGTTAATTCAGGATTTCTTGATCAATTCATAGGATATGAAAATTTCATAGGATAACAATATGTTCCATTTCAATCCTATGGGAAAAGCACTGTCCGGTATTTAACATTGTTGCAGTGGTATTTAACACTTGTTCCATTTTAATTTGTTGTCGCAGTAGTGACAAGCATTGTCCAGTACTCATGGACTTCCTTTGCAGTGGCATAAATTTTGCTAGTGTTGATATAACGAATGACAAGCTCAAGATGAGGCCTGCCACATTGATCTCCAAGACATATTCAGGCTTAAGCATAGGAGGACTTCAATGGCTCAGATGGCAGTCACCGTGATCGACGAGCAGTATGCTGATATGAAGACCAAATTCCCCCTGGCTCAGCACAAAGAGTGGGAGACGACCCCACTTGACGGTATCAACATTGAGTATGCAGCAAAAGATGTGTACGTTGCATACGAGTTGTACCGCAAGATTAGATTCATCAATTATGGGCAGCGGCACCTCATACATCAAGCACCACCACCACCACCAGTTTAGGGCAGGGGATATTCTGATTCGGATGATTATTGTTAGCAACGGCAAACACTTCTATCTCTAGCGCTAAATCTCTAGCTATTATTATGTACTTCTTGGGGACCTCTAGCTATTCGGATGAGTACTTTTATATATCTCTATTATTATGTGGTACTTGGGGGGTCTCCTATGATCCAGACGAGTACTTATATATATACATATAATATATATATATATATCTAAAGTATTATTTTTATTTATGTCCTTGTTTAAATATGATGTGAGCAAGATTTCTGAAGCATTGTGATATATGTGCTTGGATATCTCTGAAAAGGTTGAAACTTGGCATGGTTAAAATAAATCATGAAAGCATAGCACATGGCATGTGACTCTATGTATCTATAACCTTCCTCCTTGGTTGTGCATGAAGCGGAAGTTCATTATGATGCCATTTCTCATCCAAGGCCCTAAGCAACCCATCAACGACATTGATGTGTACCTAAGGCCATTAGTGAGTAGTCGGGATGGTTCAGTTTTGACCGGCATCACTTTTCTTCTCTAGTGAGTAGTCGGGATGGTTCAGTTTGAATACGAAGTGCATCCAGTTTTTGTTGTAACCCTCTCAACTTTTTACCACTTGCTATGTGGGTGAAATGATGGTACCATGCCAAGCTTCAACCTTTTCAAAGTTCATTTGTGGTGCTTTTTAATTTCAGGGTCATTTAGATCAAAACAAATCATAAAATGCATGAAAAATAGCAAATGAACTTAGATAGGGTTGAAATTTTAATATGTGGCTTCTAATGGTTCATATTGAATGCACAAAAAGTCTGGAGTTGAAATAAGTTAAAAAAAGTTGAAATCGTATTGTAACAGACGAGTTTTCGTCCGAAACCTCGATACTTCGAAAGAGATTGTCCATTTTGTACACGAAATGCATCAAGTTTTTTCCGTAACACACTCAACTTTTTAACACATGCCATGTGGGTGAAATCAAGATACCATGACAAGTTTCAACCTTTTCAGAATTCAGTTCGGTGATTAAAACAAATTAAGTTATAAAACTAAAAGAATTAAACAGAATTTGATTTTGATTAAAACACCTATTTGAATTATCCTAAAAATTCCCAACTTTAACATATTGATAAAACATAGTAATAGTAAACAACAGGCAAAATAATCACTCAAATATCTATTTTTAGACTAAAGGTATTCATAAACTACTATTTCACACAAATTTCAAATGAATTCCAATTTAAAACTACTGACACTAACAGAAAAATTGTAATTGTTTTGACCTAAAGCAAAAAAGATTGATTTATAAATATTCTAACAGTTATTCCAAATATAAAAACAGAAATTAGAAAAACAAAAAAGAGAAAATACAGTTCTAGTCCCGGCTAGTGCTACCAACCGGGACTAAAGAGTCCCTTCCCATGCGGAATTTGTGCCACTGAAAACTTTGGGCGCATGGATATTTTGGTCGTTAGTCCCAGTTGGTGACACAACCCGGGACTAAAGGGTGGACGTTTCGTCCTGGTTGGTGATACCAACCGGGCCTAATGTCTCTTTAGTCCCGGTTGTAGATATGACGCGGGACTAAAGAGTACCTCTATATATCCATTTCTTCCCAACCTCTCCCATTCTGCCAGACGCCGCCCCTGCCCCGCTGCCGCCTCTGCCCCGACGTCGATGATACGTCTCCAACGTATCTATAATTTTTGATTGTTCCATGCTATTATATTATCTATTTTGGATGTTTTTATGCGTTAATATGCTATTTTACATTATTTTGGGGACTAACCTATTAATCTACAGCCTAGTGGCAGTTTTTGTTTTTTCCTTGTTTTTGAGTTTCGCAGATAAGCACTAGCAGAAAACAGGGCTTTGGTCCAGGCCGGGCCAACCCATTAGTCCCGGTTCAGTCATAAATCGGGGCCAATGGGGGCAACAGTCACGGTTCGTGAGGCTAGGGGGGCGGCCGGGCCATGTGGGGCATTGGTCCCGGTTCGTCTGGACCCTTTGGTCCCGGTTCTAGACATGAACCGGGACCAATGTGCCTCACTCCTGGGCCACAACCATTGGTCCTGGTTTGTGGCTGGAACCGGGACCAAATGGGGTCCTTTAGTCCCGGTTCCAGCCATGAACCGGGACCAATGAGATGCCTATATATACCCCCTCGCCAACGAGCAGGCACTCCACATTGGTCTGTTTTTCTGGCCGGCAAGGGGAGAGCTTTGTGGTGCTCTAGCTCACTGTTGGAAATATGCCCTAGAGGCAATAATAAAATGGTTATTATTGTATTTCCTTGTTCATGATAATTGTCTATTGTTCATGCTATAATTGTGTTAACCGGAAACCATAATACATGTGTGAATACATAGACCACAACATGTCCCTAGTGAGCCTCTAGTTGACTAGCTCGTTGATCAATAGATGGTCACGGTTTCATGGCCATGGACATTGGATGTCATTGATAACGGGATCACATCATTAGGAGAATGATGTGATGGACAAGACCCAATTCTAAGCATAGCACAAGATCGTGTAGTTCGTTTGCTAAAGCTTTTCAATGTCAAGTATCGTTTCCTTAGACCATGAGATTGTGCAACTCCCGGATACCGTAGGAATGCTTTGGGTGTGCCAAACGTCACAACGTAACTGGGTGGCTATAAAGGTGCACTACGGGTATCTCCGAAAGTATCTGTTGGGTTGGCATGAATCGAGACTGGGATTTGTCACTCCGTGTGACGGAGAGGTATCTCTGGGCCCACTCGGTAAGACATCATCATTATGAGCTCAATGTGACTAAGGAGTTAGTCACGGGATGATGTATTACGGAACGAGTAAAGAGACTTGCCGGTAACGAGATTGAACAAGGTATGGGGATACCGACGATCGAATCTCGGGCAAGTATCATACCGATAGACAAAGGGAATTGTATACGGGATTGATTGAATCCTTGACATCGTGGTTCATCCGATGAGATCATCGTGGAGTACGTGGGAGCCAACATGGGTATCCAGATCCCGCTGTTGGTTATTGACCGGAGAGGTGTCTCGGTCATGTCTACGTGTCTCCCGAACCCGTAGGGTCTACACACTTAAGGTTCGATGACGCTAGGGTTATAGGGAAAAGGTATACGTGATTACCGAAGGTTGTTCGGAGTCCCGGATGAGATCCCGGACGTCACGAGGAGCTCCGGAATGGTCCGGAGGTAAAGATTGATATATAGGAAGTCCAGTTTTGGTCACCGGAAAGTTTTCGGGCTCATCGGTAGTGTACCGGGAGTGCCGGGAGGGTGCCGGATAACCCCCGGGAGGGGTGTGACGACCAAAGGACCACATGGGCTGTTAGATAAAGTGTGCCAGCCCTTATTGGGCTGGGCAAGACTTTTGCTAAAGGCCCATGCGGCTGGAGATAAGGAGATAAGGCAAAAAGGATTTAAAAGGAGGAGATCCACCTCCCTTGTGGGAGGTGGACTCTCCCTTTAATTCGGCCGGCCATCTCCTCTTTGGAGTAGAGGCCAAGCCAGCCCTCCACGTCCCTCCTCCTATATATACTTGAGGTTTTGGATGTTTTGAGACAAGATTTGATCTCTCTCTCTCACGGCGAAGCCCTACCTCTCTTCTTCCTCCTCCGCAGCGCTTAGGCGAAGCCCTGTCGGAATACCTTGCTACTCCACCACCACCACGCCGTCGTGCTGCTGTTGGAGCCCTTCCCCAACCTCTCCTTCCTCCTTGCTGGATCAAGGTGTTGGAGACGTCACCGGGCTGCACGTGTGTTGAACGCGGAGGTGCCGTCCGTTCGGCACTTGATCGGATCTACCGCGATCTGAATCGCTGCGAGTACGACTCCATCAACCGCGTTCTTGTAACGCTTCCGCTTAGCGATCTTCAAAGGTATGAATATGCAATCTCTCCCCTCTCGTTGCTGGTTTCTCCATAGATAGATCTTGGTGAACGTAGGAAAATTTTGATTTACTACTACGTCTCCCAACAGTGGTATCAGAGCTAGGTCTATGCGTAGAATCTATGCACGAGTAGAACACAAAGCAGTTGTGGGCGTCGAGTTTGTTAATTTGCTTGCCGCTACTAGTCTTATCTTGATTCGGCGGTATTGTGGGATGAAGCGGCCCGGACCAACTTTACACGTACGCTTACGTGAGACCGGTTCCACCGCCTGACATGCACTAGATGCATAAGGTGGCTAGCGGGTGTCTGTCTCTCCTACCTTAGTCGGATCGGATTCGATGAAAAGGGTCCTTATGAAGGGTAAATAGCAATTGGCAAATCACGTTGTGGTGTTGACGTAGGTAAGAAACGTTCTTGCTAGTAACCTATAGCAGCCACGTAAAAGCTTGCAACTACAAATTAGAGGACGTCTAACTTGTTTTTGCAGCATGTGCCTTGTGATGTGATATGGCCAAAGGATGTGATGTGATGCATTGTGATGTATGAATTGATCATGTTCTTGTAATAGGATTCACGACTTGCATGTCGATGATTATGACAACCGGCAGGAGCCATAGGAGTTGTCTTATTTATTGTATGACCTGCGTGTCAATCATAAACGCCATGTAATTACTTTACTTTATTGCTAAGCGTTAGCCATAGTAGTAGAAGTAATAGTTGGCGAGACAACTTCATGAAGACACAATGATGGAGATCATGGTGTCGTGCCGGTGACAGTGATGATCATGGTGCCCCGAAGATGGAGATCATAGGAGCAAAATGATATTGGCCATATCATGTCACTATATTGATTGCATGTGATGTTTATCATGTTTACATCTTATTTGCATAGAACGACGGTAGTAAATAAGATGATCTCTCAATAAAATTTCAAGAAAGGTGTTCACCCTAACTGTGCACCGTTGCTAAGGATCGTCGTTCCGAAGCACCACGTGATGATCGGGTGTGATAGGTTCTAACGTTCGCATACAACGGGTGTAAGCCAGATTTACACATGCGAAACACTTAGGTTGACTTGACGAGCCTAGCATGTACAGACATGGCCTCGGAACACGGAAGACCGAAAGGTCGAACATGAGTCGTATAGAAGATACGATCAACATAGAGATGTTCACCATGGATGACTAGTCCGTCTCACGTGATGATCGGACACGGGCTAGTTGACATGGATCATGTATCACTTGGAAGACTAGAGAGATGTCTATCTAAGTGGGAGTTCATTAATAATTTGATTAAATGAACTTAATTATCATGAACTTAGTCTAAAAATGTCCTTGCAAATTATGTCGTAGATAGCTCGCGCTGTAGCTCCCCAGTTTTATTGATACAATCCTAGAGAAAAGTAAGTTGAAAGTTGATGGTAGCAATAATGCGGACTGGGTCCGTGATCTGAGGATTGTCCTCATTGCTGCACAGAAAGCTTATGTTTTTGATGTACCGCTAACTGCATCACTCCCTCAAGCGTTGTCTGTAGATGTTGTGAACATATGACAGGCACTTTTTGATGACTACGTGATAGTTCAGTGCGTCATGCATTACGGCTTAGAATTGAGGCTTCAAAATGTTTTGAACGTCACAGAACATATGAGATGTTCTAGGAGCTGAGATTGTGATCTCAAGCTCGTGCCTATGTTGAGAGGTATGAGACCTCCAACAAGATTCTTTGCCTGCAAGATAAAGGAGAATAGCTTAATCGGTGAGCGTGTTCTCAGATTGTCTGGGTGCTACAATCACTTGAATCAAGTGGGAGTTAATCTTCCAGATGAGATAGTGATTAATGCAGTTCTCCAAGTCACTGCCACCAAGCTACTAGAGCTTCGTGATGAACTATAACATGCCAGGGATGGATAAGATGATCCCTGAGTTGTTCGTGATGTTTGACACCACGAAGGTAGAAATCAATAAGGAGCATCAAGTGTTGATGGTTAAGTGAAAACCACTAGTTTCAAAAGGGGCAAGGGCAAGAAGGGAAAAACTTCAGGAATGGCAAGCCAGTTGTTGCTCTAGTGAAGAAACCCAAGGTTGAGCCCGAACCCGAGACTAAGTGCTTCTGTTATGAGGAGAATGTTCGCTGAAGCGAAAAAACCCTAGATGATTGGTAGATAAGAAGGCTGGTAATGTCAATGGAAGTATATTTGATATACGTGTTAGTGATGTGTACCTTGCTGGTACTCCTAGTAGCACCTGGGTATTAGATACCGGTTCGGTTGCTAAGTGTTAGCAACTCGAAATAAAAGCTACGGAGTAAATGGAGACTAGCTAGGTGAAAGGTGACGATGTGTGTTGGAAGTATTTCCAAGATTGATGTGATCACCATCGCACGCTCTCTCTACCTTCAGGATTTGTGATAAACCTAAATAAATGTTATTTGGTGTTTGCGTTGAGCATAAACGTGATTAGATCATGATTAGTGCGATACGGTTATTCATATAAGTTAGAGAATAATGGTTATTCTGTTTACATGGATAATGCCTTCAATGGTCATGCACCCACTCGAAATGGTTTATCGAATCATGATCGTAGTAGTACACATATTCATAACATTGGTACCAAAAGATACAAAGTTAATAATGATAGTACCACATGCTTGTGGCACTGCCACGTAATGTCATATTGGTATAAATCGCATGAAGAAACTCCATGATGATGGATGTTTTTTGACTCACTCGATTTCGAATCGGTTGAGACATGCGAGCCATGCCTCTTGGGCAAGATGACTGAGACCCCGTCATCCAATATGATGGAGCGGGCAAGTGGCTTATTGGAATTAATACATGTTGATGTATGTGGTCCAATGAGTGTTGAAACACACAGTGGATATCGTTGTTTTTCTTTACCTTCACTGATGATTTGAGTAAATATGGGGATATTTACTTAATGAAACACGAATCTGAAATGTTTGAAAGGTTCAAGGAGTTTCAGAGTGAAGTTAAAGATCATCGTGACAAGAAGATAAATGTCTATGATATGATCATGGAGGTGAATATCTAAGTTACGAGTTTGGTATGCAATTTTAGACAATGTGGAAATTGTTTCACAGCTCACGCCTCCTGGAACACCATAGTGTGATGGTGTGTTCGAACGTCGTAGTCGTGCTCTATTGGATATAGTGAGTACTATGATGTCTCTTATCGTTTTACCACTATCGTTATGGGGTTATGCATTAAAGACAAATCCATTCACTTTAACAGGGCACCATCTAAGTCTGTTGAGATGACACCGTGAGAATTATGGTTTGACAGAAGCCTAAGCTGTCATTTCTTAATGTTTGGGGCTGCGACGCTTATGTGAAAATGGGTTTTTCACCCAGCGAGCTCGAACTCAAAGCAGACAAATGCATCTTCATAGAATACCCTAATGAGACATTGGGTATACCTTCTATCTCAGATCCAAGCGCAAAAGGTGTTTGTTGCTAAGAACGGGTCCTTTTTGAGAAAGAGTTTCTCTCGAAAGAATTGAGTGGGAGGAAGATAGAACTTGATAAGGTTGTTGAACCTTTGTTTCAACCAGAGAATAGCGCAACACAGAAAGATGTTTCTGTAGAGCCTACTTAGTTGAAAAGGAAGTTAATGATGATGATCATGAAGCTTCGGATCAAGTCACTATCGAACCTCGTAGGTCGACAAGGACGCGTACTGCTCCTGAGTAGTACGACAACCCTGTCTTGGAAATCATGTTGTTGGACAACGATGAACCTACGAACTATGGAGAAGCGATGGTGGGCCCGGATTCCAACAAATGGCTAGGAGCCATGAAATCCGAGAAAGGATCCATGTATGAAAACCAAGTATGGACTTTGGTAGACTTGCCTGTTGAATGGCGGGTCATTGAGTACAAATGGACCTTTGAGATAAACATAGACGCTAATGGTGAAATGTCACCGTTTATAAAGCTCGACTTGTCGCAAAGAAGTTTCCGCCAAGTTCAAGGAGTTGACTGCAATGAGATTGTCTCATCTGTAGCGATGCTAAAAGTCTATTAAAATTTTGTTAGCAGTTGCTGCATTTTTCGATTATGAAATCTGGCAGATGGATGACAAAACAAGGTTTCCGTAATGGTTTCTGTGAGGAAGAGTTGTATGTGATACAACCAGAAGGTTTTGTCAATCCTAAGGATGCTAATAATATGCAAGCTCCAGCGATCCTTCTATGGACTGGAGCAAGCATCTCGGAGTTGGAATATATGCTTTGATGAGGTGATCAAAGTGTTTAAGTTTATACAAAGTTTATGAGAAACTTGTATTTGCAAGAAAGTGAGTGGGAGCACTATGGAATTTCTTATAAGAATATGTAGTTGACATATTATTGATCGGAAATGATGTAGAATTTCTGGAAGAGCATGAAGGGTTGTTTGAAAAGTTTTGTTTTTCAAAGGAAGACCCAGATAAAGCTACTATTTTATTGAGCATCAAGATCTATAGGGATAGATCTATTCGCTTGATAAGTTTTTTCGACGAAGACATACCTTGACAAGTTTTTGAAGGAGTTCAAAATAGATGGGTCAAAGAAGGAGTTCTTGACTGTATTGTAAGGTGTGAAATTGAGTAAGACTCAATACCCGACCACGGCAGAAGATAAAGAAGAGATGAGTGTCATCTCCTATGCTTTAGCCATAGGCTCTATATAGTATGCCATGCTGTGTACCGCACCTGTGTGTGCCTTGCCATGAGTCTGTCAAGGGGTACAAGAGTAATCCAAGAGTGGATCACTAGACAGCGGTCAAAGTTAGCCTTAGTAACTTGAGAACTAAGGAAATATTTCTCGATTATGGAGGTGATAAAGAGTTCATCGTAAAGTGTTACGATGATGCAAGCTTTAAAACCAATCCGGATGACTCTTAGTAGAAATCCAGCTACGTATAGTGGAGCAGCCATTTGGAATAGCTCCAAGTGGAGCATGGGAGTAGTATCTACAAATATGACATGGAAAGTTTGTAAGGTACACACGGATCTGAATGTCGCAGACCCGTTGACTAAAACCTCTTTCACGAGCAGGACATGAACAAACCCCAGAACTTATTGGGTGTTAATCACATGATGATATGATCACATGGTGATGTAAGTGTTAATCACATGGTGATGTGAACTAGATTATTGACTCTAGTGCAAGTGGGAGACTGTTGGAAATATGCCCTAGAGGCAATAATAAAATGGTTATTATTGTATTTCCTTGTTCATGATAATTGTCTATTGTTCATGCTATAATTGTGTTAACCGGAAACCATAATACATGTGTGAATACATAGACCACAACATGTCCCTAGTGAGCCTCTAGTTGACTAGCTCGTTGATCAATAGATGGTCACGGTTTCATGGCCATGGACATTGGATGTCATTGATAACGGGATCACATCATTAGGAGAATGATGTGATGGACAAGACCCAATTCTAAGCATAGCACAAGATCGTGTAGTTCGTTTGCTAAAGCTTTTCAATGTCAAGTATCGTTTCCTTAGACCATGAGATTGTGCAACTCCCGGATACCGTAGGAATGCTTTGGGTGTGCCAAACGTCACAACGTAACTGGGTGGCTATAAAGGTGCACTACGGGTATCTCCGAAAGTATCTGTTGGGTTGGCATGAATCGAGACTGGGATTTGTCACTCCGTGTGACGGAGAGGTATCTCTGGGCCCACTCGGTAAGACATCATCATTATGAGCTCAATGTGACTAAGGAGTTAGTCACGGGATGATGTATTACGGAACGAGTAAAGAGACTTGCCGGTAACGAGATTGAACAAGGTATGGGGATACCGACGATCGAATCTCGGGCAAGTATCATACCGATAGACAAAGGGAATTGTATACGGGATTGATTGAATCCTTGACATCGTGGTTCATCCGATGAGATCATCGTGGAGTACGTGGGAGCCAACATGGGTATCCAGATCCCGCTGTTGGTTATTGACCGGAGAGGTGTCTCGGTCATGTCTACGTGTCTCCCGAACCCGTAGGGTCTACACACTTAAGGTTCGATGACGCTAGGGTTATAGGGAAAAGGTATACGTGATTACCGAAGGTTGTTCGGAGTCCCGGATGAGATCCCGGACGTCACGAGGAGCTCCGGAATGGTCCGGAGGTAAAGATTGATATATAGGAAGTCCAGTTTTGGTCACCGGAAAGTTTTCGGGCTCATCGGTAGTGTACCGGGAGTGCCGGGAGGGTGCCGGATAACCCCCGGGAGGGGTGTGACGACCAAAGGACCACATGGGCTGTTAGATAAAGTGTGCCAGCCCTTATTGGGCTGGGCAAGACTTTTGCTAAAGGCCCATGCGGCTGGAGATAAGGAGATAAGGCAAAAAGGATTTAAAAGGAGGAGATCCACCTCCCTTGTGGGAGGTGGACTCTCCCTTTAATTCGGCCGGCCATCTCCTCTTTGGAGTAGAGGCCAAGCCAGCCCTCCACGTCCCTCCTCCTATATATACTTGAGGTTTTGGATGTTTTGAGACAAGATTTGATCTCTCTCTCTCACGGCGAAGCCCTACCTCTCTTCTTCCTCCTCCGCAGCGCTTAGGCGAAGCCCTGTCGGAATACCTTGCTACTCCACCACCACCACGCCGTCGTGCTGCTGTTGGAGCCCTTCCCCAACCTCTCCTTCCTCCTTGCTGGATCAAGGTGTTGGAGACGTCACCGGGCTGCACGTGTGTTGAACGCGGAGGTGCCGTCCGTTCGGCACTTGATCGGATCTACCGCGATCTGAATCGCTGCGAGTACGACTCCATCAACCGCGTTCTTGTAACGCTTCCGCTTAGCGATCTTCAAAGGTATGAATATGCAATCTCTCCCCTCTCGTTGCTGGTTTCTCCATAGATAGATCTTGGTGAACGTAGGAAAATTTTGATTTACTACTACGTCTCCCAACAGTGGTATCAGAGCTAGGTCTATGCGTAGAATCTATGCACGAGTAGAACACAAAGCAGTTGTGGGCGTCGAGTTTGTTAATTTGCTTGCCGCTACTAGTCTTATCTTGATTCGGCGGTATTGTGGGATGAAGCGGCCCGGACCAACTTTACACGTACGCTTACGTGAGACCGGTTCCACCGCCTGACATGCACTAGATGCATAAGGTGGCTAGCGGGTGTCTGTCTCTCCT
The DNA here is from genome assembly GCA_022496015.1 of Hordeum marinum. Lineage (NCBI taxonomy): Eukaryota > Viridiplantae > Streptophyta > Magnoliopsida > Poales > Poaceae > Hordeum > Hordeum marinum. Next base: position 7,202,488 of record CM039672.1, on the reverse strand, counting down.
ACCTTAGTCGGATCGGATTCGATGAAAAGGGTCCTTATGAAGGGTAAATAGCAATTGGCAAATCACGTTGTGGTGTTGACGTAGGTAAGAAACGTTCTTGCTAGTAACCTATAGCAGCCACGTAAAAGCTTGCAACTACAAATTAGAGGACGTCTAACTTGTTTTTGCAGCATGTGCCTTGTGATGTGATATGGCCAAAGGATGTGATGTGATGCATTGTGATGTATGAATTGATCATGTTCTTGTAATAGGATTCACGACTTGCATGTCGATGATTATGACAACCGGCAGGAGCCATAGGAGTTGTCTTATTTATTGTATGACCTGCGTGTCAATCATAAACGCCATGTAATTACTTTACTTTATTGCTAAGCGTTAGCCATAGTAGTAGAAGTAATAGTTGGCGAGACAACTTCATGAAGACACAATGATGGAGATCATGATGATGGAGATCATGGTGTCGTGCCGGTGACAGTGATGATCATGGTGCCCCGAAGATGGAGATCATAGGAGCAAAATGATATTGGCCATATCATGTCACTATATTGATTGCATGTGATGTTTATCATGTTTACATCTTATTTGCATAGAACGACGGTAGTAAATAAGATGATCTCTCAATAAAATTTCAAGAAAGGTGTTCACCCTAACTGTGCACCGTTGCTAAGGATCGTCGTTCCGAAGCACCACGTGATGATCGGGTGTGATAGGTTCTAACGTTCGCATACAACGGGTGTAAGCCAGATTTACACATGCGAAACACTTAGGTTGACTTGACGAGCCTAGCATGTACAGACATGGCCTCGGAACAGGGAAGACCGAAAGGTCGAACATGAGTCGTATAGAAGATACGATCAACATAGAGATGTTCACCATGGATGACTAGTCCGTCTCACGTGATGATCGGACACGGGCTAGTTGACATGGATCATGTATCACTTGGAAGACTAGAGAGATGTCTATCTAAGTGGGAGTTCATTAATAATTTGACTAAATGAACTTAATTATCATGAACTTAGTCTAAAAATGTCCTTGCAAATTATGTCGTAGATAGCTTGCGCTGTAGCTCCCCAGTTTTATTGATACAATCCTAGAGAAAAGTAAGTTGAAAGTTGATGGTAGCAATAATGCGGACTGGGTCCGTGATCTGAGGATTGTCCTCATTGCTGCACAGAAAGCTTATGTTTTTGATGTACCGCTAACTGCATCACTCCCTCAAGCGTTGTCTGTAGATGTTGTGAACATATGACAGGCACTTTTTGATGACTACGTGATAGTTCAGTGCGTCATGCATTACGGCTTAGAATTGAGGCTTCAAAATGTTTTGAACGTCACAGAACATATGAGATGTTCTAGGAGCTGAGATTGTGATCTCAAGCTCGTGCCTATGTTGAGAGGTATGAGACCTCCAACAAGATTCTTTGCCTGCAAGATAAAGGAGAATAGCTTAATCGGTGAGCGTGTTCTCAGATTGTCTGGGTGCTACAATCACTTGAATCAAGTGGGAGTTAATCTTCCAGATGAGATAGTGATTAATGCAGTTCTCCAAGTCACTGCCACCAAGCTACTAGAGCTTCGTGATGAACTATAACATGCCAGGGATGGATAAGATGATCCCTGAGTTGTTCGTGATGTTTGACACCACGAAGGTAGAAATCAATAAGGAGCATCAAGTGTTGATGGTTAAGTGAAAACCACTAGTTTCAAAAGGGGCAAGGGCAAGAAGGGAAAAACTTCAGGAATGGCAAGCCAGTTGTTGCTCTAGTGAAGAAGCCCAAGGTTGAGCCCGAACCCGAGACTAAGTGCTTCTGTTATGAGGAGAATGTTCGCTGAAGCGAAAAAACCCTAGATGATTGGTAGATAAGAAGGCTGGTAATGTCAATGGAAGTATATTTGATATACGTGTTAGTGATGTGTACCTTGCTGGTACTCCTAGTAGCACCTGGGTATTAGATACCGGTTCGGTTGCTAAGTGTTAGCAACTCGAAATAAACGCTACGGAGTAAATGGAGACTAGCTAGGTGAAAGGTGACGATGTGTGTTGGAAGTATTTCCAAGATTGATGTGATCACCATCGCACGCTCTCTCTACCTTCAGGATTTGTGATAAACCTAAATAAATGTTATTTGGTGTTTGCGTTGAGCATAAACGTGATTAGATCATGATTAGTGCGATACGGTTATTCATATAAGTTAGAGAATAATGGTTATTCTGTTTACATGGATAATGCCTTCAATGGTCATGCACCCACTCGAAATGGTTTATCGAATCATGATCGTAGTAGTACACATATTCATAACATTGGTACCAAAAGATACAAAGTTAATAATGATAGTACCACATGCTTGTGGCACTGCCACGTAATGTCATATTGGTATAAATCGCATGAAGAAACTCCATGATGATGGATGTTTTTTGACTCACTCGATTTCGAATCGGTTGAGACATGCGAGCCATGCCTCTTGGGCAAGATGACTGAGACCCCGTCATCCAATATGATGGAGCGGGCAAGTGGCTTATTGGAATTAATACATGTTGATGTATGTGGTCCAATGAGTGTTGAAACACACAGTGGATATCGTTGTTTTTCTTTACCTTCACTGATGATTTGAGTAAATATGGGGATATTTACTTAATGAAACACGAATCTGAAATGTTTGAAAGGTTCAAGGAGTTTCAGAGTGAAGTTAAAGATCATCGTGACAAGAAGATAAATGTCTATGATATGATCATGGAGGTGAATATCTAAGTTACGAGTTTGGTATGCAATTTTAGACAATGTGGAAATTGTTTCACAGCTCACGCCTCCTGGAACACCATAGTGTGATGGTGTGTTCGAACGTCGTAGTCGTGCTCTATTGGATATAGTGAGTACTATGATGTCTCTTATCGTTTTACCACTATCGTTATGGGGTTATGCATTAAAGACAAATCCATTCACTTTAACAGGGCACCATCTAAGTCTGTTGAGATGACACCGTGAGAATTATGGTTTGACAGAAGCCTAAGCTGTCATTTCTTAATGTTTGGGGCTGCGACGCTTATGTGAAAATGGGTTTTTCACCCAGCGAGCTCGAACTCAAAGCAGACAAATGCATCTTCATAGAATACCCTAATGAGACATTGGGTATACCTTCTATCTCAGATCCAAGCGCAAAAGGTGTTTGTTGCTAAGAACGGGTCCTTTTTGAGAAAGAGTTTCTCTCGAAAGAATTGAGTGGGAGGAAGATAGAACTTGATAAGGTTGTTGAACCTTTGTTTCAACCAGAGAATAGCGCAACACAGAAAGATGTTTCTGTAGAGCCTACTTAGTTGAAAAGGAAGTTAATGATGATGATCATGAAGCTTCGGATCAAGTCACTATCGAACCTCGTAGGTCGACAAGGACGCGTACTGCTCCTGAGTAGTACGACAACCCTGTCTTGGAAATCATGTTGTTGGACAACGATGAACCTACGAACTATGGAGAAGCGATGGTGGGCCCGGATTCCAACAAATGGCTAGGAGCCATGAAATCCGAGAAAGGATCCATGTATGAAAACCAAGTATGGACTTTGGTAGACTTGCCTGTTGAATGGCGGGTCATTGAGTACAAATGGACCTTTGAGATAAACATAGACGCTAATGGTGAAATGTCACCGTTTATAAAGCTCGACTTGTCGCAAAGAAGTTTCCGCCAAGTTCAAGGAGTTGACTGCAATGAGATTGTCTCATCTGTAGCGATGCTAAAAGTCTATTAAAATTTTGTTAGCAGTTGCTGCATTTTTCGATTATGAAATCTGGCAGATGGATGACAAAACAAGGTTTCCGTAATGGTTTCTGTGAGGAAGAGTTGTATGTGATACAACCAGAAGGTTTTGTCAATCCTAAGGATGCTAATAATATGCAAGCTCCAGCGATCCTTCTATGGACTGGAGCAAGCATCTCGGAGTTGGAATATATGCTTTGATGAGGTGATCAAAGTGTTTAAGTTTATACAAAGTTTATGAGAAACTTGTATTTGCAAGAAAGTGAGTGGGAGCACTATGGAATTTCTTATAAGAATATGTAGTTGACATATTATTGATCGGAAATGATGTAGAATTTCTGGAAGAGCATGAAGGGTTGTTTGAAAAGTTTTGTTTTTCAAAGGAAGACCCAGATAAAGCTACTATTTTATTGAGCATCAAGATCTATAGGGATAGATCTATTCGCTTGATAAGTTTTTTCGACGAAGACATACCTTGACAAGTTTTTGAAGGAGTTCAAAATAGATGGGTCAAAGAAGGAGTTCTTGACTGTATTGTAAGGTGTGAAATTGAGTAAGACTCAATACCCGACCACGGCAGAAGATAAAGAAGAGATGAGTGTCATCTCCTATGCTTTAGCCATAGGCTCTATATAGTATGCCATGCTGTGTACCGCACCTGTGTGTGCCTTGCCATGAGTCTGTCAAGGGGTACAAGAGTAATCCAAGAGTGGATCACTAGACAGCGGTCAAAGTTAGCCTTAGTAACTTGAGAACTAAGGAAATATTTCTCGATTATGGAGGTGATAAAGAGTTCATCGTAAAGTGTTACGATGATGCAAGCTTTAAAACCAATCCGGATGACTCTTAGTAGAAATCCAGCTACGTATAGTGGAGCAGCCATTTGGAATAGCTCCAAGTGGAGCATGGGAGTAGTATCTACAAATATGACATGGAAAGTTTGTAAGGTACACACGGATCTGAATGTCGCAGACCCGTTGACTAAAACCTCTTTCACGAGCAGGACATGAACAAACCCCAGAACTTATTGGGTGTTAATCACATGATGATATGATCACATGGTGATGTAAGTGTTAATCACATGGTGATGTGAACTAGATTATTGACTCTAGTGCAAGTGGGAGACTGTTGGAAATATGCCCTAGAGGCAATAATAAAATGGTTATTATTGTATTTCCTTGTTCATGATAATTGTCTATTGTTCATGCTATAATTGTGTTAACCGGAAACCATAATACATGTGTGAATACATAGACCACAACATGTCCCTAGTGAGCCTCTAGTTGACTAGCTCGTTGATCAATAGATGGTCACGGTTTCATGGCCATGGACATTGGATGTCAATGATAACGGGATCACATCATTAGGAGAATGATGTGATGGACAAGACCCAATTCTAAGCATAGCACAAGATCGTGTAGTTCGTTTGCTAAAGCTTTTCAATGTCAAGTATCGTTTCCTTAGACCATGAGATTGTGCAACTCCCGGATACCGTAGGAATGCTTTGGGTGTGCCAAACGTCACAACGTAACTGGGTGGCTATAAAGGTGCACTACGGGTATCTCCGAAAGTATCTGTTGGGTTGGCATGAATCGAGACTGGGATTTGTCACTCCGTGTGACGGAGAGGTATCTCTGGGCCCACTCGGTAAGACATCATCATTATGAGCTCAATGTGACTAAGGAGTTAGTCACGGGATGATGTATTACGGAACGAGTAAAGAGACTTGCCGGTAACGAGATTGAACAAGGTATGGGGATACCGACGATCGAATCTCGGGAAAGTATCATACCGATAGACAAAGGGAATTGTATACGGGATTGATTGAATCCTTGACATCGTGGTTCATCCGATGAGATCATCGTGGAGTACGTGGGAGCCAACATGGGTATCCAGATCCCGCTGTTGGTTATTGACCGGAGAGGTGTCTCGGTCATGTCTACGTGTCTCCCGAACCCGTAGGGTCTACACACTTAAGGTTCGATGACGCTAGGGTTATAGGGAAAAGGTATACGTGATTACCGAAGGTTGTTCGGAGTCCCGGATGAGATCCCGGACGTCACGAGGAGCTCCGGAATGGTCCGGAGGTAAAGATTGATATATAGGAAGTCCAGTTTTGGTCACCGGAAAGTTTTCGGGCTCATCGGTAGTGTACCGGGAGTGCCGGGAGGGTGCCGGATAACCCCCGGGAGGGGTGTGACGACCAAAGGACCACATGGGCTGTTAGATAAAGTGTGCCAGCCCTTATTGGGCTGGGCAAGACTTTTGCTAAAGGCCCATGCGGCTGGAGATAAGGAGATAAGGCAAAAAGGATTTAAAAGGAGGAGATCCACCTCCCTTGTGGGAGGTGGACTCTCCCTTTAATTCGGCCGGCCATCTCCTCTTTGGAGTAGAGGCCAAGCCAGCCCTCCACGTCCCTCCTCCTATATATACTTGAGGTTTTGGATGTTTTGAGACAAGATTTGATCTCTCTCTCTCACGGCGAAGCCCTACCTCTCTTCTTCCTCCTCCGCAGCGCTTAGGCGAAGCCCTGTCGGAATACCTTGCTACTCCACCACCACCACGCCGTCGTGCTGCTGTTGGAGCCCTTCCCCAACCTCTCCTTCCTCCTTGCTGGATCAAGGTGTTGGAGACGTCACCGGGCTGCACGTGTGTTGAACGCGGAGGTGCCGTCCGTTCGGCACTTGATCGGATCTACCGCGATCTGAATCGCTGCGAGTACGACTCCATCAACCGCGTTCTTGTAACGCTTCCGCTTAGCGATCTTCAAAGGTATGAAGATGCAATCTCTCCCCTCTCGTTGCTGGTTTCTCCATAGATAGATCTTGGTGAACGTAGGAAAATTTTGATTTACTACTACGTCTCCCAACACTCACCTCCTATGCACATGAGGTGTTCGATGAAATGCCCAAGCCACACTTAAGCTTTCTCCTCTCGAAGCTCCTTGTCCAAGCTCCATTTTCCTCAAGATTTGTCTAGGTTTGGCGGTCCGTCATGTTCCATTCCCGTCCTCACCGCCGTGGTTAGCCTCTGCTTCTTATCTTCTTTCTAAAAGAAAAAAGTTTTTACTTGTATGATTTAGATAGATACTTGTGTAATTTTCTTACTTTTATTATTGTTTGTTATTATATAGTGCGATGGTTTTCGTATCCTCCTCCGTCGGCCCTCGTCCTTTCTATGATTCGGATGTGGTATATATTATCTTTTATAACTATTTGTTTTATTTAGTGTTTATGACAATTATGCCGACCAACGTGACATACCTTTTTTAATCTAGGAGGAGGTAGTTGAACTGGAAATTCCAACCCACATAGCAACTCTTGTCGAGAAGTTAAATTTGGTTGAAAAAGAAAACAGTGACTTGAAAGAAAAATTACAAAGAGTTGAAGAGGAGAAGATGAAGTTGGAGTTGCATGTTGCCGATGTCGTTAACGATCACAAGACCAAGATGGATGCAATGCGCTTGAAGATTAGAAAGATTAGAAAATATGCCTTTCATACTGAGGCTTGGTATCATTATGCCATTGGATCAATTGGTACCTTAGTAGTGGTTATGATCGCATTTGTTGTTGCATTTAAATTTTTACATAGTGTCGATGTATGTTTTAATTAGATGCTCTAGAGAGCTATATGTTGTTCAATAATGAGAACTATGTATGAACTGTATGTATTTATTTTGGTCACTATTGTACTTTGGCTTTAATGTGATGATGAATTTCTATTAATTTGATCACTTCTCTATTCATGATATGTTGTAATGCTTTTTAATACACTTTATTATATAATGCACGCAGATGAACCGGCAATGGATATACGGTGACCAATGCACCTCTGAGTATATTAAGGCCTGCATTATTTTCTCGAAGCAGCTGAGGCAAACAAGCAGAATGGTTTTATTCATTGTACATGTACTATCTGTGAGAATACAATGGATTTCTCCAACTCTAAAACCCTTCACTTCCACCTCCTTGAGAAGGGTTTTATGCCACACTATAATGTTTGGACCAAGCACCAAGAAATAGGGGTTATGATGGAAGACAACGAAGAAGAAGAGGCTGATGACAACTATGTGCCTCCTGAATACGGTGTTGCTGCAACGGGGGAAGATGAAGATCAAGGGAACCATACGATTTGCCCGATGATGATATTTGCCGGGTCATTGTTAATGCAAACAGACAATGCGAAAGTGAAAAGGAGAAGTTGAAGTTCAATCGCATTCTAGAGGATCACAAAAAGGGTTGTACCCCAATTACGAAGATGGCAACACAAAGCTCAGTACCACACTGGAATTGCTGTAGTGGAAGGCAGAGAATGGTGTACCTAACAAAGGATTTGAGAAGCTACAGAAAATATTGAAGAAGAAGCTTCCAAAGGCTAACGAATTGCTCGACAGTACATATGCAGCAAAGAAGGTTGTATGCCCTCTAGGATTGGAGGTGCAAAAGATACATGCATGCCCTAATGACTGCATCCTCTACCACGTTGTGTACAAGGATTTGAAGGCATGCTCGGTATGTGGTGCATTGCGGTATAAGATCAAACGAGATGACCCTGGTGATGTTGACAGTGAGCACCCCAGAAAGAGGGTTCCTGCCAAGGTGATGTGGTATACACCTATAATACCACGGTTGAAACGTCTGTTCAGAAAAAAAAAGAGCATGCCAAGTCGATGCGATGGCACAATTAGGACTATAAGAAAGACAGGAAGTTGAGAGTACCCGCTAACGGGTCACAATGGAGAAACATCAAGAGAAAGTGGAGCAACTTTACAGGTGACCCAAGGAATGTATGGTTTCATTTAAGTGCAGATGGCGTTAATCCTTTTGGGGATCAAAGCAGCAAGCATAGCACATGGCATGTGACTCTATGTATGTATAACCTTCCTCCTTGGTTGTTCATGAAGCGGAAGTTCATTATGATGCCAGTGCTCATCCAAGGCCCTAAGCAACCCGACAATGACATTGATGTGTACCTAAGGCCATTATTTGATGAACTTTTATAGCTATGGAATGGAAGAGGTGTGCGTGTGTGGGATGAGAAAGAACAGGAGGAATTTGACCTACATGCGTTGCTCTTTGTAACCATCAGCGATTGGCCTGCTCTCAATAACCTTTCAGGACAGACAAACAAGGGATACCATGCATGCACACACTATTTAGAGGACACAAACATTATATATTGGACAAATGCAGGAAGAATGTGTACCTGGGGCATCGTCGATTTCTTCCGACCAACCATCAATGTTGAAAGAAAGGAAAGCATTACAAAGGTGATGCAGATCACCGTAAGAAGCCCGCCCTCCATACCGGTGATCACATACTTGCTATGGTCAGTGAGTTACAAGTAATCTTTGGAAAGTGTCTCGGCGGTCTATCTGTTCCAAATGACGCTGAGGGATGCGCACCCATGTGGAAGAAGGAATCTATATTTTGGGACCTACCGTATTGGAAAGACCTAGAGGTCCGCTCTACAATCGAAGTGATGCACGTGACAAAGAATCTCTGCATGAACCTGCTAGACTTCTTGGGAGTTTATGGGAAGAAAAATGATACACCAGAGGCACATGAGGAACAGCAATGTGTTCATGAAAAAGACAGCATGCATCCAGAGCAATATGAAGGTCCTGCCAGCTATGCTCTTACCAAAGAAGAGAAGGAAATCTTCTTTGAATGCATGCTTAGTATGAAGGTCCCGTCTATCTTCTCGTCAAATATAAAGGGAATAATAAATATGGCAAATAAAAAGTTCCAGAACCTAAAGTCTCATGACTGCCATGTGATTATGACGCAATTGCTCAATGCAATCTCTCAGAAGGTGATCAATCCATAAATCCTGCCAAGGTTAAGGAGTGATTTGGTGCAATGTCTTGTTAGTTTCGAGCTGGTGTTCCCACCGTCCTTTTTCAATATCATGACGCACGTCCTAGTTCATGTAGTCGACGAGATTGTCATTCTGGGACCTGTATTTCTACACAATATGTTCCCCTTTGAGAGGTTCATAGGAGTCTTAAAGAAATATGTTCGTAATCGTGCTAGGCCAAAAGGAAGCATCTCCAGGCACGGTCCATCAAACAGAGGATGTCATTGGGTTTTGTGTTGACTTCATTCCTAACCTTAAGAAGATTGGTCTCCCTCAATCGTTGTATGAGGGGAGACTGACTGGAAAGGCATGCTCGGAGCAGACTCAATAATATGTAGGGACAGGCATTCTTGGTCACAAGAAAACTACACAGTTCTACAAAATTCTATCTTGGTGACCCCGTATGTCGATGAACACAAGAATATTCTGCACTCCAAACACCCAGAGCAGTGTGACGACTGGATTACATGTGAACACATCAGGACTTTCGGTAGTTGGTTGCAAACACGTCTCATGCGTGACAACACTATTTCTGATGAGCTGTACTTGTTGGCCACGGGACCATCTTCAATAGTAATGACTTACAAATGGTACGAGATAAATGGGAATACATTTTACACGATTGCCCAGGATCAAAAGAGCACCAACCAAAACAGCGGTGTCCTCTTTGATACAACAACCATATGGGAAAGGACACATATTATGGTTACATAGTGGACATATGGGAACTTGACTATGCACATGGTTTCACGGTCCCTTTGTTTCAGTGCAAATGGGTCAATCTGTCAAGAGGCGGGGTACAGGAAGATCCACAGTACAGAATGAGAAAAGTGGATCTAAACAATCTTGGGTACATGGACAAACCATTCGTCCTAGCCAATGATGTGGCACAGGTTTTCTATGTGAAGGACATGTCTACCAAACCGAGAAAAAGAAAAGATAGGGAAGTGAATACATCATACGATGAGCGAAAGTGCCACATAGTTCTTTTAGGAAAAAGAGACATCGTGGGATTGGAGGGCAAGACAGACATGTCTGAAGATTATGAAAAGTTTCATGAAATTCCTCCCTTCAAAGTCAAGGCTGACCCAAGCAACATGTTCAACGATGAAGATTATCCATGGTTACGGCACAATAAGAAAAGGACACAAGCAAAGAAAAAGTGAAGACTTTCTCTCCACAACTATATCATTGCAGATACATTGCCTTTGTAACATATGAGTTTACGTCCAAAAACCGTGATACTTCGAAAGAGATTGCCCCTTCTTACACGAAGTGCATCCCGTTTTTGCCGTAACCCTCTCAACTTTTATAACAAGCTATGTGGGTGAAATGATGATACCATGCCAACTTTCAATGTTTTCAGAGTATATTTGATGTGCTTCTCAATTTTAGGGTTATTTAGCTCAAAAAAATCAGTAAGTGCATGAAAAATACTAAATGAAGTCAGAAAGGGTTGAAAATTGATGATGTGGCTTTGTGTAACATCCCAAAATTTCATTTTGGAATATTATGATTATAGCTATGCATCTATCATCATCATTGCTTGAATGTATGTGTTTGTTGAAATGCCTTTTCTGACTTTCTGAAAGTCCCTTCTACTTTTTCCTATGTGGCTTTTACCTATTGGAAATTTTGGTTAAAAGTTCAAATAAGAGAGGAGGAACATGACACTCCACACCAGGTTCAAATTGGTGAATTATTTGAACAAAAATAACCAGGAGTTATTTTGAAAATATTTGCAAAAAGGATTTAAAAACAATTAGGCAATTTCTGAAAATAATATTTTTTTTAAAGTGTTCAAATGACAGAATAGAAATGTTCATTTAAAAGCATTTATTATTCTGTTAATTTTCATATATAATACCCCTATTTTTGAAGACGATTTGAATGCTTTAAAAGCTTTTGAATGTCTCTGTAAAAATATTAAAGAAAATCAGTAACGGTTTGCATTTAAACCGGGCCGGCCCACGGCAGTTAAATCGCGCATTCATTACCGGTCGACCGACCGCGCGTAACGGTACGCGCCCACTCGCTGACATCCGGGTCCCACGCCGACCGACCGTTGCCCGAAACGGTCGGCTCCTTCCCCGCGAGCGCCGGACCGGATCTCGCCGGCAGTTTCCACCTCTCGCCGGATCTCTCTCCTCTCTCCTCCCCCGCACCCCTCGAGCGCCCTATAAATACCGGACACCTCCCCGCATACTTTTCCCCCCAAACCCCCTCCTACCTTGCCGAGGAGCTGCCGCAATTCGTCGCCGGAGCTCCCACCCTCACCGGACTCACCGTCGAGCGTAGCCACCGCCTCCGACCACCGTTCGCGCCACCCTCGCCACCAATCGACTCCGGAGAACTGTCGCCGTCGCCCGGACCACTTCCCCGTCCTCCCCGACCACCGGAACGCCTCGCCATCGTCCTCGCCGTCTTCGGATCGCCGGAGAAACCCCGACGCCGGCAACCTTTACCCCGTGAGCATTTCCCTCCCTCCGATCCAAATCCGACGTCCCAGATTAGATCGGATTTATTCCGAATCGTTTTCCTCTACCAATCGGTCGCCCACCCGAAATCCTCAAGCGCACACCCCCCTTAGCCAATCGGACAGCGCCACGTAGCCCCCTAACTGTCGCAAAACATTTTTTTTCTTTTCAGTTTTGTTTTTCAGAAACAAAATGTATTCCAAATTTGCTTTAGCTATATCTTTTAATCTGTTTAGAGTTTTGAGTTGATTCTTTTTGCAATAGCTCACAAATTTCATGTAGTTTCACCCTGTACTTTTAAATTTCAAATTTGAACTATAAAATTTGAATTGAATCAAATTTTCTCAAAATCTTCAAATCTGAATAACTAGAGTTTGAAAATAGATTTTGATATGAATCTTTTTGCTACTGTTTGGTATTAGTTAGGACTACCTTCATGTTTAGTTTGAGGATTTTCATGATATATTTGATTAGTGTTCTAACCAAAAACAGAATCTGCTTATTATTATAATATAGTTTTATAAACTCAATTTTAATTAGTTTGTTTTAATTCTGTTTTCTAAGACAGATTTAATTGTAAATTATTTCCTGTTAAGAACATGTTTTGTTAACAAATTATAAGTTTAGTTTTCATTCTTTTGTTAGTACAACTATAGTTGATTCATATAGTGTTTATCAAAACTTTTATAAACTTTACTAGAGTTTTCCCAACAAACTTAAATTGACTTTGTTTACTTTAATAGTAAAATATTCTATTGTTGCCTTGCTGTCAACAATTGTCTTGTTATTTCAAAATAGTTTTATTATGTAGAAGTGTTTTCATCATCCCCTTTGGAAAACAAAACTTTGTGTGTTTTACTTGCTAGAGACTTTTGTGCATTGTTTGCCTTGTTTGTTTAGTACTTCTTTGCTGAATGTTATGAGTACTTATTTTTGGTTGTATGCTTATTTGAGTGCATTGTTTGTTTCGTTAGATTATCCGGAGTGCGAAGCTTGTTACTTAGAGTCACTCACGTACGAAGATCATCAATCAGGCAAGTCACTTTGATCATGTTTTACCCATGTTTTATATGCATTAGTTCTACCATCTCCCCAGTCGCATGCAAGATAGGTTAGTTGGAAACTTGGTTACATTGTAGTAGTTTCATGTGGTAGGTACCCCTCCTCAACCCTCTTTGACAACTTTGGCCCCGGGAAACGTTGTTTTACTTTTGCTATGCTATTAGTAGACGGGGTTGGTTGTGTGATTCATGAGAGTTGAGAAAGTTAATAATTTCAAGACCTACATAATGATCAAGATTTCAAGACTCCAAGTTTTCAACATACCTCTGGGTGGATGATGGTTGAACGGCGCCCTGGAGAAACCAGTGGTTAGCCTAGGTGATGCTGGAGATGGCCAGTATTCACGCGGAAAGGTCCACCCAGGCACAAAGGGATGGATGGGTGCTTCAAGACCCAAGGCTTACCTCCACAGCCACAAGTCATTATGGGCTCTGGCTTGGTTGGATATAGTGGTGACCCTGGACAGGCGGTGCTACGAGAGGTAGAAGAACGGTAGGAAAGGATGGGCACCGTCAGAGTCGCAGGGAAACCCTTTGGAAGACCATGTTTTGGTCATCCGTTTCTCAAACACCCTGAAGTGCGAGAAATCAAACGGAGGCGACCAAATCTTGTGCGGAACGTGTGCAAAACTCTGCAGAGTACTTAAACCTAATCGATTAGCCGTGTCCACGGTCATGGACGACTTGAGCCAAAGGAATTGGAACTTCCGGAACTCTCAACACAAATAATATGATGATGTGGGTATTTAATAAATTTGGGTATGAGAATTGGTTGGTGGAACCATCTCATTAATCAACCAACTTAGTAATATTTTGCTTAGCCCCTTTTCTTGATGTAGGAAAAATTGGCTTTACGCAAAACTTACCACCCCACCTGCCATATACGCATATAGACTAGTTGATTATTTTCACACCTCTACTGTGACTTTGCCGGCATATTCCATATGCTGACCTACACGGCTTCAACGTATCATGTTGCAGAGTACTTTTCTGACCAGGAGTGAGGACACGTTCTATGCTCAGTGAGATGCCCTTGGAGTCAGATGGACTCATCTACCTTCGACGCTTCCGCAAGATTTGGATATTCTCATGAGTTGGCTTTTAGCCACTTTATTGTAATTTTTATTGTAATAAAGGACTCGATATGAGATTTCGATTAATATAATGCTGTGTGATTTACCTTTGATATATACATTGATGTACCGTGTGTGCACCAGCATGATCTTGGGATGGTACGGAAACACCGGAGACTTGACCTTCCAGGTCGGGTCGTAACAGAAATGGTATCAAAGCACACGTTGACCGTAGGACGTAACCTCTAGGATTGGAAAGCCTTAGGATTGGTTCTCTTTGTCTTTAAATATCTTATACTCTCATCTATTCGTTTCTGAATCCTCTCCGATTATTTCAAAACTTATAGATGGCCACCTTCATCCCAGTGTTGATCACAGAGTTTTGCCAGCCTGACGCAACGATGCCCTTTGGTAAGGAGCTGATGAGGATCGTAAAGGACGTAAGGATTGCTTTGCCGAGCATCACCGGGATTCCTATCATGGCATTTCCTCAAGATGGACGCTACAGGATCGAGGTGCATATTCCAGGGAAGACTTTTGGGAATCGGAAGGAACCCATCGACCTCAAGTTCGTGGCACCTAGTTGGATACTTGGAAGAGACATGGCCATTCATCATGCCCTTGGACGTATTCAGGAGGAATACAGAGGTGGAACCATTTCACCAGGACTCAGCGTGGTTTGTCGCAGAGGTGCCAATGGAAACATCATAACTCCTCCCACTTCAGACACCACTATTTCCTATATCCAGACCCTGGAGATTCACATCAGGACTCTGGAGCTTTGAGTTCGTGCTGATACGAAGACAATCAAGAATCTGATGAACCGCGAGCTAGACCTTGAAGCTGATCTACGAGAGGCCAACTATGAACACGAGCATGAAGTGAAGGACTTCCTAGAGAGGATTGATGAGCAGAATGCACGCATCGCCACTCTGGAGGAGCATCTAGACATGGGAGAAAACCTTCACCCCGAAGGAGACATGGCACCCTTCATCAGCGATGATGAAGACTATGAGGAAAGCACCACAGGAGGACCTACGACTATGCACTTTTGAGGAAAACATTAGTTATGCCCTCCAATGTATCTTTTATTTTAGTCGTTAAAGCGTAGGTCGATGCTTAGTTGTTTGAGATTTGTATTTCCGATGTTTGACATTGATTGAATAATGAATGAGTGTTTGGTGTGATATGTTTGTTGCATTGCATATGGGTAGTGAATTTCTTCTAGACCCTTATTCTATTCTAATTCTCATCCCTCTGAAAACAGCAAGATGCCTCCACGACGTGAGACCGATTTCACTTTTCCGCCGGAACTCACCCAACTCCTTCAGCAACAGAATGCACTGATGCAGTTATTGATTCAGAATCAGACCAACAACCAGAACAACAACAACCACCATCCACCCCAGACTGACAATCTCACCCGTTTTCTGAGGTTGAACCCTCCAACTTTCTCCAGCAGCACTGAGCCCATTGTGGCAGATGACTGGCTCCGTAGGATGGATAGAGAACTTGTCACCGCTGGATGTACTGATGCTGAGAAGGTGCGCTTTGCCGCACATCAACTGGAAGGACCAGCAGCTTCATGGTGGGAGAATTACACCACCACTTATCCTATTGCAGAAGTGACTTGGGAGCAGTTCAAGCTTGCTTTCCGCACCGCTCATGTTTCAGCTGGAGCCATGAGTCTAAAGAAGCGCGAGTTTCGTAACTTGCGCCAGGGAAATCGCTCTGTGGCCCAATATGTGGAAGAGTTCAACATGTTGGCCCGTTATGCCCCAGGAGATGTGGCTGATGATGCGGCCAAGCAAGAAAAGTTTCTGGAAGGACTCAACGATGAGTTGAGCATGCAGCTGGTAGTGGCTAATTTCAACAACTACCAAGAGCTGGTGGATAAGGCACTTATTCTGGAAGGTAAACAACAGCAGATTGAGAACCGCAAGCGGAAGTACACTCAGGGGAAGTTCAACTCTGGAACTCATCAGAAGCCCCACTACTCCCCGTACTCAGGGAATACTGGATCAGGAAACAGTAAGTTTGGAAAGCACACTCATGCTGTGCATAACCATGGAGGCCACCATCATGGAGGAAATGGGAACAACCTTCCCAACCATGGCAACTTCAAGACTGACCATGGGAATGGGAACAACAACCAGCACCGTCACGCTCCTACTCAGAAGGATCTGAGTCACATCACCTGTTTCAAGTGCCAGAAGACAGGGCACTATGCTACTGAGTGTCCCCAGAGCAAGCAAGGAAATGGAAACGGCAACAACAACGGCAACTCCGCAGCCAAGAAGCCAAACCCTTTTCCTCGTGCCCAGGTGAACCACCTTGACGTGGAAGAAGTCTATGATCAACCCGAGACTGTGGTTGGTAAGTTTTTATTGCATTCACGTCCTGTTACAGTACTTTTTGATTCCGGTGCAACTCATTCATTCATATCAAGGGTAGTTGTGGAAAAGTATGGTTTGCCCACCAAAACCCTTAGTCAGCCCATTAAGGTTAGTTCTCCAGGAGGTATGATGATGGCAGGGATAGGATGCCATGCCTTGAAACTCAATATAGGAAACCATGTTTTTCCCACCGACCTCATCGTCTTAGAGTCACAAGGATTGGATGTAATCCTAGGCATGGATTGGATGACCAAGTATGAAGGAAATCTTGATTGTCTCAGCAAGTCTGTTTCACTCACCACTCCGGAGAACAAGAGGATTAAGTATGTATCCCGACGCACCCAGATGAGTGCACGGTTAAATGCCCTCACGGGAGTTGTTCAGGAGGAAGTACCTGTGGTAAAAGAATTTCCAGATGTATTTCCGGAAGAATTACCAGGAATGCCACCAGATAGGGAGATTGAGTTCTTAATAGAGCTACACCCAGGGACAGCCCCAATTTCCAAGAGACCCTATCGGATGCCCGCAAATGATCTGTTGGAAATCAAGAAGCAAATTAAGGAGTTATTGGACAAAGGTTATATTCGCCCAAGTTCTTCACCTTGGGGAGCCCCAGTTCTTTTGGTGGAGAAGAAGGATAAAACCTTGAGAATGGTAGTCGATTATCGTGCCTTGAACGAGGTGACTATCAAGAACAAGTACCCTCTGCCGATGATTAATGATTTGTTTGATCAGCTCGTAGGAGCCAAAGTATTCTCCACGATCGATCTTCGATCAGGGTATCACCAGTTGAAGATTCGTGAACATGATATACCCAAAACAGCTTTCACCGCGAGGTATGGCTTGTATGAGTATACGGTCATGTTTTTTGGATTGACTAATGCTCCTGCCTACTTCATGAATTTGATGAACAAAGTATTCATGGAATACCTAGACAAGTTTGTTGTGGTGTTCATCGATGACATTCTGATATTCTCCAAGAACGAGGAAGAGCATAAGCAACATTTGCGTTTAGTTCTGGAGAAGCTAAGAGAGCATCAGTTATATGCCAAGTTCAGCAAATGTGAATTTTGGTTGACGGAAGTCGGATTCCTTGGACATGTTATTTCCGAAGAAGGAATAGCCGTAGACCCCGCTAAGGTTGAAGCCGTCACTGAGTGGAAGTCACCCACCTCAGTTAAGGAGATCCGCAGTTTCCTCGGACTTGCCGGTTATTACCGGAGGTTCATTGAGAATTTCTCAAAGATTGCCAAGCCCATGACAGAGTTGTTGAAGAAAGAATCCAAGTATATTTGGACTGAGGAATTTGAAGCCAGTTTCCAGGAGTTGAAGGAACGTTTGGTCACAGCCCCAGTATTGATCTTGCCCGATAATCGGAAGGATTTCCAAGTTTACTGTGATGCCTCACGTCAAGTACTTGGAGGAGTACTTATGCAGGATGGAAAAGTTGTAGCCTATGCTTCCAGACAGCTACGACCTCATGAGTTGAATTATGCCACTCATGACTTGGAGTTAGCAGCCATAGTGCACACACTCAAGACTTGGAGACATTTCCTTATCGGAAATAGTTGTGATGTTTACACCGACCATAAGAGCCTGAAGTATATCTTCACGCAGAAAGAGTTGAACCTCAGACAGAGGAGATGGTTAGAGTTAATCAAGGACTATGACATGAGATTACACTACCATCCAGGTAAGGCTAATGTTGTAGCCGATGCCTTGAGTCGGAAAACTTATGTGAACACACTCACAGCTGGAGGATTACCTCAAGAGTTAGTCGATGATCTCAGAAAGCTCAAGCTAGAGATAGTTCCAAGAGGATATGTTGCTACACTGGAAATTCAGTCCACCTTGACCGACAGAATTCGAGAAGCCCAGAAATCGGCCAAGGAGATAGCTGAAATTAAACAGAGAATGGAAGATGGTAAAGCTAAAGGTTTTCGTGAGGATGAACACGGAACTTTGTGGTTTGAGAACCGAATCTATGTGCCCAATGACCCAGAGCTCAGGAAGTTGATACTTCAGGAAGCCCACGATTCACCTTACTCGATACACCCAGGCAACACCAAGATGTATCTGGATTTAAAAGAAAGTTATTGGTGGACAGGTATGAAGAAAGATATTGCAGAGCATGTTGCCATATGTGATGTTTGTCAGCGAGTAAAAGCAGAACATCAGAAACCAGCAGGGTTACTCCAACCTTTGCCGATACCCGAGTGGAAATGGGAAAAGCTTGGTATGGATTTCATCACAGGATTGCCCAGGACCCGTTCAGGTTATGATTCCATCTGGGTAGTGGTTGATCGCTTGACCAAGGTAGCTCATTTCATTCCAGTGAAAACCACTTATACCAGTGCTAAGCTAGCCAAGATATATATGACCAGGATCGTATGTCTGCATGGAGTTCCGAGGAGTATCGTGTCAGATAGAGGAACACAATTTACCTCAAAGTTTTGGCATCAGTTACATGAAACTTTGGGTACAAGGCTAGAGTTCAGTACAGCCTTTCATCCGCAGACAGATGGACAGACTGAGAGAGTCAACCAAATTCTGGAAGACATGTTGAGAGCTTGTGCACTAGACTATGGATCTAGTTGGGATGACAACTTACCTTACGCAGAATTCTCGTACAACAACAGTTATCAAACCAGTCTAAAGATGGCCCCTTTCGAAGCTCTATACGGAAGGAGGTGCAGAACACCACTGACGTGGGATGGTATTGGAGACCGACAACTTTTTGGTCCCGACCTTATCCGAGATTCTGAAGAGAAAGTCAAGTTGATTCGTGACAGACTCAAGATAGCTCAATCTCGACAGAAGAGTTATGCTGACAGCAAACGTAAAGAAGTGACATATGAAGTGGGAGACCGAGCATATCTTCGTGTGTCCCCGCTTCGAGGAACCAAGAGATTTGGTGTTAAAGGAAAATTAGCACCCAGATTCATAGGCCCCTACAAAATTCTTGAACTTAGAGGCGAATTTGCATATAAACTGGAATTGCTAGAAGGATTATCCGAAGTTCATAATGTGTTCCATGTGTCCCAGCTGAAGAAATGTCATACAGAGATGGCTGATATCCCTCTGAGAGATACAGTGCCCCTAGAGGCCATACAGCTTGAAAGTGATCTGACTTATGAGGAGAAGCCTGTTAGAATCCTCGAGACATCCAACAGCGTTACCCGTAGCAAGATCATCAAGTTCTGCAAAGTTTTGTGGAGTCACCATACCGAGGAAGAAGCCACCTGGGAACGCGAAGAAGATCTTCGTAGAGACCACCCGCACCTATTTTCTAGCCAACCCGAATCTCGAGGGCGAGATTCATCTTAAGG
Organism: Hordeum marinum; assembly: GCA_022496015.1. Lineage (NCBI taxonomy): Eukaryota > Viridiplantae > Streptophyta > Magnoliopsida > Poales > Poaceae > Hordeum > Hordeum marinum. Next base: position 7,182,545 of record CM039672.1, on the reverse strand, counting down.
TGGGTAGGTTTGTAACATCCCAAAATTTCATTTTGGAATATTATGATTATAGCTATGCATCTATCATCATCATTGCTTGAATGTATGTGTTTGTTGAAATGCCTTTTCTGACTTTCTGAAAGTCCCTTCTACTTTTTCCTATGTGGCTTTTACCTATTGGAAATTTTGGTTAAAAGTTCAAATAAGAGAGGAGGAACATGACACTCCACACCAGGTTCAAATTGGTGAATTATTTGAACAAAAATAACCAGGAGTTATTTTGAAAATATTTGCAAAAAGGATTTAAAAACAATTAGGCAATTTCTGAAAATAATATTTTTTTTAAATTGTTCAAATGACAGAATAGAAATGTTCATTTAAAAGCATTTATTATTCTGTTAATTTTCATATATAATACCCCTATTTTTGAAGACGATTTGAATGCTTTAAAAGCTTTTGAATGTCTCTGTAAAAATATTAAAGAAAATCAGTAACGGTTTGCATTTAAACCGGGCCGGCCCACGGCAGTTAAATCGCGCATTCATTACCGGTCGACCGACCGCGCGTAACGGTCACGCGCCCACTCGCTGACATCCGGGTCCCACGCCGACCGACCGTTGCCCGAAACGGTCGTCTCCTTCCCCGCGAGCGCCGGACCGGATCTCGCCGGCAGTTTCCACCTCTCGCCGGATCTCTCTCCTCTCTCCTCCCCCGCACCCCTCGAGCGCCCTATAAATACCGGACACCTCCCCGCATACTTTTCCCCCCAAACCCCCTCCTACCTTGCCGAGGAGCTGCCGCAATTCGTCGCCGGAGCTCCCACCCTCACCGGACTCACCGTCGAGCGTAGCCACCGCCTCCGACCACCGTTCGCCCCATCCTCGCCACCAATCGACTCTGGAGAACTGTCGCCGTCGCCCGGACCACTTCCCCGTCCTCCCCGACCACCGGAATGCCTCGCCATCGTCCTCGCCGTCTTCGGATCGCCGGAGAAACCCCGACGTCGGCAACCTTTACCCCGTGAGCATTTCCCTCCCTCCGATCCAAATCCGATGTCCCAGATTAGATCGGATTTATTCCGAATCGTTTTCCTCTACCAATCGGTCGCCCGCCCGAAATCCTCAAGCGCACACCCCCCTTAGCCAATCGGACAGCGCCACGTAGCCCCCTAACCGTCGCAAAACATTTTTTTTCTTTTCAGTTTTGTTTTTCAGAAACAGAATGTATTCCAAATTTGCTTTAGCTATATCTTTTAATCTGTTTAGAGTTTTGAGTTGATTCTTTTTGCAATAGCTCACAAATTTCATGTAGTTTCACCCTGTACTTTTAAATTTCAAATTTGAACTATAAAATTTGAATTGAATCAAATTTGCTCAAAATCTTCAAATCTGAATAACTAGAGTTTGAAAATAGATTTTGATATGAATCTTTTTGCTACTGTTTGGTATTAGTTAGGACTACCTTCATGTTTAGTTTGAGGATTTTCATGATATATTTGATTAGTGTTCTAACCAAAAACAGAATCTGCTTATTATTATAATATAGTTTTATAAACTCAATTTTAATTAGTTTGTTTTAATTCTGTTTTCTAAGACAGATTTAATTGTAAATTATTTCCTGTTAAGAACATGTTTTGTTAACAAATTATAAGTTTAGTTTTCATTCTTTTGTTAGTACAACTATAGTTGATTCATATAGTGTTTATCAAAACTTTTATAAACTTTACTAGAGTTTTCCCAACAAACTTAAATTGACTTTGTTTACTTTAATAGTAAAATATTCTATTGTTGCCTTGCTGTCAACAATTGTCTTGTTATTTCAAAATAGTTTTATTATGTAGAAGTGTTTTCATCATCCCCTTTGGAAAACAAAACTTTGTGTGTTTTACTTGCTAGAGACTTTTGTGCATTGTTTGCCTTGTTTGTTTAGTACTTCTTTGCTGAATGTTATGAGTACTTATTTTTGGTTGTATGCTTATTTGAGTGCATTGTTTGTTTCGTTAGATTATCCGGAGTGCGAAGCTTGTTACTTAGAGTCACTCACGTACGAAGATCATCAATCAGGCAAGTCACTTTGATCATGTTTTACCCATGTTTTATATGCATTAGTTCTACCATCTCCCCAGTCGCATGCAAGATAGGTTAGTTGGAAACTTGGTTACATTGTAGTAGTATAATGTGGTAGGTACCCCTCCTCAACCCTCTTTGACAACTTTGGCCCCGGGAAACGTTGTTTTACTTTTGCTATGCTATTAGTAGACGGGGTTGGTTGTGTGATTCATGAGAGTTGAGAAAGTTAATAATTTCAAGACCTACATAATGATCAAGATTTCAATACTCCAAGTTTTCAACATAACTCTGGGTGGATGATGGTTGAACGGCGCCCTAGAGAAACCAGTGGTTAGCCTAGGTGATGCTGGAGATGGCCAGTATTCACGCGGAAAGGTCCACCCAGGCACAAAGGGATGGATGGGTGCTTCAAGACCCAAGGCTTACCTGCACAGCCACAAGTCATTATGGGCTCTGGCTTGGTTGGATATCGTGGTGACCCTGGACAGGCGGTGCTACGAGAGGTAGAAGAACGGTAGGAAAGGATGGGCACCGTCAGAGTCGCAGGGAAACCCTTTGGAAGACCATGTTTTGGTCATCCGTTTCTCAAACACCCTGAAGTGCGAGAAATCAAACGGAGGCGACCAAATCTTGTGGGGAACGTGTGCAAAACTCTGCAGAGTACTTAAACCTAATCGATTAGCCGTGTCCACGGTCATGGACGACTTGAGCCAAAGGAATTGGAACTTCCGGAACTCTCAACACAAATAATATGATGATGTGGGTATTTAATAAATTTGGGTATGAGAATTGGTTGGTGGAACCATCTCATTAATCAACCAACTTAGTAATATTTTGCTTAGCCCCTTTTCTTGATGTAGGAAAAATTGGCTTTACGCAAAACTTACCACCCCACCTGCCATATACGCATATAGACTAGTTGATTATTTTCACACCTCTACTGTGACTTTGCCGGCATATTCCATATGCTGACCTACACGGCTGCAACGTATCATGTTGCAGAGTACTTTTCCGACCAGGAGTGAGGACACGTTCTATGCTCAGTGAGATGCCCTTGGAGTCAGATGGACTCATCTACCTTCGACGCTTCCGCAAGATTTAGATATTCTCATGAGTTGGCTTTTAGCCACTTTATTGTAATTTTTATTGTAATAAAGGACTCGATATGAGATTTCGATTAATATAATGCTGTGTGATTTACCTTTGATATATACATTGATGTACCGTGTGTGTACCAGCATGATCTTGGGATGGTACGGAAACACCGGAGACTTGACCTTCCAGGTCGGGTCGTTACACTTTGAATGGTGCATTTTGAACACACAAAAAGTATGGAGTTCAAATAAGTTCAAATAATGAAATCCCTTTGTAACAGATGAGTTTTCGTCCGAAAATCGTGATACTTCGAAAGAGATTGTCCATTTTGTACACGAAGTGCATCCAGTTTTTGCCGTAACCCTCTCAACTTTTACAACATGCTATGTGGGTGAAATGATTATACCATGCCAACTTTCAACCTTTTCAGAGTTCATTTGAAGTGCTTGTTAATTTCACAGTTATTTAGCTCAAAAAAAATCAGTAAGTGCATGAATAATACCAAATGAAGTCAGAAAGGGCTGAAAATTGATGATGTGGCTTTGAATGGTGCATTTTGAACACACAAAAAGTATGGAGTTCAAATAAGTTCAAAAAAATGAAATGCCTTTTGTAACACATCAGTTCTCGTCCGAAACCCTTATACTTCGAAAGAGATTGTCCGTTTTATACACGAAGTGCACCCAGTTTTTGCCGTAACCCCTCTCAACTTTTTATAACATGCTATGTGGGTGAAATGATGATACCATGCCAACTTTCAACATTTTCAGAGTTCATTTGAAGTGCTTTTCAATTTCAGGGTTATTTAGCTCAAAAAATCAGTAAGTGCATGAAAAATACCAAATGAAGTCAGAATGTTTTGAAAATTGATGATGTGGCTTTGAATGGTGCATTTTTAACACACAAAAAGTATGGAGTTCAAATAAGTTCAAAACATGAAATCCCTTTGTAATAGATAAGTTTTCGTCTGAAACTGTGATACTTCGAAAGAGATTGTCCATTTTGTACACGAAGTGCATCCAGTTTTTGCCGTAACCCTCTCAACTTTTTAGCACATGCTATGTGGGTGAAATGATGATACCATGTCAACTTTCAACCTTTTCAGAGTTCATATGAAGTGCTTTTTAATTTCTTTCAAAACATCGTGGGAGTGGAGTTCAAAAAAGAATCAACTAAAAAGCTTTTCTAAACCTCTAGTATTTTTGAAACTATAATTATAAAAAAATTATACAACGAAAATTATCAAAGTATTTTTTGTTCAAAACATTAATAGCAAAAAGAATATAATGATAAAACACACTGGAAATAAATAAATAAATAAACAAAAATAAATAAAGCAAAAACACAAAACAAAAAGAATGCAAATTATGCAAGTAAAATTATCAAAGTATTTTTTCTTTAAAATAATAAACTAAAATAACAGAAGAAAAATTAAAAAAAATACTCGGAAAAATAAATATTGCCACCCATTGGTCTCTGCTTCCTGCCCTTTGGGATGACGAAAAGGGCCCTTTGGTCCCGGTTGGTGGCGCCAACCGGGACTAATACCCACCTTTAGTCCGGGTTGGTGCCACCAACCGGGACCAAATGTCTGTGCCTCCCACCCTTTGGGCTGACGAAAAGAGACCTTTGGTCTCGGTTGGTTTCACCAACTGGGACTAAAGGTGGGCATTGGTCCCGGTTGGCGCCACCAACCCGGACCAATCCTTCTTCTATATAAGCAAACACTTAGAAATTCCAGTTTTCATCCTGGACCTTGACCACCCTACGGGTGAAGAGAAGAATAAGATGGTTCATGCTTTGAGGAGTACATGTCTATGACCGAACGAGTACATCAAGCTTCCAAACTGGACGCCTCCGCCAACTCCTCCTCCTCTGGCGAGTCAGGGCACTCCGCCTCCTCCTCCTTCTCCTCCTTCGGTGAGTGATTAGGGCACTCCGCCTCCTTCTCCGGCTCCTCCGACGCGTCACGGCACTCCACCTCCTCCTTCACCTACTCCGGCGCATCAGAGCAGTCCACCTCCTTCGGCACGTGAGGCCACTCCGCCTCCTCCTCCTCCTCCTCCTTTGTTGCGTCAGGCCACTCAGCCTCCTCCTCCTCCTCCTCCTGTGGCGTGTCAGGACACTATGCCTCCTCTGGTGTGTCAGCCACGATGGAAGAGAGACGCCGCCGCCGCTCCTGCGGCTAGCAGTACAATAAGAGGGGGGAAAATACAAATTTGGTCCAAGCCTCAAGCCTGTAAAGATCCCAAGAATTATGCGGACATGACTGCAATGCTCATGAAGTAAGTTCAGTCAATACCGGGACCATATCAGCATGCAACTTTTGTTAATTTCCTGATATCAAGTAATCATTTTCTTTGCCTGACATGGTTCGGAAGAAGTTCACCCGAAAGGTTCCCGGTCTAAACAAAGAGTTGTGATTTACGCACCCCAAAGTAAGTAGTACTAACTAGTTCTGCGCATCTCTAATTGATTCAAAATTTCATCAATATATCATTACCATGCTGGCTTACTAGTTTGATTGAACTCTATTCTCGTAAAGTGCTTGTACGAGAAAGAAGGGACTATTTTATGTGGATACTACGTATGCGAGCTCCTTCGCCAATTGACCACTTAGCGGGGATTCTCTAACAAACAATTTGAAGTACATAAATAATATTCACAATTTTATTTTATATATTACCTTCAATTGTGCTGATTTTTATTCATATATATATGTATGTATTGACCCCCATCTTCAAATTAGATGTGGTAGATGCGGGATGAACTCCTACCACATGATCGCATACGAGAAATTCAAGAGGAATTGGTGGGATTCTTTCTTGACCACTTCATACCTGAAGACGGGGAATACAGTGTGAATTTGTGATTGGATATTAGGAATTGTAAGAGATCTTATATTGTATATATGTAGCTAGTAGAGTCGGATAGATATACGAAAACTTGTTGTTCGACCCATCTCTCAGATAAAGAGAGGTCGGTCACTTCTCTATGTATATGTTCATGATGATCTTGTGTACTTAATGGTTCCTTCATTTGCTTACTAGCTAGCATGTCGAGTTCTCTCTATAGTAGCTAGCGTCGACCAAGCACGGATAAAGAGAGGACACTTCTCTCTATTAATTAGCTAGCTAACACAATATGAAAACCCTAAATTAACCCTCCAAAACCCCCTAACCCCCCCCTTTCAAAAAAAACCCAGCAACTATCAGATGCTAACGCGTGGATGCCTCCTGCCTGGGCTGCCCGTAGAGGCCACGTGGAGTCCCTTCTCTCCCGGTTTGTAAGCGAACCGGGACTCAAGGTTTGGGGATTTAGTCCTGACCCATTAGTCCAAGTTTCAGATCCGGGACTAATGGGCCTCTAGAACCGAGACAAGTTGGTCATTTTCTACTAGTGAAGGAGTATTAAATGGAGTCCAAACGAAATAAAACCTCCAGAATGATTTTTTCTAGAAAATATGGAAGCCATGAAACTTGAGAACCAAGGCAGAGGAGCTGCCACGGGGCCACAAGCCCTCTTGCCGTGGCCAGGGGGGCCACCCGCGCCGGGCAAACTTGTGGGCCCATGGCAACTCCCCCAAGCCTAATCTTCGGCCTATGGAAACCCAAATATTCCATCATTATCATAAGGAGCCACGAAAACACTTTTTCGCTGCTAGAAGCCTCCGTTCCCGAGAGATCCAATCTTGGAGCCTTTTTCGGTAATCTGTCGGAGGGGGATTGGATCACGGAGGGCATCTACATCAACTCCATTGCCCCTCTGATGATGCATGAGTAGTTCAACACCAACCTATGGGTCCATAGCTAGTAGCTAGATGGCTTATTCTCTCTCTTTGCTTCTCTATACCATGTTCTTCGGGATCTTCATGGAGATCTATCCGATGTAATACTCTTTTGCGGTGTGTTTGTTGAGATCCGATGAATTGTGGGTTTATGTTTAGATTATCCATGAATATCATTTGAGTCTTTCCTGAATTCTTATTTTCATGATTTCATATCTTTGCAAGTCTCTTCGAGTTATTGGTTTGGTTTGGCCATCTATATTTGTAATTCTTGCAATAGGAGAAGTGCTTAGTTTTGGGTTCAATCTTGTGGTGTCCTCACCCACTGACAAAGTAGGGGTACCGGGGCACGTATTGAATTGTTGCCATCAAGGGTAAAAAGATGGGGTTTTCATCATATTGCTGGAGTTTATCCCTCTACATCATGTCATCTTACTTAATGCGTTACTCTATTCTTCATGAACTTAATACTCTAGATGCAGGCAGGAGACGGTTGATGTGTGGAGTAATAGTAGTAGATGCAGAATCGTTTCGGTCTACTTGTCACGGACGTGATGCCTATATGCATAATCATTGCCTTGGATATCTTCATAATTATTCGCTTTTCTATCAATTGCTCGACAGTAATTTGTTCACCCACCGTAATACTTGCCATCATGAGAGAAGCCATCTAGTGAAACCTATGGCCCCCGGATCTATTTTCCATATTATATTTTCAGATCTAAAACCAAAAACGCCAAAAATACTTGTTGCATTGTTTTTACTTTTAGTTGTACTTTCTGTTCAAGCACCCTATTATATCTATCTCTACTAGATCTCATCCTTGCAAATAACCGTGAAGGGATTGACAACCCCTCTATAGTATTGGGTGCGGGAGTTTGATTCCTTGTGCATGTATATCTATTGGTGGATCGCTTGTATCTCCTACAGGATTGATACCTTGGTTCTGAAAAACTGGGGGAAATACTTATCTACTTTGCTGCATCAAATTGTTCCTCTTCATGGGAACCCACGCATGCTCGAGAAGTAGTAGCCAACAGGCTGCCGGTGCTCACCGCGTGCCTCTTCCCCCTCGACCTTCCTGTCGCGCTGCCTCCCGCTCGCTCCGGCTGACCTCATCGTCACCTCGACCTCGCCAGCGCCGCATCGAGCCAGCTGTGAGGCACTCTCCTCCCTCTCCTCCCTCTCCACCAGAATCCCCCCTCCCCGTCAGCCATTGCCGCCCCTCCCTGTCTGCCATTGCCGTCGGCCATGCATGGCCTCCCCTCCCCGTCCACCATTGATGCCATGCATGGCCGGTGCCCCTCCTCGAGCCCATCCCGGACCCACCTATAGCCCCCACCGGAGATGCCTGAGAGTCGTCTCCCCATCCATCTCTGGCGTGGGAGCCCCGCCGCCCGGCCCATCCATCTCTGACGGTGCCGCAAGCACACACACACACACATGTTGTTTAAAAACGTGCAAATTTTCATGGTTGGTAGTACATAGATGGATAAGTAGATTAATATTGTTAGATGATTTTGTTTATGATGCTTTTTATGTTTTAGTTGTTTTATGTTTTTAGTTAATCAGGAGTCCTGGGAAAAATTAGTATGTGTATGTTACATTAGAGAAAAATTATTGGGTTTTGGAAAAATTAGTGATTAAAGGATCAGAAAATGTTCTCATAGGAATTTGTCTCCACATCGACGATGCTCGGACCGCATCCTCATCGTCTAGTGGTCCGCAAGAGCCTACTTGATAGGCGCCATGTCAGGGACTCGGCTCCGCCAGGCTGACATTGGGAGGTGCTACCTTTTGGGGCTCTAAGCTTGGTGAGGAATCCGGGTCTTGTCGTCGAACCAGATCTTCTTTGGTGGCGGTCACATGGGCCACTTTCAGTGCAGAGGGAGCGGGCCCCCGCAGAGGTGCTATGTCGCCGTGTCAGGGAGGAGGACAAGCACGTCAGTTGCTACATGGCGGTGTTGGCTATCAGGTTCAACAATACCTGGCAGATTCTTCAGGGATCTCACCCGAGTTATGATCCCGTGATGATTCCTTATATTTGTGTGTCCTCCACCTGTGACTCAGGAACCGCTAGTGACTTAGATTATTCGATAGTATTCGATCTGTTTTAGTGATCTTATATGATAATATTCCAGATGTATTAGTTAATATTTGATGATGCATTAATAACTAGATTATTCGAGATGGTGTATTAGTGACATTATATTCGAGTTCATTATAAATGTATTAGTGATATTTTATCGGTATAATGTGTGTGTGACTTTTGGTCTGTCGTTGCTCCTTGTGTGACTTTCATGTGTGTTCTTCATGAAGGAATCCCGACTGTTGTCGTGGGGGCTGCCTCCTCTTTCTTCTCTTCTTTGTGATATATTTGTCGGTATAATGCTCAAGAAGAGAAGAGGGGGAGTCCATCATGATGGTCGAACTATTATTGTGAGAGAGTGTCCACCAACATATATACACCATCGTATGAGTGTGAGAGAGTGCGCATAAACACACCATGAGATATAACAGTTATTTAGCGAAAGCCTAGATGGATCGAAAGTCACACACGCATTAGGATTCAAGCGTGCCATAATTCTTGAATCGTGAACACAAGAAATGCCGTCATCATCATATGACGATAGGATCCAAGCGTGTGAATTTTGCGGTGAAGATAAGGGTGTTTGCGACCAGCCTGGGCTGAGAGACGGCAGGTTCTTCACCATGAAGCTTTACAAGGACTTTGATATTTCTATGGTACACAATGCTGACAACAGTTTTTTCGTAATTAAGCATGACTTCTGTTTCTTTCCTTCAATGCATACTTACTATTTTATACAGTTCGACTAGATCATCCCCTTTCATGAAAGACGGTATTTCTTGGAGAGGCTCGGTTTCGAAGAGCATGAGAGTTTCGAGACGACGACAACCAACCTGAGGACTAAACATGGTCACACATTTCTTGTGAAAGAAATGAATGCACCTAATAACACAGAATTTGGGTTCTCAAATTGGGAAGGTCTTTGGAAGGCACAAGGATTTCAGGAGGATATGGAAATAACCTTCAATATTCGTCCTGAAGATCATATTGAAGGAAACATCGACATTTGGGTGGATGTCGATATACTTCCTGTTTTACCTCGATGTGAGTTTTTCAACCATCCATATTTGTCAAGTAATTTGCATTCTATATTTTAAAATATTTGGTGTTCATCCATACTTAATTTGTTAATTTATAAATTACAGCTTATTTCATTTCTTTGAGTGACACACAGAAAATAATCGAGACGACACACTACACTTATGGATCACATCTAACTTGGGAGGAGAAGGATGATCTTATCAACTTTGTTATTGGTGTCCTAGTTGGTAGGGAGATCTTCCCGTATAATCTGGGAACTAGCCCAAATTATATATTGTACATGACAGTAGCGCATAGGTTGAGGGTGGATGACATTCGCCAAAATATCCTTGTAAGAGTTGCTAATTAAGTACACTAGTACTGTTGCGTAAATGGTATTGATTACGTTACTAACTAGGCTACTATTATGTTCTTCAAGTTGAAATTGCCATATGAAGTTGTGCCACCGGTGATGCAACCCAAAGATAATATGACAATTAAAAGCCCCTTCCATCTCGAGTTCTCTTTTGCATACTCGACTGAGTGCAAACCACCAAGATGGATCCAAATTGAACATGGGGATAAATAAAGAAGGATCGCAAGCCACGAGTTGGAGACCGTTGGATCTCTTTGCTTCATCATGGAGACATAGGTGTTATTCTTTTTTATGTCATTTTACCTAGGGAGGACTGTTGGAAATATGCCCTAGAGGCAATAATAAAATGGTTATTATTGTATTTCCTTGCTCATGATAATTTTCTATTGTTCATGCTATAATTCTGTTAACCGGAAACCATGAAACATGTGTGAATACATAGACCACAATGTGTCCCTAGTGAGCCTCTAATTGGCTAGCTCGTTGATCAATAGTTGGTCACAGTTTCAAGACCATGGACATTGGATGTCATTGATAACAGGATCACATCATTAGGAGAATGATGTGATGGACAAGACCCAATCCTAAGCATACACTAGATCGTGTAGTTCGTGTGCTAACGCTTTTCCAATGTCAACTATCGTTTCCTTAGACCATGAGATTGTGCAACTCCCGGATATCGCAGGAATGCTTTTGGTCTGCCAAATGTCACAACATAACTGGGTGGCTATAAAGGTACACTGCAGGTATCTCCGAAAGTGTCTGTTGGGTTGGCACGAATCGAGACTGGGATTTTTCACTCCGTGTGACGGAGAGGTATCTCTGGGCCCACTCGGTAAGACATCATAATAATGAGCTCAAAGTGACTAAGGAGTTAGCCACGGGATGATGTATTACGGAACGAGTAAAGATACTTGTCGGGAACGAGATTGAACAAGGTATAGGGATACCGACGATCGAATCTCGGGCAAGTATCATACCGGTAGACAAAGGGAATTGCATACGGGATTGATTGAATCCCCAACGCCATGGTTCATCCGATGAGATCATCGTGGAGCATGTGGGAGCCAACATGGGTACCCAGGTCCCGCTATTGGTTATTTACCGGAGAGGTGTCTCGGTCATGTCTACGTGTCTCCCGAACCCGTAGGGTCTACACACTTAAGGTTCGATGACGCTGGGGTTATAGGGAAATGGTATACGTGATTACCGAAGGTTGCTTGGAGTCCCTAATGAGATCCCGGACGTCACGAGGAGCTCCAGAATGGTCCGGAGGTAAAGATTGATATATAGGAAGTCCTGTTTTGGTCATCGGAAAGTTTTTGGGCTCATCGGTAGTGTACCGGGAGTGCCGGGAGGGTGCCGGAGGACCCCCGGGAGGGGTGTGACGACCAAAGGACTTCGTGGGCTGTTAGAGGAGGTGTACCAGCCCTTATTAGGCTGGCCAAGTCCTTCCGGAAAGTTCCATGCGGCTAGGGATAAAGAGATAAGGCTAAAGGATATTCAAAAGGAAGAGATCCACCTCCCTTGTGGGAGGTGGACTCCTCCCTAGCTTCGGCCGAAGCTCTCCTCCTTGGAGGAGGGGCCACGCCAGCCCTACCTCTCCCTCCTCCTATATATACTTGAGGTTTTGGCTATTTTGATACAAGATTTGATCTCTCTCTCCCATGGCGCAACCCTACCTCTCTTCTTCCTCCTCCGAAGTGCTTAGGCGAAGCCCTGCCGGAATACGTTGCTACTCCACCACCACCATGCCGTCGTGCTGCTCTTGGAGCTCTTCCACAACCTCTCCCTCCTCCTTGCTGGATCAAGATGCAGGACACGTCACCGGGCTGTACGTGTGTTGAACGCGGAGGCGCCATTGTTCGGCGCTTAGAGTTGAATCCACCGCGATCTGAATCGCCGCGAGTGTGACTCCACCAACCGTGTTCTTGCAACGCTTCCACTTAGAGATTTTCAAAGGTATGAAGATCCACTCTCCCCATACTCGTTGCTGGTTTCTCCATAGATGGATCTTGGTGAACACGTAGGAAAATTTTTGATTTACTACTACGTCTCCCAACAGTGGCATCATGAGCTAGGTCTATGCGTAGAATCTATGCACGAGTAGAACACAAAGCAGTTGTGGGTGTCGATCTTGTTAATTTGCTTACCACTACTAGTCTTATCTTGATTCGGCGGTATTGTGGGATGAAGCGGCCCGGACCAACTTTACACATACGCTTACGTGAGACCAGTTCCACCGCCTGACATGCACTTGTTGCATAAGGTGGCTAGCGGGTGTCTGTCTCTCCTACCTTAGTCGGATTGGATTCGATGAAAAGGGTCCTTATGAAGGGTAAATAGCAATTGGCATATCACGTTGTGGTTCAGGCATAGGTAAGAAACGTTCTTGCTAGAAACCTATAGAAGCCACATAAAAACTTGCAACTACAAATTAGAGGACATCTAACTTGTTTTTGCTGCATGTGCCTTGTGATGTGATATGGCCAAAGGATGTGATGTGATGCATTGTGATGTATGAGATTGATCATGTTATTGTAATAGGATTCACGACTTGCATGTCGATGAGTATGACAACCGGCAGGAGCCATAGGAGTTGTCTTATTTTATTGTATGACCTGCGTGTCAATCATAAATACCATCTAATTACTTTACTTTATTGCTAAACGTTAGCCATAGTAGTAGAAGTAATATTTGGCGAGACAACTTCATGAATACACGATGATGGAGATCATGTTGTCGTGCCGGTGGCAGTGATGATCATAGTGCCCTGAAGATGGAGATCAAAGGAGCAAGATGATATTGGCCATATCATGTCACTATATTCATTGCATGTGATGTTTATCTTGTTTACATCTTATTTGCTTAGAACGACGGTAGTAAATAAGATGATCTCTCAATAAAATTTCAAGAAAAGTGCTCACCCTAACTATGCACCGTTGCTAAGGATCGTTGTTCCGAACCATCACATGATGATCGGGTGTGATAGGTTCTTACCTTCGCATACAACGGGTGTAAGCAAGATTTACACACGCGAAAAACTTAGGTTGACTTGACGAGCCTAGCATGTACAAACATGGCCTCGGAACATGGAAGACCGAAAGGTCGAACATGAGTCGTATAGAAGATACGATCAACATAGAGATGTTCACCATGGATGACTAGTCCGTCTCACGTGATGATCGGACACGGGCTAGTTGACATGGATCATGTATCACTTGGAAGACTAGAGAGATGTCTGTCTAAGTGGGAGTTCATTAAATAATTTTATTATGTGAACCTAATTATCATGAACTTAGTCTAAAATTGTCTTTACAATCTATATTGTAGATCCAATGGCCAACGTGAATGTCACCCTTAACTTCAACGCGTTCCTAGAGAAAACCAAGCTGAAAAATGATGGAAGCAACTATGCGGACTGGGTCTGTAGCTTGAGGATCATCCTCATAGCTTCCAAGAGATTGTATGTCCTTGATGCATCGCTAGGTGAGGCGCCCATTTTCCCATCAGATCAAGACGTTATGAACGCTTGGCAGTCATGTTGTGATGATTACTCCCTTGTTCAGTGCGGCATGCTTTACAGTTTAGAACCGGGGCTCCAAAAGCGTTTTGAGCAACACGGAGCATATGAGATGCTCCAAGAGCTAAAACTGGTTTTCCAAGCGCATGCCCGGGTCGAGAGATAGGACGTCTCCGACAAGTTCTTTAGCTGTAAGATGGAGGAGAATAGTTCTTTCAGTGAGCACATACCCAAAATGTCTGGGTTGCACAACCGCTTGACTCAGATGGGAGTTAATCTCCTGGATGACTCGGTCATTAACAGAATCCTCCAGTCGCTTCCACTTAGCTACAAGAGCTTTGTGATGAACTACAACATGTAGGGTATGGAGAAGTCCATTCCTGAGTTGTACTCGATGCTGAAATCAGCGAAGGTCAAGATCAAAAAGGAGCATCAAGTGTTGGTGGTGAATAAGATCACTAGTTTCAAGAAAGGCAAGGGGAAGAACTTCAAGAAGGATGGAAAAGTTATTGCCGCGCCCGGTAAGCAAGTTGCCGGGAAGAAGAACAAGCATGGACTCAAGCCTGAGACTGAGTGTTTTTATTGCAAGGGTACCGGTCAACGGAAGCGGAACTTCCCCAAGTACTTAGCGGATAAGAAGGCCGACAATGTTAAAGGTATATGTGATATACTTGTTATTGATGTGTACCTAACCAGCGCTCGTAGTAGCTCCTGGGTACTTGATACCGGTGCAGTTGCTCACATTTGTAACTCCAAGCAGGAGCTGCGAAATAAGCGAAGGCTCGCAAAGGACGAGGTGACAATGCGCGTCGGGAATGGTTCCAAGGTCGATGTGATCTCCGTCGGCATGCTACCTCTGCATCTACCTTCGGGATTAGTTTTAAACCTTAATAATTGTTATTTAGTGCCAGCTTTGAGCATGAACATTGTATCTGGATCTTGTTTGATTCGAGATGGCTACTCATTTAAATCTGAGAATACTGGTTGTTCTATTTATATGAGAGAAATGTTTTATGGTCATGCCCCGCTGATCAATGGTTTATTTTTGATGAATCTCAAACGTGATGTTACACATGTCCATAGTGTGAGTACAAAAGGTGTAAGGTTGATAATGATAGTCCCACTTACATGTGGCACTGCCGCCTTGGTCATATTGGTGTCAAACGCATGAAGAAGCTCCATGCTAAGGGACTTTTAGAGTCTCTTGATTTCGAATCATTTGACACGTGTGAACCATGCCTCATGGGCAAGATGACCAAGACTCCGTTCTCCAGAACAATGGAGCGAGCAACTGACTTGTTGGAGATAATACATACCAATGTATGTGGTCCAATGAGCGTCAAGGCTCGCGGTTGCTACCGTATGTTCTCACCCTCACTAATGACTTGAGCAGATATGGGTATGCCTACTTAATGAAACACAAGTCTGAAACTTTTGAAAGGTTCAAGGAATTTCAGAGTGAGGTAGAGAATCAACATGACAGGAAAATAAAGTGCCTATGATCTGATCGTGGTGGAGAATATTTAAGTCACGAGTTTGGCACGCACCTAAGGAAATGTGGAATTGTTTCACAACTCACGCCGCCTGGCACACCTCAGCGAAATGGTGTGTCTGAACGTCGTAATCGCACTCTATTGGATATGGTGCGATCTATCATGTCTCTTACTGACTTACCGCTATCATTTTTGGGATATGCATTAGAGACTGCCGCATTCACTTTAAATAGGGTACCGTCAAAATCCGTTGAGACGACACCATATGAATTATGGTTTGGAAAGAAACCTAAGCTGTCGTTTCTAAAAGTTTGGGGATGCGATGCTTATGTGAAGAAACATCAACCTGAGAAGCTCGAACCCAAAGCGGAAAAGTGCGTCTTCATAGGATATCCCATATCCCAAAGATACTATTGGGTATACCTTCTACCTCAGATCTGAAGGCAAAGTCTTTGTTGCCAAGAATGGATCCTTTCTCGAGAAAGAGTTTCTCTCGAAAGAAGTAAGTGGGAAGAAAATAGAATTTGATGAGGTAATCTTACCTCCACTCGAACCGGAGAGTAGCGCAGCATGGGAAGCCATTTCCGTGGAGCCTACACCGGTTGGAGAGGAAGTTAATGATGATGATCATGGAACTTCAGATCAAGTTACTATTGAACGTCGAAGGTCCACTAGGACACGTTCCGCACCAGAGTGGTACGGCAACCCTGTCCTCGAGATCATGTTGTTGGAAAACGGTGAACCTTCGAACTATTCAGAAGCGATGGTGGGCCCGGATTCCAACAAATGCCTTGAAGCCATGAAATCCAAGATAGGATCCATGTATGAGAACAAAGTGTGGACATTGGTGGACTTTCCTGATGATAAGCGAGCCATTGAAAATAAATGGATCTTTAAGAAGAAGACTGACGCGAATGGTAATGTGACCGTCTATAAGGGTCGGCTTGTCGCTAAGGGTTATTGATAACTTCAAGGAGTTGACTACGATGAGATTTTCTTGCCCATAGCGATGTTGAAGTCCGTCCGAATCATGTTAGCAATTGCCACATTTTATGATTATGAGATCTGGCAAATGGATGTCAAAACGGCATTCCTTAATGGCTTCCTCAAGAAAGAACTGTATATGATGCAGCCAGAAGGTTTTGTCGATCCTAAAGATGCTAACAATGTATGCAAGCTCCAATGCTCCATCTATGGGCTGGTGCAAGCATCTCGGAGTTGGAACATTCGCTTTAATGAGGTGATTAAAGCGTTTGGGTTTGTATAGGTTTATGGAGAATCTTGTATTTACAAGAAAGTGAGTGGGAGCTCTGTAGCATTTCTCATATTATATGTGGATGACATACTGATAATGGGAAATGATATAGAACTTTTGAAAAGTATAAAGGCCTACTTGAATAAGTGTTTTTCAATGAAGGACCTTGGAGAAGCTACTTACATATTAGGTATTAAGATCTATAGAGATAGATCGAGACGCCTCATAGGTCTTTCACAAAGTACATACCTTGAAAAGATATTGAAGAAGTTCAATATGGATCAGTCCAAGAAGGGGTACTTGCCTGTGTTACAGGGTGTGAGATTGAGTATGACTCAATTCCCGACCAGGGCAAAGGATAGAGAAGAGATGAGTGTCATCCCCTATGCCTCGGCAATAGGCTCTATCATGTATGCCATGCTGTGTACCAGACCTGATGTGAACCTTGCCATTAGTTTGGTAGGGAGATACCAAAGTGATCCCGGAGCGGAACAATGGACAGTGGTCAAGAATATCCTGAAGTACTTGAAAAGGACAAAGGACATGTTTCTCGTATATGGAGGTGCCGAAGAGCTTGTCGTAAAGGGTTACGTCGATGCTAGCTTCGACACTGATCCGGACAACTCCAAGTCGCAAACCGGAGACTACATGGTGCAGCAGCAGCAAGCGTAAAGGGCAGTCGGCTGGTGCAGCAGCAAGCAAAGCGTCGTGGCGGCATCTACATGTGAAGCGGAGTACATAGCTGCTTAGGAAGCAGCAAAGGAAGGTGTCTGGCTGAAGGAATTCATCACTGACCTAGGAGTGATTCCCAATGCATCGGGCCCGATGACTCTACTATGTGACAACACTGGAGCTATTGCCCTTGCGAAGGAGCCCAGGTTTCACAAGAAGACAAGACACATCAAGCGCCACTTCAACTCCATCTGTGATTACATTCAGGAGGGAGATATAGATATTTGTAACGTACATATGGATTTGAATGTCGCAGATCCGTTGACTAAACCTCTCTCACGAGCAGAACATGATCAACACCAGAATGCTATGGGTGTTCGATACATCACAATGTAACTAGATTATTGACTCTAGTGCAAGTGGGAGTATGTTGGAAATATGCCCTAGAGGCAATAATAAAATGGTTATTATTGTATTTCCTTGGTCATGATAATTGTCTATTGTTCATGCTAAAATTGTGTTAACCGGAAACCATAATACATGTGGGAATACATAGACCACAATGTGTCCCTAGTGAGCCTCTAGTTGGCTAGCTCGTTAATCAATAGATGGTCACGGTTTTCATGACCATGGACATTGGATGTCGTTGATAACAGGATCATATCATTAGGAGAATGATGTGATGGACAAGACCCAATCCTAAGCATAGCACTAGATCGTGTAGTTCGTCTGCTAAAGCTTTTCCAATGTCAAGTATCGTTTCCTTAGACCATGATATTGTGCAACTCCCGGATATCATAGGAATGCTTTGGGTGTGCCAAACGTCACAATGTAACTGGGTGGCTATAAAGGTACACTACAGGTATCTCCGAAAGTGTCTGTTGGGTTGGCACGAACCGAGACTGGGATTTTTCACTCCGTGTGACGGAGAGGTATCTCTGGGCCCACTCAATAAGACATCATCATAATGAGATCAAAGTGACTAAGGAGTTAGCCACGGGATGATGTATTACGGAACGAGTAAAGAGACTTGCCGGTAACGAGATTGAACAAGGTATAGGGATACCGGCGATCGAATCTCGGGCAAGTATCATACCGGTAGACAAAGGCAATTGCATACGGATTGATTGAATCCCCGACATCGTGGTTCATCCAATGAGATCATCGTGGAGCATGTGGGAGACAACATGGGTATCCAGGTCCCGCTGTTGGTTATTGACCGGAGAGGTGTCTCGGTCATGTCTACGTGTCTCCCAAACCCGTAGGGTCTACACACTTAAGGTTCAATGACGCTAGGGTTATAGGGAAATGGTATACATGATTACTGAAGGTTGTTCGGAGTCCCTGATGAGATCCCGGACATCACGAGGAGCTCCAGAATGGTCTGGAGGTGAATATTGATATATAGGAAGTCCTGTTTTTGTCACCGGAAAGTTTTTGGGCTCATCGGTAGTATACCGAGAGTGCCGGGAGGGTGCCGGAGGACCCCCGGGAGGGGTGTGATGACCAAAGGACTTCGTGGGCTGTTATAGGAGGTGTACCAGCCCTTATTAGGCTGGACAAGTCCTTCCGGAAAGGCCCATGCGGCTAGGGATAAAGAGATAAGGCTAAAGGAGATTCAAAAGGAAGAGATCCACCTCCCTTGTGGGAGGTGGACTCCTCCCTAGCTTCGGCCGAAGCTCTCCTCCTTGGAGGAGGGGCCAAGGAAGCCCTACCTCTCCCTCCTCCTATATATACTTGAGGTTTTGGCTGTTTTGAGACAAGATTTGATCTCTCTCTCCCAGGGCGCAGCCCTACCTCTCTTCTTCCTCCTCCGCGGTGCTTAGGCGAAGCCCTGCCGGAATACCTTGCTACTCCATCACCACCACGCCGTCGTGCTGTTGTTGGAGCTCTTCCTCAACCTCTCCCTCCTCCTTGCTGGATCAAGGTGCGGGAGACGTCACCAGGCTGTACGTGTGTTGAACGCGGAGGCGTCGTTGTTCGGCGCTTAGATCGGAATCCATCGTGATCTGAATCCCTGTGAGTACGACTCCACCAACTGCATTCTTGCAACGCTTCCACTTAGCGATCTTCAAAGGTATGAAGATCCACTCTCCCCTTACTCGTTGTTGGTTTCTCCATAGATGGATCTTGGTGAACACGTAGGAAAATTTTTGATTTACTACTATGTCTCCCAACAAGGACTAGGTCCTATGTGGGAGGACTATGTCATTTTATCTTTTTTTGTTTTATGAGACTTTAACTCTGTATGATTAAGATGATGATGATGAGTTGTTAGATCTCGTGTAATTAATGGTTTCCTTCATTTGCTTATTAGCTAGTGTCGAGTTCTCTCTATATGTATAGTAGCTAGCAGCGTCGACCAAGCACAGAGAAAGAGAGGTCACTTCTCTCTATTAGCTAGCTCACATAGTATGAAACCCCTAAATTAACCCTCCAAAATCCCTAAACCCCCTTCCAAAAAAATAGCGACTGACGCGTGGCGGCCTTTTGGTCCCAGTTGGTGTTACCAACCTGGACTAAACATACTCCTGCTTGGGCGCCTTGCAGCGGCCACGTGGATCCCCTTTGGCCTCGGTTAGTAAGCGAACCGGGACTAAAGGTTTTGGGTATTTTTCCCGCTTGGTTTGTCCCGGTTCTAAAACCGGGACTAGTTCCCTATTTTCTACTAGTGGATACGTCCATTTTGCATCATGATTTCTTACCACTATCTACCTTATTTTTGTCCATTATTCCACATTATCATACAATTCTTATGTTTATTATCTCTGAATATGCAAAGTACATCACAAGGAGGGAAATATCTAGAAACTGGAATTCTGGCCTGGATAATCGATAAAAAGGCAGAAAAAACACCAGTCTCAGAATGACCTGAAAATTTACAGAGAATATTTTTGGAATATTTAAGAATTTCTGAAGAAAAAATATATTGGAGAGGGGCTGCCAGCAAGCCACAAGCCAGCAAGCGCCCCCCCCCCAAGGGGCGTGGCCATAATGCTTGTGGGACCCCTGATGGTCCTCCGATGCCCCTATTCTGCTATATGGTGTGTTTTACCCTGGAAAAAATCATAATCAACCTTTCGGGACGAAGCGCCACCATCTCAAGGTGGAAACCTGGGCAGAGGCCCTTTTGCACTCCGATACTCAGATTCTGCCATGGAAATCCCTCTCCGGGAGGGGGAGATCAAAGTCATCATCATCACCAACGCTTCCTCCTTCGTGGGAGGATCAATCTTCATCAACCTCTTCACCAGCACCATCTCATCTCCAACCCTAGTTCATCTCTTGTATTCAATCTTTGTCCAAAAACCTCAGATTGGTACATGTGGGTTACTAGTTGTGTTGATTACATCTCGTAGTTGATGCTTGTTGCATTACTTGGTGGACAAGATTATGCTCAGGTCCTTAATAATCATTATTACTCCTCTGATTTTGAACATGTTCATGATGTGTGAGTAGTTACTATTATTCCTGAGGGCATGGGAGAAGTCTTTTTATAAGTAATCTTGTGAAGTTGGTATGAGTTTGATATTTTGATGATATGTATGTTGTTACTTATCTTAGTGGTGTTATGTGAACGTTGACTATATGACACTTCGCCATGTTATGGGCCTAAGGGAAGTCATTGTGGGGTAACAAGTAGATGATGGGTTGCGAGAGTGACAGAAGCTTAATCCCTAGTTTATGAGTTGCTTCATAAGGGGATGATTTGGATCCACATGTTTCATGCTATGGTTAGATCTAACCTAATTCTTCTTTCGTAGTTGTGGATGCTTGCGAGAGGGGTTAATCATAAGTAGGTTGTTAGTTCAAGTAAGAATAGCACTTTAGCACCGGTCCACCCACATTCAGATTATCAAACTAGCGAACATGAATCAACTCAACATGATGAACATGACAAGACAGAAATTCCCATGTGTCCCTGGGAGCACTTGCTTAATATAACTGTACTTTCAAGCCTGTCCTTTGTGACAAAAAGGATTGGGCTACCTTATTGCACCATTGTTCGTATTGTTACTTGTCACTTGTTACGAATTATCTTGCTACAAAACTATCTACCACTCTTACTCACAGCACTTGTAGAGAATACCTTGTTGAAAACTGCTTATCATTTGCTTCTGCTCCTCGTTGGGTTTGACACTCTTACTTATCAAAAGGAATACAATTGATCCCCTATACTTGTGGGTCATTAACCACTCGGTCGTTGTTTGCCACCTTAGCTCTGTCAACTATACCTTGGGAGATGATGGATCTCACATTGAGTGGGGGAGCTTGATGGTCGTCTTCTACATATTCTCTGCACTGGTTGGGCTTTGTCTGGGATCATCTTCATAAGGCTGCCTGCGGTTGTATGACCGTTGCCCAGATGAACCACCCATCGGAGAGCGCGTCCGACTGCGGTGGCGGTCTTTGTGCTGTTCATCTCCACACTGACCTTTTGGAGGATGAGATCATCGGTGTCTTCCCGGTGTGAGTGGGCTATGGGTCTAATGCATCGTGTCCGCCCTGATGGATTAACTATGGATGTGGTTATGCGATTGTGACACCACAGAGTTTTGCTCCAAGGCTGTCTTCAGGATTGTCTGAATTTCACGAATGCATTCCCCGCGTGCTGAATAAGACGGTTAAATAGAATCAGCAATCCAAGTAGCTGCAGCCAAATTCTGCAGCGAGATGCACATCACGTGGTAATTACGCGAGCGGTCGTCGTTCAGAATCAACCGCCTGCGGTTGCGACTAGAGTTGGGCTGCTCCCTAGACGCACGGTCGTCGAGTGACTTCTGGAGCCGTTCGAGCCACTCGCATTCGGGCAAGGTGGCTTGATGCATGGCCTCCAGGCCATCTCTTCTGTGGTAGTCGCGATGATGGGGGTGAGCAGAGCATGCTCATTCCTCTGCCTGAGCTCTTCCCGTTGCTCCCGACTGAGGGGCTGGGGAATGTAGGCATTGTCAGCGACGTCGTCGCGGCCGTCTCTGCCTCGCCAATGGGAGTTACCAGCGGAGAACCCAGGAGGTCCTCTGGCCGTGTCGGCCATCAGAACTTCTACAGCAGGCTCGCTGCTCTCGCACTCGGATTCGTCGGAGGTACCGTCGCACGAGGAGGGGAACAAGCTGAGGGTGGGGGTTATTGTTCATCAATGCATAGCATTCCTCCAAAAAATACAAGTATGTAAAAGGGAGAGATCCAAAATAAAAAATGGTTGCGGAGCAAAATTTTGGACGGCAAAACAAAATTTGCCCGGTGACACTTAGAGATGGGGCATTTGGCAAACTTGTCCCATTTTGGAATTCCTCCCCAATAAGTCCTAAGTCTAGTGGCGTATAATCACGTGTAAGCGTAGTGTGCTACACGTGCATGTGTGATATCTCTCTATGTGGCTCTACCATCCCATCTAGAGAACAACGTCTGCAACCCCTTATAAGTTGGTCAAAACATCCTCACCTCGGCGAGGTGGGACTAAACTTTCAGCCAATGCGTAAACTAGTCGCTGGCACTAGGCTAGCTAGCTTTTTTACATAGACAAGTCTAGCTTAGCTAGCTAGCTATGTTGTGTCTGTTGGGTGCTAGCTTTTTCTTTGGTTGGATGTTTTCTTGTCATCAAACCAAAAATCGACGTGAGGTTCTATTCTCATCCCTTGCGACCCGAGATCAATTCAGTGCTCTTAGCTAATAAGTATACATCAATTACACACATATGTGGACTCGCTCAATGCATCATGCTATCCCAACACATCTCTTGCTTTACTTACTAATCAACAATCTGGTCCTCTTCAGCATTAACATCATCGCTCATAAATGACGCCTCTTATTGTTACTAGCTATAGGATGGTAATTGATTTTTTTAAATAAATAAATCTACTAGAAAAGACCATTACCCCTTGCCTTTTATTCATCAAATGCTTGAGAGATTATCTAAGCACACACACTTTTGTTTCCTAGATGGATATTCTGGTTTATCTCAAATACCTGTGTCACAATCTGATCAAGATAAAACCACCTTTACTTGTCATTTTGGAACCTATGCTTATAGATGTATTCCTTTTGGTTTATGCAATGCACCTTCTACCTTTCAAAGATATATGACTGCTTTATTCTATGATTTTTGTGAAAAGATTGTGGAGGTTTTCATGGATGATTTTTCCCTTTACGGAACTTCTTTTGATGATTTCTTAAGCAACCTTGATCGAGTTTTGCACAGATGTGAACAAACTAATCTCTTACTGAATTGGGATAAGTGCCACTTTATGGTTAATAAAGGTATTATCTTGCGGCATAAGATCTCCAAACGAGGTATTGAGATGGATCAAGCTAAAGTTAATACAACTGAGACAATGCCGTGTCCTAAAGATATCAATGGTATTCGAAATTTCCTTGGTCACGCTGGTTTCTATAGGAGGTTTATTAAAGACTTCTCAAAGATTTCTAGGCCTCTTACTAATATTTTACAAAAGGATATTCCCTTTGTTTTTTATGATGATTTCATAGAAGCCTTTGGAACATTAAAGAAAGCCTTAACCACTGCACCTATTGTTCAACCACCTGATTGGAACTTGCCTTTTGAAATTATATGTGATGCTAGTGATTATGCTATTGGTGATTTCTAATACAAAGAGTTGATAAGAAATTAACTTTTATCCATTATGGTAGCAAAACTCTAGACAGTGCCCAAAGAAATTATGCCACTACTGAAAAAGAAATTTTAGCAGTCGTATTTGCTTGTGATAAATTCAGATCTCACATTGTTGATTCCAAAGTTACTCTTCACACTGATCATGTTGTTGTAAAATATCTTACAGAAAGAAAGATGCTAAACGTAGACTCATTAGGTGGGTTCTCTTGCTTCAGGAATTTGATTTACATATCGTTGTTAGGAAGGGAGCTGACAACCCCGCAGCTGATAACTTGTCTAGGTTAGAAAATATTCTTGATGACCCACTACCTATTGATGATAGTTTTCCTGATGAACAACTAGATCCAATAAATGCCTCTCAAAACACTCATTGGTATGCTCACTATGATAATTACATTGTTGCTAAATATATTCCACCTAGTTTCACATACCAACAAAAGAAAAGAAATTATTCTATGACTTAAGACATTACTTTTGGGATGACCAACATCTTTATAAAGAAGGACTAGATGGTATTATTAGACGTTGTGTACCTGAGCATGAACATGAACAAATTTTATGGAAATTTCATTCAAAATCTTATGAAGGACATCATGATGGAGATAGAACTGCTCATAAGGTATTACAATCTGGTCTTTATTGGCCTACTCTCTTCAAGGATGCTCATAAGTTTGTCTCGTCTTGTGATGAATGTCAAAGAATTAGTAATATCGTTAAGCATCAAGAAATGCCTATGAACAATTCACTTGTTGTTGAACCATTTGATGTTTGGGGTTTGTATTATATGGGACATTTTCCTTCCTCTAATGGGTACACTCATATTTTGGTTCCTGTTGATTATGTCACTAAGTGGGTAGAATCTATTCCAACTAGTAGTGCTGATCATCACACTTTCATTAAAATGATTAAAGAAGTTATTTTCCCAAGGTTTGGAGTCCCCAGATATCTAATGACTGATGGTGGTTCGCACTTTATTCATGGTGCATTCCGTAAGATGCTTGCTAAATATGATGTTAACCATGGAATTGCATCGCTCTATCATCCTCAATCTAGTGGTCAAGTTGAACTTAGCAATAGAGAAATAAAATTGATGTTACAAAAGACTGTCAATAGGTCTTGAAAGAATTGGTCTAAGAAATTAGATGATGCACTTTGGGCATATGGAACTACTTATAAAAATCCTATGGGTATGTCTCCATATAAGATGGTCTATGGAAAAACTTGTCATTTGCCTCTAGAATTAGAACATAAAGCATTTTGGGCTGTCAAAGAACTAAACTATGATTTCAAACTTGCTGGTGAAAAGAGGTTATTTGATATTAGCTCATCAGATGAATGGAGAACCCAAGCTTATGAAAATGCCAAGTTATTTAAAGAAAAAGTTAAAAGATGGCATGACAAAAGAATGCAAAAGCAAGAATTCAAAGTTGGAGAATATGTTCTTTTGTACAATTCTTATTTCAGAATTTTTTGTCAGGAAAACTTATCTCCAAATGGAAAGGACCCTATGTTATCTAAGAGGTTGATTGCTCTGGAGCTATTAAGATTAATAATGCCGAAGGTACCAACCCGAAGGTGGTCAATGGACAAAGAATTAAACACTATATCTCAAGTACGCCTATTAATATTGAAAGCGATGTTATCCAAACCATAACACCGAAGGAGCCCATAAAAGAAACCTTATGGAATGCTCTAGAATCGTGAAAGTAAAGAGGTATGTGATATAGTGAGTAAACAGTCTCCGCAAAATCCACAAAAATATTTTTTCATCAGTTTTGAAATATTTATGAATTTTAGGAAATAAAAAATAAATCGGGAGGGAACTGAGGAGGGCATGGTTGCCATCCCTGGCGCGCCCTGGTGGAGCGTGCCCACCTCAGGAACCTTCCCTACTTTGTTTTCCTTTTGTTTGCTTGGTTTACAAGAATAAAAATTCTCCATATATACCCCCGACTGTTTTAACCACCGCATCGCGAGATTTTCCTTTGTTCTTGTTTTGTGATGTTTTCCTGGCAGATCTGAAAATATGTCGTCCCAAGATTCTGAGGGAGAGAGCTATGTGTCCAATTATGTTGTTGATCCAAAGATCTTTGGGGAGATTTACCCCTACTTGTGGACTTCTGAGGAAGAGGAAGACACCGATCTAGAGGAAATAGAAGACACTGGACCAGATGACGGCTCAGATGAAGATGAACCTCCACTACCTCAACTTGAAGATATGCACATGGAGTTCAAGAAGTCAAGCCTTCCTAATGGTAGGATCACACCCAATAATCCTTTTATCCCTTCTCGTTTTCTACAGGAGAGCAAGCAGCTCTATGCAAAAGGATATTGAAACTTGAGCAATAGAATGATGATTTGAGGGAAGAAAACTTCATCCTCAAGCGTAAATTGGCAAAGAAGAATAATGCCTCATCACGACCACCTTCATCATCACCACCACCAAAGGAGACTTAAGTACACATGTATGGGCACTCCCCTTGGCTTGAGAAAAGCTTGGGGGAGGTGCCCCGGTATCGTATCACCATCACTTTTTACCTTTGCTTTTTATTTTGATCCTTAACATTTTCATGATTTAGTTGAATAAAAGTTTATTATGATCTATTTTCGAGTGCTAGTTTAGTGACCTATTCATCTATGTATTCGAGTGAGAGTTATATAATAAAGTTTAGTTTTAAGTTTTTGCCCTTTTACTTTCTTGTTGCAATCATAATAAAAGAAGATAAATGAGAAAAGATCATATGTTAATCTTATGGTGAGTAATGACATCACAATAAAGAAAAGTGTAAGTGGTAAAATTTATTAGAGATTGGCAAACATAGCATTAGTCAATGATGCAACTCATGAAACAATTAATTAGGGAAGAGAAGATTCACATGCAAATATACTATCATGGACATCTTTTGTGATTGTCAGCCCCCATTAAATATTATATGACAAAATTGTTGACGTTGGACAAGGAAGACAACATAATGATTTATGATTGTACATATTCACATAGAGTTATATTGTCATAGATCCTTTAACATGTGGTGCTTGCTAAATATCTTTGCTAGCCAAAAACTCCGCACTAAGTAGAGATACTATTTGTGCATCCAAAAACCCAAAACTAAAACTCACGTTTGAGAGTCCACCATGCCTACCTATGGACTGAATAAGATCCTTCAAGTAAGTTGTCATCGGTGCATCAATGCAATAAAAATTGCTGCAAAAGTGTTGGATCAATTAGTGTAAGAGAAAATTGAGCATTGCCCAAACTTGTGATGGCAAAGTAATAAAAGCGATAGACTACATAATAAAGATTGTTATCACAAGAGGCAATGCAACGTGATGTTCTTTTGCGCTAAGGGATTTGGCATACAAACTAAAAAGCGCATGACAACCTCTGCTGCCCTCTCGAAGGTCCTATCTTTTACTTTTATGTACTTACTTTTATGCAAGAGTCAAAGTATTATTCTCTATTGCTTTTTATTTTTTTTCTCCTTTGGCAACCATCATGTGGTGAGGAAAGATCTAGGCACATATGACCAGTTGGGTATGAGTGAGCATGAGTTATTATCGTTGACATCACCCTTGAGGTGAATATGTTGGGAGGCAAACTATAAGCCCCTATATTTGTAGGTGTCTGGCTGAAACTTTTTGTCCATGGTTATGCTATGAGCGTTAGCAATCATAGAAGACTAAATGATGGTTGAGTATGTGGACTTGCCAAAAGGCTCTTACATGAGACCCTTCCTGAAAATATGATGAATTGTAGTTGCAAAGTTGACTGAGCACATAGTTTGTTGGTTTTCAATAAGGTTTATGTTTTATAATTCCACATTGTGATGAATTGTTACTTGCTCATAAGAAGTTATATAATGCTTCTATGAAATAAAAGTTTTATGTTAGTTTTGTTGCTGTTAACTGGAATTCAGCACCCCGAAAAAGCCGATCAGAGATACCTATTCTGTCCAACTCCAACGAAGCTGAAAATTCACGGAGAATTTTTATATTAAATAACAATTTTTGGAGCAAAGAACTACCGGAGGGGGTCCACCAGGTGGCCACCCTCCACCAGGGCGTGCTTGTGGAGGGTAGGCATCCAGGCCCACCTCCAGAGCCTATACTCTGGTGTTTAATCCCAAATAACCTAGAAAAAATCACAGGAGGACTTTCGGGACGAAGCGTCGCCGCCTCGAGGCGGAACTTGGGCAAGAGGACTTTTGTCCTCCGGCGGAGCGATTCTGCCGGGGGAACTTCCCTCCCGGAGGGGGAAATCGAAGCCATCGTCACCACCAACAACCCTCTCATCTTGGGGAGACCATTCTTCATCAACATCTTCAACAGCACCATCTCCTCTCAAACCCTAGTTCATCACTTGTGTTCAACCTTTGTGCAGGAACCTCAGATTGGTACCCGTGGCTGACTAGTAGTGTTGATTACCTTGTGTAGTTGATTACTATATGGTTTATTTGGTGGAATATTATATGTTCAGATCCATTATGCTATTTAATACCCCTCTGATCTTGAGCATGAATATTATTTGTGAGTAGTTACTTTTGTTCTTGAGGTCACGGGAGAAGTCATGTTGCAAATACTCATGTGAATTTGATATGTGTTCGATATTTTGATGATATGTATGTTGTGATTCCCTTAGTGATGTCATGTGAACGTCGACTACATGACACTTCACCATCCTTGGGCCTAAGGGAATGCATTGTGGAGTAGTTATTAGATGATGGGTTGCGAGAGTGACAGAAACTTAAACCCTTGTTTATGCGCTACTTTGTAAGGGGCTGATTTGGGTCCACATGTTTAATGCTATGGTTAGACTTTGTCTTAATACTTTTCTTGTAGTTGATGATGCTTGCGAGGGGGTTAATCATAAGTAGGTTTTTAGTTCAAGTAAGAACAACACCTTAGCACCGGTCCACCCACATATCAAAGTAGCGAACACGAATCAAACCAACATGACAAAAGTGACTAGATGAAATTCACGTGTACCATCAAGAACACTTTGCTCATCCTAAGCGATACTTTTGACACGTCCTTTGCCACAAAAGGATTGGGCTACCTTGCTGCACCTTACTTATTGTTACCGTTACTTGCTCGTTACAAATTGCCTTGCCATCAAACTACTTGCTACTTACAATTTCAGTGCTTGCAGAAATTACCTTGCTGAAAACTGTTTACCATATCCTTCTGCTTCTCGTTGGGTTCTACACTCTTACTTATCGAAAGGACTACGATTGAACCCCGTATGTTTTTGGGTCATCGGTGGGATATGTCGTGGGGCCCTAGTGCCTCCTCTGGCCTTCCATCGAAGCTTCCAGGTCTCGTATTGGTCCCAAAAAAATCTTCACAAAATTTCGTGGCAATCGGACTTCGTTTGGTACTATAACTCTAAGAAGACAAAAACACGCAGAAAACAGGAACTGGCACTAGGCACTGGGTCAATAGGTTTGTGCTCAAAAATATTATTGTTCGGCCGTAAACTTTGGTTCGGTCATTTATATATAAAGAGGGGCGAAAGCCTATTTCGAGAGAAAAGTAGAATTGTAGTTTTTTGTGTTCTTTGATATTAAAATAATGATTATATTTTGTCTAAAAGTACAATTCATGCACAACTTACTATTGAACCCAACTTGAAACACACAATTGCTAGACTGTTTAGGATTTTTCTATTAACTTGCGTAGATAATAATACACTCGAAACCACATTTCTCTTTATAAATCGTTACCATGATATTCAAAATATATACTTATATGAGAACACACACACACACACACACACACACACATATGCGGATAAATAAATAAATAAATTTCATGCAACTTCCCAAACTAATTCAAAGAGAAACCTGTTTACATTATATAATTTATATACATTACAATTATATAGCGATGAATAACATCTCATTCTATTTCACAATTGTACTTAACTATGATAGTCAAGTAATATAAATTAAACCATTAAGTTTTAGTATGATGCAACTAATTCAAATAAGTATAAAAACTTAGTATAAACTTTTTAATGTCACTACTGGACCCAAGCTTTTAGAAATGTGCATAATTTTTTTAAATTAAACATTAATCTTTTCTATATGTGATGTTTACGTTTTTTGATATTTGAGATGTTGCTAAATAAGAAATAGTAAATTACACTGTTTTAACAAAAAGTATTCAAGGTGTGTCACCTAAGTCCTAAAAGTTTGAAAATGCACATCTAAGTCTCAAAACAAAACAAGTTATCCACTACATGTGTTAAATGCATCTGACCAAGCCCCGTGGTGTTCACATCGACTTGGATTGCCACGTGGAGTAATGGATTGTCTGAGAAGTTAAACAAAAGAACCCCAACTGGTTAGATATTATTTTTTCCGTCCCTATTTCACCATTTCTCATGGATAAAAAAATCATAAATTATAGAATAAATATATAAGTTAAAAATAGATTATTAATGAATTGTGTATACTATCCACGAGAGTGGGGACAGACTCTTGGATCCTAATGTCTCATCGGTGTGTAACAACACACTCTTGTCAGCCTGCAACATGTGGATCTTCTTTGAGCGGAATAGTACCAGTTGGAGCTCTTTTCAAAATTCCACTGGGTGTAGTTTGAAGTAATTCTATTCAAAAGTTTGGTGGCATCTCACAAAATAGTAGCATTAACAGTACCACCTGCAGCAGAGTTTAAAAGATTTTCTGGACATGCAGTTAAGGCTAGAATGATTTTTTTTCCATAGTTATACAATACTTAAGCTGTACGTAGCACAATTCGTAGTCATTAATTTTAATCTTTTGCGAGATTAGGCTATATGCATGCTCATGCTCAACATGACCAATTCCTATGCTAAATACCTTCTAGGAATTCTGTTCGAATACATGATGTATCATCCATCACGCACTAGTTGAGTTCTGTTGGGTGGAACAAAGTCAGCGTCACCAGAATTTAGCCATACTCACAAGACTCGATTGAAATTGACTATCCGGCTTGCTGTGTACTACTAAATCGTAAATTAGCAGGTGACAGGCGGCTCACGGTATGCCGAAACTGCATGGAAATTGCAGTCATCGGTTCACACCACTGCGCCAGTCCCATAGAAAAAGAGATTCATGCATCATTCATGTAGTAGTTTTATACAACTTCGATATCCCTGCAAAAAGGAAAGACGCGGGAACTAGAATTTCTCACTTTCTCAGTCTTCTGTTCCTCATTGGCTTCATGTTCAAGTCTCAGATTCCTGGGAAACGCCATCTGCTCTATGCGTTTCTCTATAGATAGTCCTTCATTACACTGCTAGCTAGGCAACCTCCATATTTTCAGGGTGAAATCAACACAGAGAAGCGGACCATGCGGTCAAAACTTACAAATATAACAGGTGGTGCATCTTGAACTAGCACCCAAGTTAAGTATGGATTGATCAAGCGACATAGCCATCCCGATTTTTCGCCATCGCGTCCACGAGGTTGGACCATTTCGTGCGGAGGGTGATGAGCACCATCACGCTGGTCTGGCATGCCAGCCCGGTGATTAAACCCAACCATAAACCCTGCAAAAAGTGATCCAAGACGATACTATTAGCTTTCCAGAATAGATTTGAGCTGCATGCATGTTTGCCGCATTGCCCAATGGCAACCTCGCAAGGCACGGTGCTTCTGTCACTTACATGGGTGTACAAGTTGAGCTTGAAGGCCAGGAAGATGGCCACCGGCATGCCGGCCAAGTAGAACGCCACCAGGTTCGTCATGGCCGCCAGGTGCTGCCATCCGCAACCCCTTGCCACCCCTGCCAGATGCCAATTTATTCATCAACTTTTGCGGAATTGTTTAGGGCAAACAGCGCATTCCAATCTGTAGTAAGGTTTTGCATCCGTGATATGGAGTTAATTATTTCTACAGGTACATGCAGGCAAATGATTATTGCGAGAAGAGAATGGTTTAGGTAGCTGATGGATCTTCCTCACCTGACAGCACGCCCTGCGCGGAGTCAAGCACGATGGAGATCGTCAGGAGCGGGGTGATGGCCGCGTATTTTGCCGCAATCACCGCGCTCCCCGTGAAGAGACTTGCCCATAGGCCGTGGCCGACTATCAGCAGCAGGATGAAGGAGAGGGCGAGGAGCACTGACAGCTTCATGGTCACCATGACCGCGTTCTTTGCACTGTCCACGTTACCAGCCCCGATCTCATTCGACACCCGGGTGCTGCAAAAAAAGGTGCATTTCATAAACCATGCACCATAATTAAGTGAAACAAGAACCGGTGTAGACAACACCAACACAACTATGCATCCTGGTTGTCTTTGAAATATTTTGTTGGTGCAGAGGCTATATGTAATTGCTATCTTCATGTTATTAATATGTACATTTTTTACAAAGAAAAAATGCATGAAATAGGGGACATACGTACCTCACAGCGGCACTGAACCCGTAGGTGATCATGTAGGAAATGGCCTGCGTGCTTGCACTGCATTTGTAAACAAGAAAAAGGCGTGTTTCACAAAATGATGCACGGACCGTAATAACTGTTTATGATGTTCGGTCTATCCAAACCCCGTACCAGATGGCGATCAGCGACGTGCTCGAAGTGGAACCCGGTAGCAGGCCGGCGATCAGCACGAGGAGCTCAATTGCCCAGTACTCCAAGCTGAATGAATGAATGCACTCAACACAAATGTCAGTGAAATGTATATAGACGATATGTACGTGTTGGTGATGTTGACAAGTTAATAACTATATACATGTCCTTACCAGACCATAATCGCAGAGGGCATGGCAAGCTTGATCGTCGGCAACACGTAGTTGAAGGCGTCGGCGGAGAAGCCCTTCCACGTCCCGTCGAACTCCTTTGACGCCATAACGTATGCGAGCAGCATCAGGCACGAGCCCCAGAACGTGGCGGAGATGGCTAGTGACGCGCCGGCCAGGCCCAAGCCGAGCACATTCACCAGCAGGTAGTTCAAGCCGATGTGGAGTAGGAAGGGCACCATGGAGCAGACAACGAGTGGCACGACAATGCACTGTGTCTGCACGTACCGCAGCAGGCACTGCAGGAAGGAGTAGGCAAACAGGCCGGGGATCTGGTAACGGATGAACACCGCGGCGGCATGGGACACCTCAGATTCCTGATGCAAACACAAGAGAAGCGGCTCCGTGAACAGCCACAAGAAAGAGATGAGCACGGACACCACCGCCGACATGATGAGCGAGGACTGCAGATACAAGCCCAACATGCGGTACATCCGGGCGCCGTAGGCCTGTCCACACAATGTCTCCAAGGCACCGCTCATGCCGGTCTGTAAGGTTCATCATTTTCCATTTTCCGTCAGTACTTAAGCATGCAATATATATTCCCTAAAAAAACATAAACAAAAACCATGCGGTGTAGATGATGTAGGCTAACTATGTGGGGATCAAAATTTGTTGAGTCAACACCACATTGTTCATTTTCAAACCAAGTAATGTACCTATGGTATTTCCCCTGTATAGGGACCTTGTGATATTTGAGATTGACAAGGAAAATAACACTTCAGATGTGAAGAGCTCTGATAGGTATTATTCATTTCACTAAATTAAGCATTATGTATTTACTACGGTGTCGCCTGATAGTGGTTATTTCGGTAAGGTCATCTGTTTGTCTTTTAAAGTCAGTGCCTGTCAATACTTTCTCCTTTCCATTTTGGACCATGTAAGCTTGAAGAGATATATTTCTTTTCATGATCTAATGCGAATAAGAGTGTGAAGGATGAATTCAGTAGGCAACTAGCCATATCATGAGCAGTTTTAACATGCTCCCTCTTACTCCCCTCCTCTTTTCACATGAGAGGTAAGAGTATATAATAGATCTGAGCCATTGATCTCATTAATTATTTGTTTGATTAACATCCATCTTCTTAACTCACATGTAAAAAAAGGAGGTAAGAGGAAGCATGTTAAAATTTTCCCCATATCACACATGTGTTTGCTTCACGTTGTGCGTTTCCGTACATTGTACGAATAGTTTCATTGAGAACTTGCAACCATAGAGAAGAATATTGCAGAGCACGAGTAGGGGTAAGTTATAGAGAGCGATGCCGCAAGCTTGGAGATTGCTCATGATTCTGATTGTTTCCTATACAGAATGCGGAACACATACACGCCCCCCCCCCCCACTCATTGCTATATTATCAGTGATTACGTAATTTACATGGATATGAGGATTGGGCATGAATGAATTTATGCATACCACAGTTTAAATTAGATTCCATAATTCTCATTTATTGCACGTTTGCAGATCCTCTTTGGACCTTGTATTTGATATTTCTTCTTTGGGATACATGTGCATGGTTGGAATTGATATTTTTTGTGTGCATGTGGAAATGTTTAATATAAAACCAGGTTTCTTAATTTATTGTGTCCAAGATCTGCCAAAGACAAGCAAATGATTCAGATCTTGCACTGTTTCAAGTTAGAAAATACTGAAATTTGTTTTTCTGGGTCAACACTATTTTCAAGGTTGGTCTTAATTCTCAGAGTAATTTTACCATGCTTTTTCTTATCACTTCTTTTCACTACTTAATCAAACCAATGACTCAAATCTGTTATATACTCTTACCTCCAATGTTAAAAGGAAAGGTGAGAGGAGGCATGTTAAAATTTGTCTAATTCTTAAGGGGCTAAAATTCAAATTTATTATAATGGATAACAATGCTCTTTGTTTAACACACAGATATTTCGTCTTTCTTTTTCTCAATCTGCATATAAAATTTGTTTGAAGTCAAACTACATAAAATATGATCAAATTTGTATTAAATTATTTAACATGTACAATACTACAATGTATTGTCTACAATATATATGATATGACGGCCGGTGCAAAAAAGATTCCTTGAAAACGGAGGCCGCCGCGACTCGAAATTAAAAGAGTGTGCGGTAGTAGTACGTACAACGAAGGCATAGCCGGTGACGGTGGCCCAGGAGTTGCCGAGCGTGGCGCCGGCAAGGTGGACGTTGCCGAGGTGGCCGGAGAACATGACGGACACCAAGGGGATGGCGTAGTAGGACATGTTGGTGAGGACCATCGGCACCGCGAACTGCAACTGCACCCAGGCCTCCTCAGTATCGATCAGGCGGCGCAGCCATGCCGGCGAGCGCCGCTTTGGCTCGCCGGAGGGCTCGCAGGCGCCGAGCAGCGGAGCCGAAGACATGCCGCCTGCTTACCGGCCAAACGGGAGGAAAGGAGGTAGCTGAGCTTCTTCGTTGGCGATGGAGATGAACTGCAGGTTTGGTGGTCATATGCAGCGGTTATCTTTACATTCTACAGTAGCCGAGACGTGGGAGACAGAGGAGCAGCAGCATCCAGAGTTTGCCGGCGTCCCCGTGCAGCGTGGTGGTGGATGTGACCACATGTGGGTGAATCCCGGCGTCAGAAGATTGCAATCGGCCATGGGCGCCGCATACTTCATTTGTGCAGTTTGTCACAAGATTTTGTACTGTTCGGAGATGGTATATGCTCTGGCATCGATCTGCTTGGTTCGGTCTGATGATGATTAACTAACAGTGCCGTCGACGTGCCTCAAGCATGATTCATGAAGCAAGAAACTCACCTGTCTTCTTCACGTTCTTCTTCACCACCGACAAGCAGTCACTAGCCACTTCCTTTTTATCTAATCCGACGTCAATTGCTAAAGAAACTGCTTTGCTGCATTAGATAACCCCAGAGTGGCCGGATCTGTTAGCACGTGGAAAGGAACCAACGCAGCACCTAAGGGCATCCACAGCTGGACTTAGCCCCGTAAACGCCCGCGGCCTCAGTTAGCTATATTGATAAAAAGTTGTTATGAAATCTTATCGTGTTTGTAAGACCATATTAATCTATTTCTATGTGATATTGAGAACTAGTTAGAACGTTCACATGTCATTTTCTTGTCCAATTTCTTTGTGTGTGTCTCTGGTGTATGTGGGGGGGAGGGGGGGGCAAATCACCCTAATGTGAAAAGCTAGCTCTACCACTAACGAGCTCTATGAGTATCAACGCGAGCTCTGCCGTCTCCACTACTTTCAGCGTTAGGACGACGATGACCTTAGTCCTTAGGACACAGACTCTTGCGATAACAATGTGGCATCCTGGCTAGTCATCCCATTTTGTAGGAAAACGACGGTGCATAGGGCGGCGCAATCTTCATGGATCAACTTACGTCGACCATGACATATCGGCCAAAGCATTAGCATATCACATACTTATTCCTTGTGCTGATTTTTTAAAATGTCCTTTTGAACACGGTACAATCGCGAATGCCCACATACACACATATACTCATCCATATATGAACTCATACATACATACCCTACTCCTATCCTCCCTACATGACTAACTAAACTGGCGCGTCCGGAAGCCCCCATATCCTCCCTACATGTATCATCAATATTAGGGTTCGCGGACAGATCCGACGTATAGTACTGATATAAAGGATCTTATTGGATCACTTTTTTCTTCTCTCTCCTTTTCAATCGCTGACCAGATTTAGAGGTAATTTGAGGATGTCGGCTATGGATGCTCTAAGTATGTAGTCTTTGTTACTATCCCGCACATGGACTACAACCAAGCCCAATTTCTTGTTCTTCGCCACACCCGCTTCCATATTGAGGTTCATGGATCAACTTACATCGACCATTGCGTATCATGCAAAGCTTTACCATAGCACGTACTTGTTCCCTGTGCAGATTTTTCTTCCTTTTCTAACACGGTACAATCACAAAATATTCATATGTACGCACATATACTCATCCCTATATGAATACACACACATTCTAACTCTATGAGTATCAACGCGAGCTGTGACGTCTTCACTACTTTTAGCATTAGGACGATGATGACCTTAGTTAGTGGGACACAGACTCTGGCGATAACTACGTGACATCCTGGCGAGTCATCACATTTTGTAGGATAATGATGATGCATGGGGCAGCACAATCTTACGTAGCATACGTGTGGTAACTTTTATCCAAAAAACAACTCATCGGAACATATCAATATGAGATCTAGTTTCGAAGGTCTTGTCGTGATCGATTCTTATGTGAAAATAAATTTTCCATCATAGCTACGGTTTGAGCTATAAAATATTTTAAATTGTAATTTGGATGGAAACTTTTCTGAAATTAGTTTTTATTTTGTTTTTTCTGCATGCATGCACATTTGTAGTCACACGGAAATGCTAAACGAAAAACTTTACCTTTGCTCTTACTTTTCGCGTGGTTTGTTGCCACAGTTCAGATCGTTCGGTTTTAGCCCCTAAAGTCAGAACGATATGAAGTTATAAAGGTCCATTATATATATAATCCCACGAATGAAATTTCTTAACTTCTAGAACTAATGTGGTACCTGGTATGATGCCTTTAATTAGTAAATGTAAAATATTATAAGATATAACATACATGACGATAACATTGGAGATTAACCCTTTGGAAGCGTAAAAAAATATACCATCATTGTGGCAAATCTCATTTTAACATATTCGAAAAAAATATCTCTTTTAAAAATAAAAAAAACCTCCCAAATATCTAAATCTCTGTCACCATGCGCACGGACATGTATACGCGAGCACAAGCACACGCGGCCCACATACACACCATGCACATCACGCACAATTGCAAATTAAAGATAATATAGAATCCAGCTGCTTGGTAACCACCTGGCCTTTTTTTGCGAATAAATGAGATTTTATTGCTTAACCTTGGGGATTAGAGTTGTATCGGTGTAGCAATTCAATCTCATTTGGTCCAGACCTAAGCCAAGCTGCTGTGCGTACTTGGAGATGCCCTGCCTCAGCTAAGCTATGTGCAACTTTATTACATGACCGGTGCACATGTACGACGACAGCGAACTCTCTACCCTGGTTGAGTAGACACTTGATTTCGCCAATGGTGGCAGCCGTTGGCGATCGATCAAGCTCCAGCTGCTTCATCATTTGTACTGCCACTTGCGAGTCTGTCTCAACAATAAACGGGTTCGTGCTCCACTCGTAAGCTAGTGCAATACATTCCATGCACGCGGCTAGTTCCGCTTCAAGCGGGCTATTGCAAGTATGCAGATGGCGGCTTGACGCGAAGATGATTGCGCCATTCTCGTTCCGCACGATCATGCCAGCGCCTCCGATGCTCCCCTCCATGGCGCACCTGGCCTGACCGCACCTGCGGCCACTCTATGATTTAACGGTAAACTAGTTAAAAAAATTGATTGAAAAACAGCAACATGTGACTCATTGTGAATGTTACAGGCAGATAGAAATCCAATGGTAGCTAGAGGTCGCGAGCCACGCGTGGGATGAGAAGCAGCTTCTCCTTCCCGTGCACATCTATCCCATATTCCTCGGCCATATCAATGCCCGGAGCTCCAGTTGAAGTGGTAGATGAGATTGGCCAGAATGATCTCAAACGTGACGTTGCAAACACAGCTAGCCGAGAGAGGGAAAATATATATTAAGTCAGGTAATTTGTGTTGATAGTAACCTTTTTTTAACACAACATGTTCATACATACATGCATACACAGCGCATGTGCCCACACCTACTCCTTTGAGCATTTTCGAAAGACGGAGCCGTCATATCATTTTGAGATTGACGAAGTCGCTACAGCCGTTTTCATAGTTAACGGAAACATCTCGTCTCACTTAATGCACATCATGGCCTGAAGAAAATCCCGAAAAATGCGTGCGCCAATGTCAAATCCGACTTGAATTTTAATAGGCGGGGAATGTCACTTTCTTTTTAACCATCCAATCATAAATTGATTCGCAAAAAATATATATATTAACCTAATGAATCACGGCACAACAAATATAATTGTCAGTGTCCACCCATGCCGCTACACTCTTTGTTCTAATGCATCGTGACGTGTGCATAGCCTGGAGACACATCGCAAATGGTTGGTTATGTGAAAACTAGCAAAAAGTAAATAAACTGTCATCACCATCCTAGCAAGGGCCGGCCGGAGGGCTCCGTTTTTAGGTGTTTCTCTCTGTTTTGTTTGGGTTTGTGTCCTACTTAGGAAGACGAGACGGCGGCGGCTCCATGAAAATGGAATAAAAGTCTACCCGTCTAGCACCCGTTCCAGCGATGCATCTAGCATCATTGGTGGGCATGTGGAGGTGTGTCTCTGGCGGATCTATCTTTGGTGGATTTCCTCGGATCTCGTCGTTGTTCATGTACGTTCGTGTGTCTTCGGATTTGGTCCTTTCGATCTGCGTTATTCTTCATTAGCGGCGGTTGCTGTTCTAATGGGCTGGTCCTATAGGGTCTTAGCACGACGACTTTCCGACTGTCTACCATAACAAGTTGTGCTCGACTCCGGCGATTGAAAGGCGATGACAGCGGCGTGCCTTCGGCTTGCTTCAGTGGTTGTAATCGTCGCTAGGTGATCTACGGATCTGAATGTAATTTTTATTATTTTCAATGTTCGTTGTACTGCCATGATTAAAGATGAATAAATCGGAAGTTTTCTTGCAAAAAAAAACTGCCAATGTTCCGAACACATCTAGCCGAAAAAGGAAAAAATAAATAAATGAGGTAATTTGTGTCACAAACATGAAACTATGGGTATATTTTATAACACAACATGCTCATACATACGCGCATATACTCATTTCAATGAAAGCATGCACGCATACATATTTCTATGAGCACCTTTAAAAGATTGAGTCACCACAGACACCCACGTAGTCAACGTGAACGTCTCCTTTCATTGAAAAATGCAAGTGCCAATGTCAAGTCTGACTTGGACTTTAGTGCGTAGGGGCTATTACTGTCCTTCTAATCATTCAACAACATGTTGGTTCGCAAACAATGGGTTTGTTGATTTAATGGATCTGGACAGAAAAAAATTAATTCTCTGTCCGATTTTGCAATGGATTCTCACGGAAAAAAATGCAATGGGTCTACGTGCATGAAACTGTGCCTTATGTTATTAATAATCTTATTTTCGAGCATCGATCTGCAGATTCATATTAGGAGATGGCATCTTCTGACATCGATCACCCTTGGCGCAGTATAGACCAACGGTATAGACACTAAACAATCATGTGGAGGCACATGTACGCGGCAGATTAGCCATGTTATGAGGGCAGTGTGCAGTGGCAGCTTCTCAGTCGGGAAATTAATCCTATACGACCCTGTGAGGAGCGACCCAACCGTGGACCCAATTGATCACCGTCAGATTTGATTAGCGGGATTTCAGTTAGCCGAAAAGCTTGTGTTTCGCCACGTGTGTGAAGCAGGGCGTGGTCCACTTGCTGGGTCGCTCCTCACAGGGTCGTATAGGATTAATTTCGTCTCTGTCGAGACTTTTAGTTTGGAGCCAACTGTGAGACATTCTTAGATGACTTATAATGCAAAAGGCATGTCATATACACTTACAAGTCGGTTTTCGAAGACATGTCTTTGTTGATCCGATTGTGATGGGGGTTTCTGTACTAGTGTATTGAACTGTTCGTCCTTATATAGTTCCATTTGTTTATTTTCATTGCTGGTGCTAATTATCATGATGACAACGTAATTTTCATATTAGTGGAACAATTTTCTTGGGAACTGCTAGGCAATTCTATAAATCATTAATTCATTGCACAATAAGCTTGTTTCACTGGACAAGTATACCTCTCACATAGACTTTTTTCTTTTTTGAAGGAAAAAGAGGCCACCGGCCAGTTCTATTTCTTTTATAGAAACCATATTTCTTAAAGCCTACACAAACTACTAGCATTCAGCATAAGTTCAAGTCCCACGATATTTACGACCTGAACTTGACGGAACAGCCACACCCCACACCTCGAATATTAGGTAGTCTGCTCACACCTGCAAAAAAATAAAAGGTATAGTGTGCTTAGATGATTTTAAACATATTTCAGACAAGTCCAGATATGTATGATACCTGTGCAAATGTTATGTTTTCAAATACTACTGGAAATGTTATGTTTCCAAACATCAAATGAACTTGTTCTTGCAAAGTGCAATTTAATTGTCTTTTGTGAATTATCTTGATTACATGTTTTGAATACTGTAAATGGTCAATGATGTTTCTTGCCAATCGTCCCTTAAATTGTTATTTTTATGATTCATAGGGTTTAAGTCTCCTTTATTTACCTTGACTTTTTGAGAGTTATGGGTAACTCTGCTAGAGCCTGGTGACGTAGTGCACTGCGACTACCCGATAGTTTCATGGAATCACTTTGTCAGAAATTCAGTGACCATTTCTCTACGGCTCAACCGCATGTGGTTATATGTGCACTTGCTGCAAACCATGTCTCAGCAACTCACCCGTGGATTCATAAAAAATATTCACCCTGGCACGTTGCCATTAGATATAGCTTTATTTTCTAAATATAATCTTACAGAAAGGAATGAAGATTTACTTTGGGATGCGCTATGATTTTGTCATAAATGCTGCTTTGTTTGAGAAGATCGATTTGCATGCCTATCGAATGAAGTTTGATGTGCAGGCCGTACATTGATCTTGTGGATCTCCATGTCAATAAAATTGTGTGCATCTTATTTTGTAACCTATCGGCGCGGATCAAACGTGCCATATTAATACTCCTTTTTCTAGCTTAATCTTTCGTTAGAAGATTCGTATTAGAGATGACATTGAGTTGTGCAGTGTCATTGTGTGCCGCGTACTCCATTTGTACAGTGTGTAAGATTTTGTACTGTTTGGAGAAGGTATATGCTCTGACGTTGATAGGCTTTATACTCCATTTGTTAACTAATAATGGCATGATCTCCGATGCAGTCGATCGACAAAACATGCCCTACGTTCTCACAATGGGAGTAATATATATAGTAACATAGATGTCACCTAAGTAAAAAAATGATACGTCAGTTAATTAATGAGTAGAAAGATAAATTAAGTAACATAGCTAGTTACTCTCGCAATGGAAGTACTATGAATAACATCACCTATATGAAGACAAGATAAGTCTATAAGCTAATAAATAAAATGTTGCATGACACCACATACATGTTACCCCTCCCCCCATTATAGAGGTAGTAACATAGACTAGTAACATATGAGTTACTCCCCATTGTGAATAGTCTTAATACTAGTTTTTTCCTACAAAAGATTCGTATAAGTTTTACTTTTTGAGCTTAAGATACGTATAAGTAGATGGCATTGATTTGTGCAGTGTGATTGCCGCTGCAGGCCCATCGACTGGGATGCGTATTACTTCCTCCGTCACAGTTTAGAGGGCGTGCACACACACACACATACACACATATAGGTCATCAATTTGACTTATATAAAATATATAGTTTAACATAAAAATTATATCATTAGAAAATAGAACATCTAAAGTTTCTAATATATTTTTTGTAATATATGCATCTTATGAAGTTGGTCAAATTGATGACCTAGATATACGTGTATGTTTTTTAAACTGTGACAAAGGGAGTATTTTTTTCACATGGGCATGTTGTTGCGCCACAAGGACCTAGTGCCTGGACCATGCAAATAAAAAAGAAGGAGCCGATTGCCACACATTGCGCGTGGCACTCAGACAATGCTGTGGCAAAACCAGCCAGACCATGTGCTCTTATGGGTCGAAGCATAATTCTTGAAGCAAAGCAAGCATACAAAATAAAAGAACAACACGATCTTCCAAAAAGATTTGGAACGTCCACCAATTTCCATGATGATGTGACAGTAAGCAAGAAACTCACCTGTCTTCACGTTCTTCACCAACGACAAGCAGTCACTAGCCACTTTCTTTTTATCTGATCCTACGTCCATTACTAAAGAAACTGCTTCGCTGCATTTCATAGCTTCCAGGGTGCCCTGATCTGTTAAATAAGCCTTACTTTAATGAGCAGTTTCGATATCTGGTGGCTTTGACATCCCAAAACATAAACCAAATATCCCATACCTAAAAAAATGTAATAATTCATTTAGATAATGTTTATCATATTTCCCCTTATTAGGTAGTCCAGATTAATTATGGGGTATTTTGCGTTATGCTTGGAGTCATCAAAGAAAATAACCGTATCACAAAAACTGTGTACTTCCCTTTATTTTAATGACAAACTTAGTCCACAGACACCATAAACTGAACCAAATACTAAAGAAGCGATGATAAGTGTACTACCTCCTCAATTCCCCTTTATCACGCCATTACCCATCGAGCAGTCTTTCCACCGTTTCTGACTCTCGTTGTGATATTTTGTAGCGAAAGATGGTTCAAGGTTTCTTGTAGTATTGTCCGCTCCTTTGCTCATGACATGTTACTCAATTAGTTGCCACCACTCATATATTTGTGTGTGATATTTTAGCAATTCAACATATGTAGTTGTTCAATATGTTGACTACATATATATTTTAGCAATTCAACAAATGTACTTGTTCAATCCATGCGTTCTGGGGCTGAGCAAACCCATGTATGTCATCCTCCTAGCTTGTTTTCATGCCATCTTGTATACTCTTTTCGTTTCTAAATATTTGTCCTTTTAGAGATTTCATTATGGAATACATACGATGTATATAGACATACTTTAGAGTGTAGATTCATTTATTTTGCTTCTTATGTATTTCATAGATGAATCTTTAAAAAAACAAGTATTTAGAAATGAAGAAAGTACATGGCTTAGTGAGCTGTTGTAATCTTCTGTTGTAGTAATTTTTTTCTAGCAATAAAAAGATACGCAGTCTTTGCGTATACGTGAGAAAAATCCATGCGTTCGGTTAAATCTAAGTACTTCATACTGTCAGAAGATTCGTACTATAAGTAGATGGCATCGATTTGTGCAGCGTGATTTCCGCTGCAGGCCCGTCGACTGGGATTTGTATTTTTTTTATTCACGTGTGCATGTTGTTGCGCCGCAAGGACTGCTGCCTGGACCATGCAAATAAAACAGAAAAAATGGAAGTACAACACCGATCTGCCAAAAAGATTTGCATGTCCTCACGTTCGACACCGTCCACCAATTTCCATGATGATGTGACCGTAAGCAAGAAACTCACCTGTCCTCACGTTCTTCACCACTGACAAGTAGTCACTAGTCACTTCCTTTTTATCTACTCCCTCCGTTTCTAAATATAAGATCTTCTAAAGATTTTACTAAAAACTACATACGAATGCATATAGACATATTTTAAAGTGTAAGTTCACTCATTTTATTCCGTATGTAGTCTATAATGAAAATCTTTAAAAGGTCTTATATTTAGAAAAGAAGGAAGTAATCCATAGCTTCCAGAGTGGAA
This sequence comes from Hordeum marinum, assembly GCA_022496015.1. Classification (NCBI taxonomy): domain Eukaryota; kingdom Viridiplantae; phylum Streptophyta; class Magnoliopsida; order Poales; family Poaceae; genus Hordeum; species Hordeum marinum. The sequence goes on along the minus strand of CM039672.1, from coordinate 7,138,351 downwards.
CTTGTTCAATAAGGTGATTAGTAGGAAGTATAGGTTAGAGTACGATATTGTTCTACCTTTCCTTGTATTTTAAGTTTAGCATTGTATTTCTATATATAATTTTATGAGGCTCAAGTATTACAAGAACAATTTCGCGAATCCTTCTTTCCCTTCTAACATGATATCTGACGTAAGTTTCTAGACCTAGACGTCGTTCGACGCTTTCGTCCCGCGCGCCGCCCCGGGGTTGTCGGCCTTCATGACCGTCGTCGGGGGCCAGGCTGCCCGTACCTAGGGTTCGTCCGCCGGTCGTGTTGATTGGCTGCCCTAAAGAGTCCTTTTTCCAATCTCTTGATCCAGATTATTCTCTCTTCCGTCGGTCATCTTGATCCACGTTTTCATTTTGATGTGTTGATCTAATATCGGTTTGCGTCGCCCGCCGCCGCCGTCAATCATTGCGCCTCTACTCCGACATCGGCACGACCCAGCCTCTACACCAACCCGATGGTCTCGCGCGACGCAGCGGCTCCTCACAGTCGTCGACCACATTTCTGACTACCCGATAGTTTCATGGAATCACTTTACCAGAAATTCAGTGACCATTTCTCTATGGTTCAACCGTACGCGGTCATATGTGCACTTGCTGCAAACCATGTCTCAACAACTCACCCGTGGATTCATGAAAAAATCGCCCTGGTAGGTAGCCAATAGATATAGCTTGATTTTATAAATATAATATGGATGCGCTATGATTTCGTCATAAATGCTGCACTGTTTGATAAGATCAATTTGCGGGGTTATCTAATGAAGTTTGACGTGATGGTCGTACTTTGATCTTGTGGATCTCTATGTCAATAAAATTGTGTGCATCTTATTATGTAATCGATCGGCATGGTTCAAACGTGGCATTTTTAATACTCCTTTTTCTTGAGTAATCTTTTGTTAGAAGATCAGATGACATTGTTTTGTGTGGTGTCATTGTGGGCCGCATACTCTGACATTGATCCGCTTTATACTCCATTTGTTAATTAATAATGTCATAGAACGTGCCAGATCTCCGATGCGATCGATCAACCAAACATGCCTTATGATTCTTCATACTCTTATTCCTGCATAATCAGAAGATTCGTATTAGACATGACATTTATTTGTGAATTGACACTGTGCGCCGCATACTCCAATTGTGCAGTGTGTTAGAACATTTTATACTACTTGGAGATGGTATATGCTCTGACATTATCGGCTTTATACTCCATTTGTTCATTAATAATGGTCTAGACGTGCCAGATCTCCGATGCAATCGATCGCCTTACATTCTAAATACGCCTCTTTCGTGCCTGCGTAATCAGAAGATTCGTATTTGGCGTGATTGCCGCTGCAGGCCTGTTGACTGGGATTTGTATTTTTTTTCCTTCACGTGTGCATGTTGTTGCGCGGCAAAGGCCAATTAGTTTTCCCTTTGGAACTGCCAACTGTTTATTGGCTCAATAGCATTTCTAGGGATACTGATATCACCGAGAGGAGCTGATTGCCAGACATGGCAGCACTCAGACAACGCTGGGGCAAAACCAGCCAGACCATGTGCTTCATGAGTCGAAGCATATATAATTCATGAAGCAAAGCAAGCATGACTCTTATGAACGATACCGACCTTGCCCGCATAAGAAAAATGGAAGTCCAACACCAATCTCGCAAAACGATTTGCAACATCTACCAATTTCCATGATGGTGTGACAGTAAGAAAGAAACTCACCTGTCTTCACGTTCTTCACCACGGACAAGCAGTCACTAGCCACTTTCTTTTTGTCTAATCCGTAGCTTCCAGAGTGGCCGGATCTGTTAGCATGTGGAAGCGAAGCAACGCAGCACCTATGTATGTACTCGCTGTTACTATCTCACGCATCAACTGCAACTGAGGCTAAGTTCTTGCTTCTTCGCCACACTCGCGTCTACATTCACCTTCACCCTGCACTTCACTGTTCAGCGGGGCGCTCGTCAGTGGTAATTCGCCACTGGTAAACGGTTACTAGTGAGAACCACATTGTTCGTCATTGTATGTTGTTGCCAGTGATGATGCCTGATACTCGAACGTCAGTACTAAGAATAATACCAGCGTGAGAGACGTATATGTGCCTTATAATTATGTTTTACGACTAAAAATATTAAGGGGTTGTTTGGTTTTAGGTCTAGCATTGCCACACTTTGTCACACATTTTTGCCAAGTTTGCCTAAGGTTAGTTTTACAAAATGAGAGGCACAAGTTGGCAAGCCTAAAGAAATCTTGCCACACTTTTTGTGTGTATGTAATGTGGGGCCCTAGTGTGGCTTGCCAAATGTGTGACTTGAATCAAACACCCACCTAAGTTGATCAAACTTGCCTAAGCTTAGGCGTGACAACCTTTAACAAAGTTAGTCTCAAACCAAACAGCTCCTAAGCAACATACTCCGTTGGTCAGTGTGGCAAGGATGTCGGCTCTTGATGACCAAGATAAGATGATCACTGGCCATCAACCCGTGTATCTACATGGACTAGTTTTTGAAACAGTTCATAGTTATAATACTTTTCATAACCACTTCTTTGTTTGCATCCGGCAAAAAATAATTTCTTGTTTGTGAACCCTTTCGTGAATGACGAATATAAAACAGAATAATAATATCCTAAAAGTTTAATAATCATGAGTAAACGTTGATATTTCATTTTGCAACAAATGGGAAACAAATCTCAATTTATGTAGACATCCAAAAAATAATCCAAATATCCCATACCTAAAAATGTCATAATTCGTTTAGTTAATAGTTATTCTATTTTTGCTTATTAGGGAGTCCAGATTAATTATGGGGCATTTTGCATTATGCTTGGACTCATCTAATAAAATAAGCATATCATAACAACTGCGTACTTCACTTTATTTTAAGGGGACAAACTTAGTCTACAAACACCGAAAAATGAAGCAAATGCTGAAGAAGCAATGATGAGTGTACTACCTCCTCAATTCCTCTTTTATACCGCCATCACCCATCGAGTAGTCTTTCCACCGCCATTGACTCTCGTTGTGATATTTTCTAGCAAATGGTCTTTTCAACTTTTCTCGTAGTATTGTCCGCTCCTTTGCTCAGGACAGTACTCAATTAGTTGGCACCGATCTTAAATTTGCGTGCGTTACTTTAGCAATTCAATCGATATAGTTGTTAAATCCATGCATTGGTGTGGTTAAATTTATGTAAAAAGGTCTCATACCTTCACTTTTGTACCACAAAAGGGAGTCACATGAATGTCGCAAATATTAAATACCAGTAGTTGGTCTAGACAAATATACCAAGTATACTGGCCTTAGGAAAATAAATGAACAGATTCAACATTTGACTATTGAAGAAAATAAATGAACAATATACCAAGTTTACTCTTTTTAAATTCTAAATGTCATTTGGAGAGCGATTTTCGTAATATATGATTTTGGAAATCTCAATTTTGCAAAAAGTTTAGAAAATACGAGACACATTTTGTCTTTTGTCACATACATATTTATAATATAAGTATGTTCAACCATAGTTCAAAATTGTGTCACTTATTTTGGACCGGAGGAGTAATTTTTCAATCATACATAACTAATTTGTTATTATTTTAAATCACTATTTTAATTGACATGATAACTTACATATTCAAAAGTCTATAGTTGGAAATTATACCTAAAACATTGTCTTAGAAATTCAGGCACCGTGATGTCTTTGCTATCTACAGTTCTACACATGTGGGATCCATAGCCTTTTTTTATTTTAGTGTAATTCTTAATTATGTAATTATATAGAAATTAATATTATATTATACTATATTCCTTGTATTTGACTTAGATAGGTTGCAAATCAATTAAGTCTATGCTACCACCACTAGTCGAAAAAGGCCCATTTGTCCCGGTTCTGGACCCGGGACTAAAGTGTCGGGACTAAAGCCCATGACCTTTAGTCCTCGTTCGATTTAGTCCCGATACTTTAGTCCTGGGTCCAGAACCGGGACAAATGGGGCTACACGTGGCCGCTCCGCCGAGCCCAGGCAGGAGGGCCTTTGGTCCCGGTTGGTAACACCAACTGGAACCAAAGAGCATCCACGCGTCAGCAGCTCAGGAGCTGGGGGGGTTTTGAAAGAAGGGGGGGGTTTGAGGGTTTTGGATGGTTAATTTAGGGGTTTCATATATTTTGTTAGCTAGCTAATAGAGAGAAGTGACCTTTCTTATCTCCGTGCTTGGACGCGACGCTACTTACTGTACGTGTAGAGAGAACTCGCGACATGCTAGTTAGTAAGCAAATGAAGGAAATCATTAAGTACACAAGATCGTCATGAACATATACAGAGAGAAATGATCGACCTACTCCGAGAGATTGGTCAAACAACAAGTTTTCGTATACACTAGTAGAAAACAGACCTTTCGTCCCGAGCTTTAGTCCCGGTCTGGTCACGAACCGGTACTAAAGATGGTATTAGTCCCGGTTCGTGCCGGCTACAACGGCTAGGAGCAGGGCGACCTTTAGTACCGGCTCGTGAGGGACCTTTAGTACCAGTTCGTCTCACGAGCCGGTACTAAAGGGGGCGTGGCAGGGTTTTGGTCAGACATGGGCCCTGCTTGCACCTTTAGTACCGGCTGGTGACACCAGCAGGTACTAAAGACTTCCTACATATACATCCGTCCGCAGCCGATCGAAAGAGCTTTGTTTTCTCCCCTGTTCTTCTTCTTGCTCGAAGCTCATCCTCCATTTTGCCAAGGATTTGTCAAGATTAAAAGGCACCCCATCTATCCAAGTGTTCATAAAGGTTAGCAACTTTGCTCCTTCATCTCTTGCTAGATTAGCTTGTGGTATGTTCAAAGATATGTGATATGTGATTTGTGGGGGTTTATTTGATTTGTATCCAATGAGCTCAAATTAACTTGTTAGGTTGCATATGTGTAGGTGTGGTTTATTTGGTGTGCCTTCCCATGTTCTTCTTCTTGCTCGAAGCTCATCCTCCATTTTGCTGATACAACAATGGGGGAAGCTGCAGAAGAGGCATCAATGGGGGAAGCTGAAGAAGAGGCATCAGATGAGCCCGCTGATGATTTGGGTCAGGTCATTGCTGATGCAAAGAGAAACTGCGAAAATGATAAGGAGAGGTTGAAGTTGAAACGCATGTTAGAGGATTACAAGAAATTATTGTATCCAAATTGTGAAGATGACCAGAAAAAGCTGGGTACCACGCTGGAATTGCTGCAATGGAAGGCGAAGAATGGTGTAACTGACAAGGGATGTCAAGAATTGCTGATAATGATAAAGAAGATGCTTCCAAAGGATAACGAATTGCCTGAAAGTACGTACTAAGCAAAGAAGGTTGTCTGTCCTCTAGGATTAGAGGTTCAGAAGATACATGCATGCCCTAATGATTGCATCCTCTACCGCGGTGAGGAGTACGAGAATTTGGATGCATGCCCGGTATGCGGTGCACTGCGCTATAAGATCCCCTACGATGACCCTGGTGATGTGGAGGGCGAACGCCACAGGAAGAGGGTTCCTGCCAAGGTGATGTGGTTGTTGGGGAACATCACATGGGAAACAAAAAATTTCCTACGCACACGCAAACCTATCCATGGTGATGAGCATCTACGAGAGGGAGAGTGGATCTACGTACCCTTGTAGATCGCTAAGCGGGAAGCGTTAAGAAACGCGGTTGGTGTAGTCGAACATCTTCGCGATCCAAATCGCCGAGCGTCCCGCGATCTCATCACGATCCGTCCCGCGAACACATCATGATCCGTCCCGCGAACTCATCACGATCCATCTCACGATCTTGATCACAATCTGTCCCGCGAACTCATCACGATCCGTTCCGTGATAACATCACGAACCGTCTCGCGATCTCGATCACGGTCCTTCCGATCTAGCGCCAAACGGACGGCACCTCCGCGTTCAGCACATGTGCAGCTTGATGACGATCTCCACCGTCTCGATCCAGCGAGAGGAGGTGGAGAGGATAGAGAGTTCACTGGCAGCGTGACGGCGCTCTGGTGATGGTGGTGGAGCAATTCCGGCAGGGCTTCGCCTAAGCGCTGCAGAAAACCGATCTAGAGGAGAAACTATGCACCGGTGTAACGGGTAGCACGTGGCCGGAAATTCTGTCCAAAAACCACCCAATCCACTAGTATATATAGGAGGAGAGGAGAGTAGAGGCAGCCAAGGCCTTTGGATCGGCCGAAATAGGAGGTGGGAAGCAATCCTACTTCACCTCCAATCCTAGTTGGAGTAGGATTGCCTCCTATTGGCTGATTTTCCACTTTTTGCTTTAGGACTTTCTCTCCTGCGTCATGGTCCTTTGTGGCTGTTTTCCCAGCCCACTAAGGGCTGGTTAATACTCTCCCACAGCCCATGGACCTCTTGGGGTCGAAGTACCCCTCCCGGAGGTCTCCCGGTACACTACCGGCACTCCCGGTACACTACCGATGAGCCCGAAACTTTTCCGGAAACCAAACTGGGACTTCCTATATATGAATCTTTACCTCCGGACCATTCCGGAGCTCCTCGTGAAGTCCGGGATCTCATCCGGGACTCCGAACAAACTTCGGTCACCACCATACATAAATCTACACTACCGAAACGTCACCGAACCTTAAGTGTGCAGACCCTGCGGGTTCGAGAACTATGTAGACATGACCGAGACACCTCTACGGTCAATAACCAATGGCGGGACCTGGACGTCCACATTGGTTCCTACATATTCTACGAAGATCTTTATCGGTCGAACCTCTATGTCAAGGATTCAGTTAATCCCGTATAACGTTCCCTTTGTTCTTCGGTATGTTACTTGCCCGAGATTCGATCGTCGGTATCTCCATACCTAGTTCAACCTCGTTACCGTCAAGTCTCTTTACTCGTTTCGTAATACAAGATCGCGCAACTAACAATTAGTCACATTGCTTGCAAGGCTTATTGTGATGTTGCATTACCGAGTGGGCCCCGAGATACCTCTCCGTTACACGGAGTAACAAATCCCAGTCTCGATCCATGCCAACTCAACAGACACCATCGGAGATACCTGTAGAGCACCTTTATAGTCACCCAGTTACGTTGCGACGTTTGATACACACAAGACACTCCTCCGATATCCGTGAGTTGCATGATCTCATGGTCATAGGAACATATACTTGACATGCAGAAAACAGTAGCAATAAACTGACACGATCATATGCTATGTTTGTAGTTTGGGTCTTATCCATCACATCATTCTCCTAATGATGTGATCCCGTTATCAAATGACATCTCATGTCCATGGCTAGGAAACCTTAACCATCCTTTGATCAACGAGCTAGTCCATTAGAGGCATACTAGGGACATGGTTTTGTCTATGTATCCACACATGCATTTAAGTCTCCGATCAATACAATTATAGCATGGATAATAAACGATTATCATGAACAAGGAAATATGATAATAACTAATTTATTATTGCCTCTAGGGCATATTTCCAACAGTGGTATGCTCCTATAATACCACGGTTGAAACGTTTGTTGCAAAACAAAGAGCATGCCAAGTTGTTGCGATCGCACAAAGAAGAACGTAAGAAAGACGGGATGTTGAGAGCACCCGCTGATGGGTCGCAGTGGAGGAAAATCGAGAGGGAGTTCGAGGACTTTGCAGCTGACGCAACGAACTTATGGTTTGGTCTTAGTACAGATGGCATGAATCCTTTTGGCGAGCAGAGCTCCAGTCACAGCACCTGGCTCGTGACTCTATGTATCTACAACCTTCCTCCTTGGTTGTGCATGAAGCGGAAGTTCATTATGATGCCAGTGCTCATTCAAGGCCCTAAGCAACCCGGCAACGACATTGATGTCTACCTAAGGCCACTAGTTGATGAACTTCTACAGTTGTGGAAAAAAACCAGGTGTGCGTGTGTGGGATGCGCACACACAAAAGGAAATTGACCTACGAGCGTTGCTGTTTGTAACCATCAATGATTGGCCTGTTCTTAGTAACCTTTCAGGACATACAAACAAGGGATACAATGCATGCACGCACTATTTAGATGATACTGAAAGTATATATTTGCATAAATGTAAGAAGAATGTGTACCTGGGACATCGTCGATTTCTACCGATCAAGCATATCTTAAGAAAGGAAGGCAACCATTTCAAAGGTGAGCCACTTAACCGGAAGAAGCCCGGCCTCCGTACTGGTGAATATATATTTGATATGGTCAAGGATTTACAAGTAATCTTTGGAAAGGGTCCTGGCGGACAATCTGTTCTGAATGACGCCAACGAACATGCACCCATGTGGAAGAAGAAATCTATATTTTGGGAACTTGAATATTGGAAAGCCCTAGAGGTCCGCAATGCAATCGACGTGATGCATGTGACGAAGAATCTTTGTGTGAACCTGCTAGGCTTCTTGGGCGTGTATGGAAAGACAAAAGATACACGGGAGGCACGGGAGGACAAGCAAAGAATTAATGAAAAAGACGGCATGCCTCCAAAGCAGTATCAAGGTCCTGCCAGTTACGCTCTTACGAAAGAAGAGAAGGAAATCTTTTTTGAATGCCTACTCAGTATGAAGGTCCCGTCTGGATTCTTGTCGAATATAAAGGGAATAATAAATATGGCAGAGAAAAAAATTCAAAATCTAAAGTCTCATGACTGCCACGTGATTATGACGCAATTACTTCCGGTTGCACTTAGGGGGCTTGTACCGGAAAATGTTCGATTAGCCATTGTGAAGCTATGCGCATTCCTCAATGCAATTTCTCAGAAGGTAATCGATCCAGAAATCCTACCAAGGTTACAGAATTACCTGGTCCAATGTCTTGTCAGTTTTGAGTTGGTGTTCCCTCCATCCTTCTTCAATATTATGACGCACGTTCTAGTGCACCTAGTCGAAGAGATTAACATTCTGGGTCTCGTATTTCTACACAATATGTTCCCCTTCGAGAGGTTCATGGGAGTCTTAAAGAAATATGTTCATAACCGTGCTAGGCCAGAAGGAAGCATCGCCAAGGGATATGAAACAGAGGAGATTATTGAGTTTTGTGTTGACTTTTTTCCTGACATTAAGCCGATTGGTCTTCCTGAATCGCGGCATGAGGGGAGACTGGATGGAAAAGGCACATTAGGAAAGAAAGAAGCAATAAATATGGACGGGCATTCTTTCACTCAAGCACCCTACACGGTTCTACAAAATTCCACCTTGGTGACTCCATATACGGAGGAACACAAGGATATTGTACGGTCCGAGAACCCGGAGCAGTCTGACCCCTGGATTGAGCGTAAACACATGGAGACTTTTGCCAGTTGGTTGCAAACAAAGCTCATCAATGACAACGATGTTCCGGATGAACTATACTGGTTGGCCAAGACACCAAGTTCGACTGTAACGACTTTCAAAGGGTACGAGATAAATGGGAATACATTTTACACGATCGCCCAAGATAAGAAGAGCACCAACCAAAACAGTGGTGTCCGCTATGATGCAACCAACTTTCAAGACACATATTATGGTTACATAGAGGAGATATGGGAACTTGACTATGGACCTGATCTTAAGGTCCCTTTGTTTCGGTGCAAATGGGTCAAATATACTGGAGGCGGGGTATAGGTAGACCCGCAGTACGGAATGACAACAGTGGATCTCAACAATCTTGGATACACAGACGACTCATTCGTCCTAGCCAATGATGTGGCTCGGGTTTTCTATGTGAAGGACATGTCTAGCAAACCGATGAGAAAAAAAGATAAGTAAGCGAATACATCATACGATGAGCCAAAGCGGCACATAGTTCTTTCAGGGAAAAGAAACATTGTGGGAGTGGAGGACAAGACAGACATGTCCGAAGATTATGAAAATTTCATGAAATCCCTCCCTTCAGAGTGAAGACTGACCCAAGCATCTTGTTAAATGATGAAGATTATCCATGGTTACAACGCAATCATAAGAAAGGGACAAACACACAGAAAAAGTCTTACACCGCGAGATCCCACTCTGGGATGTGACCGGCTTCATCGTCATCACTTTCTATATATTTATGTGAAGGACATGCATGCATTTCCTAGCTAGCATGGTATATCTTTGTAACAGTTTGTACACGAAGTGCCCAGTTTTTGCCGTATGGAGTTAAAATAAGTTATTAAAAATGAAATCCCTTTGTAATAGATGAGTTTTCGTATGAAACCCTCATACTTCTTATGAGATTGTCCAATTTGTACACGAAGTGCATCCAGTTTTTGCCGTAACCCTCTCAACTCTCTAGAAGTTGCTATGTGGGTGAAATTTTGATGGCATGCCAAGTTACAACCTTTTCAGAGTTCATTTGTACTGCTTTTCAAATTCAGGGTCATTTAGCTCAAAATAAATCATTAAATGCCTGGAAATATCAAATGAAGTCAGAAAGGATTGAAAATTGATGATGTGCCTTTGAATCGTGCATATTGAACACACAAAAAGTATGGAGTTGAAATAAGTTATTAAAAATGAAATCCCTTTGTAATAGATGAGTTTTCGTCCGAAACCCTCATACTTCTTATGAGATTGTCCAATTTGTACACGAAGTGCATCCAGTGTTTGCCGTAACCATCTCAACTCTCTAGAAGTTACTATGTGGGTGAAATTATGATGTCATGCCAATTTACAACCTTTTCAGAGTTCGTTTGTACTGCTTTTCAAATTCAGGGTCATTTAGCTCAAAATAAATCATTAAATGCCTGAAAAATATCAAATGAAGTCAGAAAGGGTTGAAAATTGATGATGTGCCTTTGAATGGTGCATATTGAACACACAAAAAGTATGGAGTTAAAATAAGTTATTAAAAATGAAATCCCTTTGTAATAGATGAGTTTCGTCTGAAAACCCTCATACTTCTTATGAGATTGTCCAATTTGTACACGAAGTGCATCCAGTTTTTGCTGTAACCCTCTCAACTCTCTAGAAGTTGCTATGTGGGTGAAATTATGATGTCATGCCAAGTTACAACATTTTCAAAGTTTATTTGTACTGCTTTTCAAATTCGAAATATAAATATTTCAAATGTCATTTAATCAAACTATCTTATACAGCAGTTGAAGTTGTTCAAACATGCATGGAAATGCCATGAACAGATTCTTTATATTTTTCTGATATTTTTTGATATATTCTTTATTTCCATTGGGGTCCTACATTTTTTTATGATTTTCTAAAGTTTACGAGGTTTTTCTGAAAATAATAACTAATATTTAATTAAAAAACATTTTTAGTACCGGTGCTAGCCACGCACCGGTACTAAAGGTCCGGCGCTTTTTTGGCAGGACCTTTAGTACTGGTGCGTGGCTAGCACCGGTACTAAAGGGTCTTTAGTACCGGTGCGAGCCCCGCGCCGGTACTAAAGGTCCACCGCCCCCGTGCTCTGCTGGGAGGACCTTTAGTACCGGTGCTAGCCACGCACCGGTACTAAAGGTCTGTCTGGTATAAAAGGAGGACTTCATCGTCCCGGGCCGAGCAATGCACCGGGAGAACTCAACTTGTGCCGCCAGGCTACCGAAATCGCCATTGCTGTCGCCCTCGCCGCCGTCGCCCTCGCCGTCGTCGCCCTTGCCGCCGTTGCCCTTGCCGCCATCGCTCTCGCCGTCGTCGCCCTCGCCGCCGTCGCACCACCACCGCGCCATTGCCGTCGCCCTCACCACCGCCGCCGTCGCACCACCACCGCCGTCGCCCTCGCCGTCGTCGGTCGCACCGCCGTCGCCCTCACCACCGCCGCCGTCGCCCTCGCCACGTCGCCCTTGCCGCGGTCGCCCTTGCCTACCCGGACGCCGCCCCTCGCCGTCGTCGCCCTCACCACCGCCGCCGCCGCCCTCGCCGCCATCGCCCTCGCTGCGGTCGCCCTCGCCTACCCGGACGCCGCCCCTCGTCGCCGGTCCCGTCGCCGTCGGCCCGCTCACTCTGGCCGCCGCTCCGTGATCCCGTTGCCGCCGCCCCGAGCCTGTCGCCGACGCCACCTCCGGGTCAGGAGGCTAGGTGAGATCTCCCGGCCGACCCCTCTCCCCGACGATCGCCCCGATAATCGCCGGACTAGTGTGTAGATGCTAGGGTATCTAGGGTCCCTCGACGTCGAACCCCGACACCCCGACACGACACCCCCGACACCCGACCCCGACCACGACACAACACCCCTATTTAGTTAGTTAGTTAGTTAGGTTGTCAGGTTATTAGGATATGTGTTAGTTTATTTTTAGTTTAGGTTTAATTTAGTTTATGTTTAGTTTCGTTTTAGGTTTAATTTAGTTTGGATCCTAATGCGTGTGTGACTTTCGGTCTGTCGTCGATCCTAATTTAGTTTAGGGTTTCATGTGTGTTCTTGATGGAGGAATCCCGACTGTTGTCGTGGGGGGCGCTTCCTCTTTCTCCTCTTCTTTGCGATATACTCATCGATATATTGTGCAAGAAGAGGAGAGGGGAAGCATCCATCACCGTCGGTCGAACCTATTACTGCGAGAGAGTGTCCGCCAACATATATACACCACCGTATCAATGTGAGAGAGTGCGCACCAACACACCATGAGATATGTGAGAGTTATTTAAGGAAAGACTCTATAGACCGATAGTCACACACGCATTAGGATCCAAAGCGTGCCATAATTCTTGATTTTGCTAGATGCTAAGTGTTAATTTTGCTAAGTGTTAATTTTGCTAAGTTTTATTTAATTTGTTTTCGTAATTAAGTGTTTCTTCTCGACGTCAATGATGCCGATCCCGCATCCTCGTCGTTGAGTCGCCGGAGGAGGTCACTTGCTTGAGCCGAGGGGCCCTATCAGGGACTGGGCTCCGCCGGGCTGGTACTGGGAGGTGCTGCCTTCCGGGCGACGCAGCTTGGTGAGGAGCCAGCCCGTCGTCGACCCGGAGGTTCTGTGGTGGCGGCCGCATAGGCCACAGACGATCGAGAGGCTTGAGTCCCCCGCGGAGGTGGTACAGTACCATGTCAGCAAGGAGAACGAGCACGTCCGACGCTACATGGCAGCTTTGGAGGCCAGGTCCGACAATACCTGGCAGATTCTTCAGGGATCTCACTGGAGCTATGTTCCTGTGATGGTTCCTTCTCTTTGGGTGTCCACCGCCTGCCCCGATATCCGTCGGGCACTAGGGTTCTAGCTAGATCGATATATTAGCTAGCTACTATTATGATGTATTAGCTAGATCGATGGAGATTAGCCGATGTATTGAAAATTATCCAAGATTATGCAGATGAGATCTTTTCTAAGAACTATACTATATATGTATTTGATGATGCATTATTAATTAACTATCAGTTATTTTGCTTCTTGAATGCATGCTAATTTAAATACTAATTTGTTTTATCTATATTATTATGGACTAGTTATTAAGCTATGGACAATACCGGTAGAGCTCATGAAGAGGACATCTTCGACATGATACGCTCCTCCGAAAACCCTGCGGGCCTTCGAGGTGAATCACATGATCATGATGATGGCTCACAATATCTGAACGATCACGGTGATGGATGTGAGACCGAGGAAGAACAACTTATGTTCCAAAATCCGGAACAACCAACAATGTTCGGCGAGGTATATACACATCCATTAGCCTCTGGTGATCATTACATGTGTATTAATTGATTTGTATATATATATTAACAAATCTTTCTTATTTTAATTATTAGCCCTCCGGATCGAGCCAATCTAGTAGAAATGTACGAGGCGCTGCCAAAATATTGGACGGCAACGTAAAGCTCAATCTTGATGCTTTCAAACATAATGGCGAACCGACTCACCCTGAAGCCAATGCCAAGAAATTTGTACGTCAATGCGGAGTGGTTGTTAGGGACGGAGTCCCGATCACAATGCATGAATGGATTCAGCCAAAGGAACCAAAACCAGGAGTGAATTATGTCGATAGAAGAATTAAAGATGCCCTTTGGCGAGAGCTCATGGAGCATTTCACCCTACCAGATTCTCTCTCGGAGCGTCAAAGGAACAAAGTCAAGGAGTTTTCTCTCCATAAGATGGCCGGAGCGTTCCAGACTTGGAAGAAAATATTATGGATCGAGTACAACGCTAGAGGCAAGAAGGCGCCCGAATTCAAAGGAATATACGAGAAGGTAAGGGATCACTGGGACGCATTTATCGAGTACAAGACATCGATACCTGCTATGGAGAAGTCGGCGAAGAATAAGGTAAATGCTGAGAAAAAAAAGTATCACTATAAACTAGGGACAGGTGGATACAAGTCAGCCATTCCTAAGTGGGATGCATTAGAGAATAAGATGCTTGCTGAAGGGACCACTCCAGTAACCTTCAACTGGCCCAAGAGGTGCAGGAATTGGTTTTTTGCGCATGGGGGAAAGTTGAACCCAGCCACAAGGAAGATTATTGCACTGGCCACTCTGAAGCATGCATCAGATGAGTTGATTCAAGCAATAAAAGATGCCCAAGAAGGAAAATTTCACCCCGATAGAGAGAACAACGAGCTTACACGCGTCCTCGGGAATGCCGAACACGGAGGACGAACACGAGGCATGGGCGTTGTTCCGTGGTACGAGGGGTTTGCGGGATGGCAGGACAGTTATAAAAGCCATTCGAGAAAAAAGAAGGTGGAAGAAGACCGACTTTCGAAGTTGGAACAGAAGTACGAGCAGCAACAGCTGCAGATACAGGTACTGACCCAGCAAAGGGAAACTCCGCAGCAGGAGGCAGGGGAAGAACCCGTCCCATCTACAATGCCGAAAAGCAGCGTGGGTTCCACGGGGGCACCGCTGGGTCACACCCCCGTGGATGATATCACCGAGAAGACATCTTGTGAGCTAATCCAGAAAATGAAGAACATACCCGTGCGGGTCGCGACGGGCTATGCTTTACCAAATACACCTGATGTTCTCTGGCATTGCAATCCGGTTCCAGCTGGGTATGCTCGTGTCGCGGTGGACGCAATAGAGCCGGGATATGATGAACTATTGCTTGACATTCCTGGAGGTGAGGGGGAGTCCACATTGGCAGAAGCCGGCCGTGGTCTCATTCTATGGAGTAAGGACTGCATCGTCTTTCCACACTCGGCACTGAGGCCACCGACTCCTCCGAGTATCGATGTCCAGCGCGAGGGGTCCCAGCCAGAGGCATCGCAACGCCAGCAGTCCTTCCCACCTCGCCAGCAGTCCTCCCCACCTCGAGCTCCCCCACAGTCGTCCCCACCTCGAGAGGCGTCCCACCTCGCCAGCAGTCCTCCCCACCTTGCCATCCTTCCAACCTCGGTATGGAGCACGACGCGAGTCCATATCATCATCGATATCCATCTCCGCGGCGTGAGCCGACTCCACCCCGGCAGCGGTCCCGCCAGTAGGGCTCCCAAAAGAGGAAGGCCACCAGCAGTCCTCTTCGGAAGAAAGAAAAGAAGAAACCCAAGCCTCCGGCCAAAAGGAAGCTACCTTATGACATGACATCGGAGAAAAATAAAATTGAATGCGATCTCCAAGTGAAAGCCTTTTTTGCGAAGAAGACCGTGCCGCCAAAGGAGGTAATACCCAAGGAAGTCCAAGAGCACTTTATGGAACACTTTATTGATCGACCCCCGGCATATGTCGAGCGTATGCCGACAGACTATGAGCGATAGATTCAGAAGGCAAGTGAGCAGAGAAGTCGGCCCAGCCCAACGAAGAAGTCGGGAAGTACGGCATCAACTAGCGGGAAAACAGTTCCCCAGCTCGGAGAACAATCCAAGCAATCGATCTCTCTGCTCAAGGTGAGTACCAATCCAAGCAAGCAACCGATCCAACCAGTCGACGTGCAAGGCAACCCAATCGACCTCGAAGTACTAAAGGCTGCAGGTCTCACTCTTGACCAAATCCTTGGCACCGAGGAAATCCGCGGGTACGATGCAACTGAGTACGCAATGCAATATGCCGTCGGAAAACCACTTGTCACACCCGAGCAGTACAAGGAACTACCAACTGCGATGCGACGGTTGCATGATTGGTACATGCGTGAAGCAAAGCGAGGTGAGACGGCGGTCATGGTCAAAGTAAGGAAAGAGCATTACGTCAATGCATGTGACATATGTCTTGAATTCTCAGAACTTTTCCAATTATACCACATGGACTCTATCGACAAAACTCTCATCAGTTGCTATTGTCTGTAAGTGATTTATATCTTTAGTAATTTAAGTCTCTAGCTAAGATATCATTCATTGGCTTATCCTCACTATATATGTTCTTTTCTACGCTATTATGCAGATTGAAGATGTGGGAATTGAAACAAGAGGGAATCGATGATATTGGGTTCATCGACCCAAGTACCGTTAATGGTCATGTGGTAAAACATTATGCCAAGGACACAGAAGATCTCTTGGAAAAATTTCTAGAGGCACTAATGAATACCAACAAATCTACTATAATATTTCCTTACAACATGGGATGAGTGTTTACTCTTTTCTATACTACAAATTCTATTTTTGCTTACTAGCTCGCTGTCAAGTGTAGTTGATGAGTTATATGCGCATGCCTACTTAATTATATAAACTTTTGCGCAGAGACCACTATATCTTCCTATATATTATCCTGGCGAATGGACTTGTTCAAGTGTATGACTCACTAGATACACCAGAACAATCATACGTGGACTTGTATTTTATGATAGAACGGTAATTTCAATCTTTATCGACCACGCTTTCTTTCATTATTTCCTGATATCAAAAGTAATTATAATAACTCTTTCGTTCTTTTTCTTTGCCGGGTAGTGTTTGGGAAAAGATGATAGAAAAAAATCATCACGGTCGTCAATGGAAACCGAAGCTGAAGTGAAAAAAGATGCAAGTAATTAAGTAGTACTACTAGGTCCGCACATCTCATTAATTCTATTTTCAATACCATTATCATGCTCGATTATTAATTATCTTATTCAATTCTATTCTTTTGAAAAGTGCCCGAAGCAGCCACAAGGGACAAATTTATGTGGATATTTCCTCTGCGAGAACATTCCCATCCAGACCGAAGGCCGTATACGTCGTAAAGAAGCACATGAAAGACAACTCCAGCTTTGGCAGATGTTGTTGAAGCTCTAACACGAGAAACGCTTCGTAGCACTTCAAGCGGAATTTGCGGCATTTCTTCTTCAACATGTCATTGATATAAACGGAGAGCACTATTCCTTACCGCCGCCTCAATAATGCCAGCAAATCAGTAGTAGAGAACAAAGATTTCATCCGGAGCACTAGCTAGCTAGTCCCGGCCGGGTTTTGGGCCTTAAGTTAATTATAAGTCCTGAATTTATATGGATGTGTAATTCCATTTGTATATATATATACTGTGTTATGAGATATTGTATATTATATTACATATATATATGCATGAACTTGTGTACTGTTTACAGTATGTAGCACCGTAAAATAAATTTGAAATGAATGGAAAACACAAAAAATAGAGAGGAAAATTAAAACCTAATTAAAAGCTAAAACGAAAAAAATAGAAGACTTAGTACCGGTTGGTATCACCAACCGGTACTAAAGGTCTTCCACCACCAGTCCACGCAGGCAGCCACGTGGAGGGCCTTTAGTACCGGTCCGTGGTCCAACCGGTACTAAAGGTATGGACCTTTAGTCCCGACCCGTTAGTACCGGTTGGGGAACCGGTACTAAAACCCCATCTGGCCCGGGACTATAGGCATGTTCTGCACTAGTGATATTTACCCTATGTTACAATCCCTAACATCTAATTTCAAGTTTCATATGGTATTCTCCGGCTTTATTGATGACGTGGTCAATAAAGAATCCCGCCAATTTCTCTTGAATTTCTCGTATGCGATCTTGTGGTAGGAGTTCATGCTGCATCCGCCACATCTAAATTGAAGAAGAGGGTCAATACATGTATATGAATGAAACTCAACACAAATGATGGTAATAAATAAAATTGTGAATATTTTTGCTTACGCACTTCATATTCTTTTTCAGTGTAGCCTCGCTTATTAGGATCCGTCGCGTTGTAGATGAACTCGCAAATGTAGTATCCACAAAAATTAGTCCCTTGTTCCTGAAACAAGCACTATACGAGAAATGGAGGTCAATCAAACTGATAAGCAATCATGCTAAACGGTATATATTGATGAAACTAGCTAGAATCAAATGGGAGATAGGCGTAACTAGGTAGTATATATTATTTACTTTCGGGTGTCTAAATTGTAGCTCGGTAGGCAGTCCCAGAGCAATTTTGGTGAAATCTTTCCAAATCCTGCCAGACAAAGAAAATAATTACTTGATATATATCAGGAAATCAACAAAGTTGCCGATATGGTGCGATAATGATCCATTGAACTTACCTCTTTAGCATTTCAGTCAGGTTCGCATACAACTCGGTTTTATTTCGTCTCGAGTCTAAGACGCTTACTACTCCCCGGTCAAGCTTAATCTCTAGTAGAATAAAGTGGTGGCTGTGCACACATGCATAGCTCATCAATTACATTACTATACCCTCGAGTAATAAGGGAGAAACCGAATATGCACAAGAAAGTAACACTCACTTGAAGTTGTAACGAAGGAGTATTTTGTCTTTGTTTTGATTTTTAAGCATCGATTCTAGCAAGTTCTCCTCGGTTTGTTTGGGATACATTTGAACCGTCACTTCATGTATGATATTTGGGTTAATGAACGCAATGTCATACATTTCTGCTTTTCTGCATTCGACGATCTTCAGTCTGCATAATATAGTGACGAGGATAATTATATATATACATGCCATGAAAGATGTGAGCTATATATAGAGACTTAATTACAGAAGTACTTGTAGACAGTAGCAAGTCATGATTTGTATGTCGATGTCCTTTGATTGTAAAACTGGAAAAGCTCGTCAAATTCAACATGAATCAGCTCCTGGCCAAAGAAGTCGTGCTTCTCTTTAATACTCATCATCAAACAATCCATCCCAGACTCACTTCAGGTTTTCATGTACCAATTATGCAATTGTCTCATCATCGTTCCTAGAGGAGGACTTCCATATTTGATGAGAGGCTTCCCGTACCGGTATTTGAGATCGTCCACCTCCAACGGCTCAAACATTATATCATCGCTCATGTAATCAACAGGATTGGTACCGGGCACCATCTCCGGATGATCAGCGGCGATATCGGTAGATACCTTCAGCGGGGGGCACGATTGGTTAGCCTGTTCGCCGAGCTGGAGAATTTTTTCCCACTTCTTCGTTTTGCTAACCTCTCATCACTGGAAGTAGTTCCCGTCCGCACCGCATTTTGATATGCCTTTTTAGTAGCGCAAACATAGTTGGTATCCAGCGGAGGCGGTGGTGGTCGCTTCTGGGCCTCGACAGTGCGCTTGGCTGCCACCGGATCTATCGTCTGCTTCGGAGGTGGAGATTTCTTTGTAAAATAGGCCCTCACTTGGTCTTGAGAGATCTTCGCGGTTTCCTCCGCGGTCCTCTCGTATCGCAACTTTTCCAATGGCTTGAGAGACTTAGGATCGTATTCATATGGCCTCCCGCCACTGGCTGTACTGCTAGCAGCTGGAGCGACGGAGTCTCTCTTCCGTCATTGCTTACGAGGAGGAGTAGGAGGCGGAGTGCTCTGACGCGTCAGAGGAGGAGGAGGTGGAGTGCTTCGACACGCCGTAGGAGGAGGAGGCAGAGTGCTCTTGCGCGCCGGAGGAGGAGGCGGAGTGCTCCGATATGCCGGAGGAAGAGGAGGCGGAGTGCTCTGACGCGCCGGAGGAGGAGGAGGAGGAGTTGTCTTCCGCCGTTGCTGAGGAGGCGGAGGAGGAGGCGGACTACTCGAACGCGCCGGAGGAGGCGGAGAAGGAGGCGAAGTGCCTTGATCGTCGAGGTCACGCGCCGGACGAGGCGAAGGAGGAGGCGGAGTGCCTTGATCCCTCGCCGGAGGAGGAGGAGGAGGATGAGTGCCTTCATCACTCCCCGGAGGAGGAGGAGGAGGCGGAGTGCCTTGATCCCTCGCCGTAGGACGAGGAGGAGGATGAGTGCCTTCATCACTCGCTGGAGGAGGAAGAGGAGGCAAAGGTGTCCAGTTCGGAAGCTTGATGTGCTCCTTCCGCCATAGACATGTAGTCCTCAGAGCAAATCTCAGTTGAGTCTCCCCTTCACCTGTAGGGTGGTCAAGCTCGAGCTCCTCAAATCCCCCCATTATTTCATCCACTTGCACAACATCATAGCCATGTGGAATCTGACCGTGGTGGAAAGTTCCGTCGGTTCGAGGAGGTGCAACAAAGCCGTCAGCCGCCTTCAAGGTGGGGTTAACGCATTTCGTCATAAGCTCGCAATGTTGGCCATCTATGATAGCATCCACAGGGTAGCTTGGAGTCGTGAAGTAAGGCTGCTGAAGGAGCTCCGTGGAAGCCACGCTGCTTCTCCACTGAGATGGCGGGGTAGCTTCTGGGGTAGCTTCGTGCCCCTGAACAAGGTGCTGGTCGGGAGCTTGCTGGCTCATAACTTCTTCCTCTAGCCTTCGTACTCTTGCTTTGAGCTCCTGCACAACGCTCAGCTCCTGTTTCCTCTTCCTCTCCCGGCTTTTGTAACCGCCTGCGCCGGGAAACCCAAGCTTCCACGAAACGGAGCCTGGCGTGCCTCGTGTTCGTCCAGGGTGCTCAGGATTCCCGAAGGCCTCAGTCAGCTCGTCCTTCTCTCTGTTGGGAATGAACCTCCCTTCCAACGCTTCCTTGATAACTTGCTTAAGCTTCCTAACGGGTATTGCAAGTTGCTCGTCCGTCCAAATGCACTTCCCTGTTTTAGGGTCCAAAGTTCCCCCAACCCCGAAGAACCAAGTCCTTGAACGGTCTGGCCAGTTCCCTGTCTCTGGTTCAACATCTTTAGCTCCCAGGTCATCCTCCCATTTGGCCCACAACGGTCAGGCTCTAAGGTAGCCACCTGACCCCGTGCGATGGTGATACTACTTCTTCTCAACATTTTTCTTGTTTATCGCTCACATTTTCTTACTCTTTTCAGAAGTATTGTAGGCTACGAACACGTCCCATTGATCTCTTATCCCCGCATATCGGCCGACGAATACTGGAGTCTTCTCTTGGTCGACAAACTTAGCTTTCAACTCATTCTTCCACCTCCTGAAAAGATCTGCCATCTTCTTAAGAGCACACGACCTGACCAGTGGCTCTATAACTGGATTACTCTCATCCTCCTCTAGCGATAGGGTGAAATTTGCCTTCAGGGCCTTCCAAAGATCTTCTTTTTGTCTATCGGTGACATAAGAAACTTGAGGGTCGTAGTTCTTAGCGTTCTTAGCTGGCTCATTCCATTGCTGGATGTTGATCGAGATGTTGTCCCTAACAATAGCTCCACACTGAGAAGAAAGTGCATCATTGGTCTTCTTCGGTTCAATCGGTTGGCCATCGTTCGCGATTAAGGTGATCGTGAACCTTTCTTCCTTGCCCAACCTTTTCTTCAGGCCTCGTCTCGTTACTGAAGTTTGGCTCGATCCAGAGGGCTATATAAAAGACAGCTCCCTCCGTTCGGTCACCGGAGCCGTCATCATGGTCTCCTTCTTCCTCCGGCTCTCGGTCACCGGAGTCGTCATCATGGTCTCCTTCTTCCTCAAGCATTCGGTGACCGGAGCCGTCATCATCATGTCCTAGCTCTTCTGTGTCAAAATTGATTAACAAGAAGATATCACCGCCGTCGCGGATCATGTCCCCAAACAACTCTTCTCCTTCAAAGTCTTTGTTCATGGTTGGATCCATGGTTTCTGGAAATATTACAACATGGCAATTAATATACAAACATGAGAGATGGATATATTAATTAGTGGCAAACATAGACAAGGGATCATATTAGTGGCCTCGACGCTTCTATGGTTTGGGGTGGCCTCGACAACGCTTCTAGGGATTGGGTGGCCTCGACGCTTCTAGGATTTGGGTGGCCTCGACAACGCTTTTAGGGATTGGGTGGCCTCGGCAACGCTTCTAGGGTTTGGTCGGGCGAGAGGGGGTTGATCGAAGTTACCGGAGTTTTCCTAGTGGTTTGGGTGGCCTCGAGAGTTTGTCGGGTAGGGGCGAGAGGGGGTAGGAGATCAACAACGCTTTTTCAGTCCCGGTTTAGGCAGACTCGAGAGTTGGTCGGGCAAGAAGGGGTTGATCAAAGTTACCGGAGTTTTCTTCTAGTGGTTTGGGTGGCCTCGAGAGTTTGTCGGGTAGGGGCGAGAGGGGGTAGGAGATCGACAACGCTTTTTCAGTCCTGGTTTAGGCAGACTCGACAGTTGGTCGGGCGAGAGGGGGTTGATCGACGTCCTCCCGCATGTCAAAATTACCAGATTTTTCTATATGAACAAAAAATGCCGGCCGGACATATCATCATGCGGCGGCGGTAACCTACAAAGCACCGATACGGCAACATCGATACGGCGATACAGGTACAGCGATACGGGATACAGCAATTTCTATAAACAGCAATACGGCGATACGACAAGCATATATAAATAATAATTAAATAACATGTAATGAGAGCTAATATAATAAAACGTACATACACATACACATATATGAACACATATATACATGCACACATATATGAACACATACATACACATACACATATATGAACACATACATACACATATATGAACACATACAAAAAACATCATACACATATATATGAACAAAAAAAAATACACACATATATATATGAACAAAAAACAAAAAAACATCCTCACGTATAGGGGAGGGGGATGTGGCCGGAGCGGGGCAGAGCAGTGGCCGGAGCGGGGCGGCGACGACGACGGAGAGCGCGCGAGATTCGGGCAGCCTGACGGCATGGGTGGGATCTGGGCTTCGGGGGAGCGATATGGGTCGAAAACTGTTAAGTGTGGGCTTTTATATAGGGAGCATTGGTCCCGGCTCGTGGCACTAACCGGGACCAATGCCCCCCTTTGGTCCCGGTTCGTGCCACCAACCGGGACCAAAGCCCTGTTTTCAGCACCCACAGGGCGGGAAGGAGAGGCCTTTGGTCCCGGTTGGTGTCATGAACCGGGACCAAAGGGTGGCATTGGTCCCGGTTGGTGCCTCGAACCGGGACCGATGGTCCCTTTTCATCAGCCCAAAGGGCGGGAAATAGGGACCTTTGGTCCCGGTTGGTGGCAGCAACTGGGACTAAAGGCCCTTTAGTCCCGGTTGCTGCCACCAACCGGGACCAAAGGCCTGGCGCAGTGGTGTCAAATGTTTAGTCCCACCTCGCTAGTCGAGGGGAGACCGCACCTATTTATAAGCCTCGATGTGCATGACCTGTCGAGCTCCTCTCCAAAGCAGGTTATATATATGTCTAAACTCTGCTTCTGCCATGTTGGGCCTGCTAGGCCCGCGGGCCTACGTCCTGGCCCATTTTCAGATGGGTTTCTAGTCGTATGCAGGTCGTGGTTGTCTAGTAGGCGGCATTTTTATGTTTGTTTATTTGTTACTAAAGCTTTTTAGTCCCGGTTGGTGCCACCAACCAGGACCAATGGCCTTGCACAACGGTGTGGTGGGAGTTTAGTCCCACCTTGCCAAGCGAAGGTTGCCCGAACCTGTTTATAAGCCCCGCCGTGGCTATTATGTTGAGCTCCTCTCATAGTGAAAATAGATGCCCTTATACAGGAAATTCGAAATAAATTCAAAATGCTAGTTAGGCGCCTAACTAGCACTCTGAATTTAGGTTGAATTTCCCTATAAGCGCATTTATTTTCACTTTTGCTATTTTTTAGTTATTTCTTTGCATATTAAAAGTTGTTAACAAAAAATACATTATGAATATTCTTTTTGCTACTAAATTTTTTAACAAAAACAACTTTGATAATTTTAGTTGAATTAATTGTATATAATATCAAGTTTAGTTATATAACTTTTATCGAACGAAAACATGTGTGTTACAAAATGATTTCAATTTTTTTATAAATATTTGAACTCAAAAACAATTCTGCATTCAATATGCACCATTCAAAGCCACATCATCCCTTTTCAACCCTTTTCTGACTTCATTTGCTTTTTTTTCATGCATTTCAGCATTTTTTGAGCTAAAATGCCCTGAATTCAAAAGCACTGCAAATAAACTCTGAAATGGTTGAAACTTGGCATGGTACCATCATTTCACCCACATAGCATTTCCTAAAAAGTTGAGAGGGTTACGGCAAAAACTGGATGCACTTCGTTTACAAAATGGGGAATCTCTTTCGAAGTATCAGGGTTTCGCACGAAAACACGTCTGTTACAAAAAGGATTTCAATTTTTGAAACATATTTGAACTCAAGACTTTTTCTGCATTCAGTATGCACCATTCAAAGCCACATCGTCCCTTTCCAACCCTTTTCTGACTTCATTTGCTATTTTTCATGCATTTCGTCATTTATTTTGAGCTAAAATGACCCTAAATTGAAAAACACTTCAAATGAACTCTGAAAAGGTTGAAAGTTGGCATGGTATCATCATTTCACCGACATAGCATGTGTTAAAAAGTTGAGAGGGTTACAGCAAAAACTGGATGCATTTCGTGTACAAAATGGACAATCTCTTTCGAAGTATCACAGTTTCGGACAAAAACTCATGTGTTACAAAAGGATTTTATTTTTTGAACTTATTTGAACTCCATACTTTTTGTGTGTTCAAAATGCACCATTCAAAGCCACACCATCAATTTTTAACCCTTTCTGACTTTATTTGGTATTTTTCATGCACTTACTAATTTTTTGAGCTAAATAACCCTGAAATTGAAAAGCACTTCAAATGAACTCTAAAAAGGTTGAAAGTTGGCATGGTATCATCATTTCACCCACATAGCATGTTATAAAAAGTTGATAGGGTTACGGCAAAAACTGGATGCACTTCGTGTACAAAACGGACAATCTCTTTCGAAGTATCAGGGTTTCGGACGGAAACTCATCTGTTACAAAAGGCATTTCATTTCTTCACATGTAACTATAGTGATATTCTAGATCAAAGGCATCATCATAATGGTCGTGTAGAGAAAGTCTTCACTTTTTCTTCGCTTGTGCCCTTTGCTTATTGCGCCGTAACCATGGATAATCTTCATTGTTTAACAAGGTGCTTGGGTCAGCCTTGACTTTGAAGGGAGGAATTTCCTGAAACTTTTCATAATCTTTAGATATGTCTGTCTTGCCCTCCAATCCCACGATGTCTCTTTTGCCTGAAAGAACTATGTGACGCTTTGGCTCATCGTATGATGTATTCGCTTTCTTATCTTTTTTTTTTCTCGGTTTGGTAGACATGTCCTTAACATAGAAAACCTATGCCACATCATTGGCTAGGACGAATGATTCGTCTGTGTACCCAAGATTCTTGAGATCCACTGTTGGCATTCCGTAATGCGGGTCTACCTGTACCCCGCCTCTTGTAAGATTGACCCATTTGCATCGAAACAAAGGGACCTTCAAATCATGTCCATAGTCAAGTTCTCATATCTCCTCTATGTAACCATAATATGTGTCGACCTTCCAATTGGTCGTTGCTACATCAAAGCGGACACCGCTATTTTGGTTGGTGCTCCTTTGATCTTGGCGATCGTGTAAAATGTATTCCCATTTATCTCGTACCCTTTGTAAGTCAATACAGTCAAAGATGGTCTCCTGGCCAACGAGTACAGCTCATCAGAAATAGTGTTGTCACACCTGAGACGTGTTTACAACCAACTGTTGAAAGTCTTGATGTGTTCACATGTAATCCAATCATCACACTGCTCTGGGTGTTTGGAGCGCAGAATGTTCTTATGTTCATCGACATACGGGGTCATCGAGGTAGAATTCTATAGTACTGTGTAGTGTGCTTGAGACCAAGAATGCATGTCCCCACATATTATTGACTTTGCTCCTAGCGTGCCTTTTCCAGACAGTCTCCCC
Source organism: Hordeum marinum (assembly GCA_022496015.1). Lineage (NCBI taxonomy): Eukaryota > Viridiplantae > Streptophyta > Magnoliopsida > Poales > Poaceae > Hordeum > Hordeum marinum. The sequence continues at coordinate 7,112,546 of CM039672.1, read as the reverse complement.
TCATACCGCGATTGAGGGAGACCAATCTTCTTAAGGTCAGGAATGAAGTCAACACAAAACCCAATGACATCCTATGTTTGATGGCCCATGGAGATGCTTCCTTCTGGCCTAGTGCGGTTACGGAAATATTTCTTTAGGACTCCCATGAATCTCTCAAAGGGGAACATATTGTGTAGAAATACAGGGCCCAGAACGACAATCTCGTCGACTAGATGAACTAGGACGTGTGTCATGATATTGAAGAAGGATGGTGGGAACACCAGCTCGAAACTAACAAGACATTGCACCACATCACTCCTTAACCTTGGTAGGATTTCTGGACCGATCACCTTTTGAGAGATTGCATTGAGGAATGCACATAGCTTCACAATGGCTAATCGAACGTTTTTCGGTAGAAGCCCCTCAATGCAACCGGAAGCAGTTGCGTCATAATCACGTGGTAGTCATGAGACTTTAGGTTCTGGAACTTTTTCTTTGCCATATTTATTATTCCCTTTATATTCGACGAGAAGCCAGACGGGACCTTCATACTGAGTAGGCGTTCAAAGAAGATTTCCTTCTCTTCTTTGGTAAGAGCGTAGCTGGCAGGACCTTCATACTGCTTCGGAGGCATGCCGTCTTTTTCGTGAACACGTTGCTGGTCCTCCCGTGCCTCCGGTGTATCTTTTGTCTGCCCATACACGCCCAAGAAGCCTAGCAGGTTCATGCAAAGATTCTTCGTCACGTGCATCACGTCGATTGCAGAGCGGACCTCTAGGTCTTTCCAGCAGGGTAGGTCCCAAAATATAGATTTCTTCTTCCACATGGGTGCGCGTCCCTCACCGTCATTCTAAACAGTTAGTCCGTCGGGACCCTTTCCAAAGATTACATATAAATCATTAACCATAGCAAGTATGTGATCACCGGTACGGATGGCGGGCTTCTTCCCGTGATCTGCCGCGCCTTTGAAATGCTTGCCTTTCTTTCGACATTGATGGTTGGTCGGAAGAAATCGACGATGCCCCACGTACACATTTTTCCTGCAATTGTCCAAGTATATACTTTCGGTGTCATCTAAATAGTGCATGCATGTGTGGTGTCCCTTGTTTGTCTGTCCTGAAAGGTTACTGAGAGCAGGCCAATCATTGATGGTTACAAACAGTAACACATGCAGGTTAGAATCCTCCTATTTGTGCTCATCCCACACGCGTACATCGTTTCCATTCCACAGCTATAAAAGTTCTTCAACTAATGGCCTTAGGTACACATCAATGTCGTTGCCTGGTTACTTAGGGCCTTGGATGAGAGCTGGCATCATAATCAACTTCTGCTTCATGCACAGCCAAGGAGGAAGGTTATAGATACATAGAGTCACGGGCCAGGTCTTGTGATTGCTGCTTTGCTCCCCAAAAGGATTAATCCCATCCGCGCTTAAACTAAACCATACGTTCCTTGCGTCACCTACAAACTCCTTCTAGTACTTTCTCTTGATTTTTCTCCATTGCGACCCGTTAGCGAGTGCTCTCAACTTCCCGTCTTTCTTACGATCCTCTTTGTGCCATCGCTTATTCTTGGCATGCTCTTTGTTTCTAAACAGACGTTTCAACCGTGGTATTATAGGAGCATACCACATCACCTTGGCAGCAACCCTCTTCGTGGGGCGCTCGTCCTCAACATCACCAGGGTCATCGCGTCTGATCTTATAGCACAATGCACCGCATACCGGGCATGCGTTCCGTTCCTCATACTCACCGCGGTATAGGATGCAGTCATTAGGGCATGCATGTATCTTCTGCACCTCCAATCCTAGAGGGCATACAACCTTCTTTGTTGCGTACGTACTGTCGGGCAATTCGTTATCCTTTGGAAGCTTCTTCTTCAATATTTTCAGTAGCTTCTCAAATCCTTCGTCAGGTACACCATTCTCTGCCTTCCACTCCAGCAATTCTAGTGTGGTACTGAGCTTTGTGTTGCCATCTTCGCAATTGGGGTACAACCCTTTTTTGTGATCCTCTAACATGCGATCGTGTTGGGGAACGTTGCATGGGAAACAAAAAAATTCCTACGCACACGCAAGATCTATCCATGGTGATGAGCATCTATGAGAGGGAGAGCGGATCTACATACCCTTGTAGATCACTAAGCAGGATGCGTTAAGAAACGCGGTTGGTGTAGTCGAACGTCTTCGCGATCCAAATCGCCGAGAGTCCCACGATCTCATCACGATATGTCCCGCGACCCAATCACAATCCGTCCCGCGAACTCATCATGATCCGTCCCGCGATCTCATCATGATCCGTCCCGCGATCTCGTCACGATCCATCTCACAATCTTGATCACGGTCCTTCCGATCTAGCGCCAAACGGACGGCACCTCCGTGTTCAGCACACGTACAGCTTGATGACGATCTCCGCCTTCTTGATCCAGCAAGAGGGAGTGGAGAGGTAGAAGAGTTCTCCGGCAGCGTGACGGCGTAGCGGCGATGGTGGTGGAGCTATTCCGGCAGGGCTTCGCCTAAGCACTGCAGAAAACCGATCTAGAGGAGAAACTATGCACTAGAGGATCGGGTAGCACGTGGCTGAAAATTCTGTGCCAAAACACTAAAATCCTCTAGTATATATAGGAGGAGAGGAGGAGGAGGCTTGGCTGCCAAAACGCCAGCCCTTGGGTCGGCCAAAGTGGGGAGGAGAGGAGGACTCCTCCTCCAATCCTAGTAGGACTAGGATTCCTCCTTTTTTTTGGCCTTTTTCAACCTTTTTTCCTTTGGGCTTTTTCTCCCAGCCGCATGGGCCTTGTATGGGACTTCCAACAGCCCAGAAAAGGCTGGTATTTACTCTCCCACAGCCCATGAAGCCTCTTGGGTCGAAATACCCCTCCCGGTGGTCTCCCGGTACACTACCGGCACTCCCGATACATTACCGATTAGCCCAAAACTTTTCCGGCGACCAAAATGGGACTTCCTATATATCAATATTTACCTCCAGACCATTCCGGAGCTCCTCGTGACGTCTGGGGTCTCATCTAGGACTCCGAACAACCTTCGGTCACCACCATACATAACTCTATACTACCGAAACGTCACCGAACCTTAAGTGTGCAGACCCTGCGGGTTCGAGAACTATGTAGACATGACCGAGACACCTCTACGATCAATAACCAATAGCGGGACCTGGATGCCCATATTGGTTCCTACATATTCTATGAAGATCTTTATCGGTCGAACCTCTATGTTAAGGATTCAGTTAATCCCGTATGATGTTCCCTTTGTTCTTCGGTATGTTTACTTGCCCGAGATTCGATCGTCGGTATCTCTATACCTAGTTCAACCTCGTTACCGTAAAGTCTCTTTATTCGTTCCGTAATACAAGATCCCATGACTAACACTTAGTCACATTGCTTGCAAGGCTTGTTGTGATGTTGTATTACCGAGTGGGCCCTGAGATACCTCTACGTCACATGGAGTAACAAATCCCAGTCTTGATCCATGCCAACCCAACAGACACCCTCGGAGATACCTGTAGAGTACCTTTATAGTCACTCAGTTACGCTGTGGTGTTTGATACACACAAGGCACTCCTCCGGTGTCAGTGAGTTGCATGATCTCATGGTCATGGGAACAGATACTTGACATGCAGAAAACAGTAGCATTAAACTGACATGATCATATGCTACGTTTGTAGTTTGGGTCTTGTCCATCCCACCATTCTCCTAATGAGGTGATCCCGTTATCAAATGACATCTCATGTCAATGTCTAGGAAACCTTAACCATCTTTGATCAACGAGCTAGTATATTAGAGGCATACTAGGGACATGGTTTTGCCTATGTATTCATACATGCATCTAAGTCTCCGATCAATACAATTATAGCATGGATAATAAACGATTATCATGAACAAGGAAATATGATAATAACTAATTTATTATTGCCTCTAGGTCATATTTCCAACAGTCTCCCACTTGCACTAGAGTCAATAATCTAGTTCACATCACCATGTGATTTGCATTGTTATGAATCTAACACCCAATGAGTTCTGGGGCTCGATCATGCTTTGCATGTGAGAGAGGTCTTATAGTCAATGGGTCTGCGACATTCAGATCCGTGTGTACTTTGCAAATTTCTATGTAAAACCGTAAACACTACTACCACACTCCACTTGGTACTATTCCAAATGGCTACTCCACTATACGTATCCAGATTGCTACTACGAGTCATCCAGATTGGTGTTAAAGCTTGCATCAACGTGACTCTTTACGACGAACCATTTATCACCTCCAGAATCGAGAAACATCTCCTTAGTCTTTTAGTTACTAAGGATAATCTTGACCGTTGTCCAGTGCTCCATTCCAGGATCACTTTGAAACCTTCCGGCCATACTTATGGCAAGGCTGACATCGGGTCTTGTGCACAACATTGCATACATGATAGAGCCTATGGTTGAAGCATAGGGGATGACACTCATCTTTTCTCTATCTTCTACAGTCACTGGGCATTGAGTCTTACTCAACTTTATACCTTACAAATCAGGTGAGAACTCTTTCTCTGACTGGTCCATTTGAACCCTTTCAAAATCTTGCCAAGGTATGTACTCATTGAAAGTATCATCAAGTATCTTGATCTATCTCTATAGATCTTGATGCTCAACAATTAGGTAGCTTTATCCAGGTCTTCCTTTGAAGAACTCTTTTCAAACAACCCTTTATGCTTTCCAAAAATTCTATATCATTTCCGATCAACAATATGTCAACCACATATGCTTATCAGAAACTCCACAGTGCTCCCACTCACTTTATTGTAAATACAAGTTTCTCGTAAACTTTGTATAGACTCAAAAAACTTTAATCACCTCATCAAAGTGTATATTCCAACTCCGAGATGCTTGCTTAAGTTCATAGAAGGATCACTGAAGCTTGCACACCTTTTAGCATCCTTAGGACTGACAAAACCTTCTGGTTGTATCACATACAACCTTTCCTCAAGAAAGGAAACGATGTTTTGGCATCCATCTGCCAGATTTCATAATTGAAAAATGCAGCAACTACTAACATAATTCTAACATACTTTAGCATTGCTATGAAAGAAAGTCTCATCGCAGTCAACTCCTTGAACTTGTCGGAAACTTCTTTGCGACAAGTCGAGCTTTATAAATGGTGACATTCACCATCAGCGTCTGTCTTCATTTTAAAGATCCATTTGTACTCAACGACCTGCCGTCCAACGAGCAAGTCTACCAAAGTCTATACTTGGTTTTCATATATGGATCCTTCCTCGGATTTCATGACCTCTAACCATTTGTCGGAATCCGGGCCCATCATTGCTTCTTCACAGCTCGTAGGTTCATTGTTGTCCAACAACATGACCTCCAAGACAGGGTTGTCGTACCGCTCGGGAGCAGTACACATCCTTGTCGACCTACGAGGTTCGATAGTAACTTGATCCGAAGCTTCATGATCATCATCATTTACTTCCTCTTCAACTGACGTAGGTTCCACAGAAACATCTTTCTGCGTTGCGCTACTCTCTGGTTGAAACAAAGGTTCAACAACCACATCAAGTTCTATCTTCCTCCCACTCAATTCTTTTGAGAGAAACTTTTTCTCGGGAAAGGACCCGTTTTAGCAACAAACACTTTATGCTTGGATCTGACATAGAAGGTACACCCAACTGTTCTTAGGGTATTCTACGAAGATGCATTTGTCTGCTTTGGGTTTGAGCTCATTAGGTGAAAACATTTTCCACACAAGCGTCGCAGCCCCAAACATCAAGAAATGATAGCTTAGGTTTCTATCAAACCATAATTCACACGGTGTCATCTCAACGGATTTAGATGGTGCCCTATTTAAAGTGAATGTAGTTGTCTCTAATGCACAACCCCAAAATTATAGTAGCAAAACGATAAGAGACATCATAACATGCACCATATCCAATAGAGCACGACTATGACGTTCGGACATACCATCACACTATGGTGTTCCAGGTGGCGTGTGTTGTGAAATAACTTTCACATTGTCTAAAGTTGTATGCCAAACTCGTAACTCAGATATTCACCACCACGATCATATCGCAGATATTTTTATCTTCTTGTCACGATGATCTTAAACTTCACTCTGAATTTGCTTGAACTTTTCAAACGATTCAGACTTGTGTTTCATTAAGTAAACATACACTATATCTACCCAAATCATTAGTGAAGGTAAGAAAATAACGATATCCACCGCACGCTACAAGACTCATTGGATTGCATACATAAACATGTATCATTTCCAATAAATCACTTGCCCGCTCCGTCAAACCAGAAAACAGGGTCCTTAGTCATCTTTGACCAAGAGGCATGGTTCGCATGTCTCAACCGATTCGAAATCGAAAGAGTCCAAAGATCCATCAGCATGGAGTTTCTTCATGCGTTTTATACCAATATGACATTTAGCGGCAGTGCCACAAGTATGTGGTACTATCATTATTAACTTTGGATCTTTTGGCATCAATGTTATGAACATGTGTATTACTACGATCAAGATTCAATAAACCATTCTCATTGGGTGCATGACCATTGAAGGTATTATTCATGTAAACATAATAACCATTATTCTCTAACTTAAATGAATAACCGTGTTGCAATAAACACGATCTAATAACTTTGATGCTCAACGCAAAACATCAAATAACACTTAGTTAGGTTTGTTACTAATCCCGAAGGTAGAGAGAGCGTGCGATGTCAGTCACATCAACCTTGGAAACACTTCCAACACACATCTTCACCTCACCCTTAGCTAGTTCTCCGTTTACTCCGTAGCTTTTATTTCGAGTTACTAACATTTAGCAACCAAACCGATATCCAATACCCAGGTGCTACTAGGAGTACTAGCAAGGTACACATCAATAACACGTATATCAAATATACTTCTGTTGACGTTGCCAGCCTTCTTATCTACCAAGTATCTAGGGTTGTTCCGCTTCAGCGACCGCTCTCCTCATAATCGAAGCACTTAGTCTCGGGTTTGAATTCAACTTTGGGTTGCTTCACTGGAGCAGCAACTAACTTGCTATCCATGAAGTTTCCCTCCTTGCTCTTGCCCTTCTCGAAACTAGTGGTTTGACTAACCATCAACACTTGACGCTCCTTCTTGATTTCTACCTTCGCAGTGTCAAACATCGCGAACAGCTCAAGGATCATTATTTCTATCCCTAGCGTTTTATAGTTCATCACCAAGTTCTAGTAGCTTAGTGATAGTGACTTGGAGAACTATATCAATCGCTATCTTATCTGGAAGATCAACTCCCACTCGATTCAAGCGATTGTAGCACCCAGACAATCTGAGCACATGCTCAACGATTGAGCTATTCTCCTTCATCTTGCAAGCAAAGAATCTTGTTGGAGATCTCATATCTCGCAACATGGGCACGAGCCTGAGATCCTAATTTCAGCTCTTAGAACATCTCATATGTTCTGTGACGTTCAAAACGTTTTGGAGCCTCAATTCTAAGCTGTAATGCATGACGCACTAATCTATCAAGTAGTCATCAGAACGTGCCTGTCAGATGTTCACAACATCTACAAACCACGCTAGAGGGGTTGGCGCACCGAGCGGTGCATTAAGGACATAAGCCTTCCGTGCAGCAATGAGTACAATCCTCAGATCACGGACCCAGTCCACAATATTGCTACCAACATCTTTCAACTCTATTTCTCTAGGAACATATAAAAATTCAAGGGAGCTACAGCGCAAGCAAGTAATCTACAACATAATTTGCAAAGACGCTACTGACTATGTTCATGATAATGAGTTCAATTAATCATATTACTTAAGAACTCCCACTCAAATTGACATCCCTCCGGTCATCCGAGTGATACATGATCCAAATTCACCAACTCAAGTCCGATCATCATGTGAGTTGAGGTGGTTACAATGGTGAACATCATCATGTTGATCATATCTACTATATGAGTCATGTTCGACCTTTCGGTCTCTTGTGTTCCGAGGCCATGTGTGTACATGCTAGGCTCGTCAAGTTTAACCCGAGTGTTATGCATGTGTAACACTGGCTTGCACCCGTTGTATGTGAACATAGAGTCTATCACACCCGATCATCATGTGGTGTCTCGACACGAAGAACTTTTGCAACAGAGCACATTCGGGGAGAACACAATTTATCTTGAAATTAAGTGAGGGATTACCTTATAATGCTACCGTCGTCCTAAGCAAAACAAGGTGCATAAAAGGATTAACATCACATGTAAATCATAAGTAACATGATATGGCCATGAACTTGTGCTTTTGATCTCCATCATGAAAGCACCGGCATGATCTCCATCGTCACTGGCATGACACCATGATCTCCATCATCTTGATCTCCATCAACGTGTCGCCATCAGGGTTGTCATGCCCACCATGCTTCTACTACTATTGCTACCGTTTAGCAATAAAGTAAAGCATTATATTGCGCTTAATGATTGACACGCAGGTCATACAATAATTAAAGACAACCCTATGGCTCATGCCGGTTGCCGTACTCATCGACATGCAAGTCCTGATATTCTATACAACACATGATCATCTCATACATCACATATATCACATCATGTAATTGGCCATATCACATCACAACATACCCTGCAAAAGCAAGTTAGACGTCCTCTAATTGTTGTTGCATGTCTTACGTGGCTGCTACGGATATCTAGCAAGAACAATTCTCACCTACGCATAAACCACAACGGTGATACACTAGTTGCTTTTCAACCTTCTCAAGGCCGCCTTTGTCGAATCCGATCCAACTAAAGTGAGAAAAACTGGCACCCGCAAGCCATCTATGAAACAAGTTGCGTTTCAGGGAACCGGTCTCTCGTAAGCGTACGAGTAATGTTGGTTCGGGCCACTTCATCTCACAATACCGCTGAACCAAAACACGACCAAGGGAGGAAGCAATCTAAGCATCAACGCCCACAAACTCTTTGTGTTCTACTCGAGATCTCATCAACACATACACCTAGCTCTGATACCACTATTGGGGAACGTTGTATGGGAAACAAAAAAATTCCTACGCACACATAAGATCTATCCATGGTGATGAGCATCTACGAGAGGGAGAGTGGATCTACATACTCTTGTAGATCGCTAAGCGGGAAGCGTTAAGAAACGCCTTTGGTGTAGACGAACGTCTTCGCGATCCAAATCGCCAAGCGTCCCGCGATCTCATCATGATTCGTCCCGCGATCCAATCACGATCCGTCCCGCGATCTCATCATGATCCTTTCCGCGATCTCGTCATGATCCATCTCGCAATCTTGATCACGTTCCTTCCGATCTAGCGGCGAACGGACGGCACCACCGCGTTCAGCACATGTACAGCTTGATGACGATCTCCGTCTTCTTGATCCAGCAAGAGGGAGTGGAGAGCTAGAAGAATTCTTCGGCAGCGTGACGGCGCTGCGGCGATGGTGGTGGAGCTATTCCGGCAGGGCTTCGCCTAAGCACTGCAGAAAACCGATCTAGAGGAGAAACTATGCACTAGAGGAACAGGTAGCACGTGGCTGAAAATTCTGTGCCAAAACCCTAAAATCCTCTAGTATATATAGGAGGAGAGGAGGAGGAGGCTTGGCTGCCAAAAAGCCAGCCCTTGGGTCGGCCAAAGTGGGGAGGAGAGGAGGACTCCTCCTCCAATCCTAGTAGGACTAGGATTCCTCCTTTTTTTGGCCTTTTTCCACCTTTTTCCCTTTGGGCTTTTTCTCCCAGACACATGGGCCTTGTGTGGGACTTCCACCAGCCCAGAAAAGGCTGGTATTTACTCTCCCACAGCCCATGAAGCCTCTTGGGTCGAAATACCCCTTCCGGTGGTCTCCCGGTACACTACCGGCACTCCCAGTACATTACCGATTAGCCCGAAACTTTTCCGGCGACCAAAATGGGACTTCCTATATATCAATCTTTACCTCCAGACCATTACGGAGCTCCTCGTGACGTCCGGGATCTCATCCGGGACTCCGAACAACCTTAGGTCACCACCATACATAACTCTATACTACCGAAACGTCACCGAACCTTAAGTGGGCAGACCCTGCGGGTTGGAGAACTATGTAGACATGACCGAGACACCTCTATGATCAATAACCAATAGCGGGACCTGGATGCCCATATTGGTTCCTACATATTCTACGAAGATCTTTATCGGTCGAACCTCTATGTCAAAGATTCAGTTAATCCCGTATGATGTTCCCTTTGTTCTTCGGTATGTTTACTTGCCCGAGATTCGATCGTCGGTATCTCCATACCTAGTTCAACCTCGTTACCGGCAAGTCTCTTTACTCGTTCCGTAATACAAGATCCCATGACTAACACTTAGTCACATTGCTTGCAAGGCTTGTTGTGATGTTGTATTACCGAGTGGGCCCTGAGACACCTCTCCGTCACACGGAGTAACAAATCCCAGTCTTGATCCATGCCAACCCAACAGACACCCTCGGAGATACCTGTGGAGTACCTTTATTGTCACTCAGTTACGTTGCGACGTTTGATACACACAAGGCACTCCTCCGGTGTCAGTGAGTTACATGATCTCATGGTCACAGGAACAGATACTTGACATGAAGAAAACAGTAGCATTAAACTGACACGATCATATGCTACGTTTGTAGTTTGGGTCTTGTCCATCCCACCATTCTCCTAATGATGTGATCCCCTAATCAAATGACATCTTATGTCAATGGCTAGGAAACCTTAACCATCTTTGATCAACGAGCTAGTATATTAGAGGCATACTAGGGACATGGTTTTGTCTATGTATCCACACATGCATCTAAGTCTCCGACCAATACAATTATAGCATGGATATAAACGATTATCATGAACAAGGAAATATGATAATAACTAATTTATTATTGCCTCTAGGGCATATTCCCAACAGATCGAACTTCAGCTTCTTCTTTTCACTTTCGCATTGTCTCTTTGCATCAACAATGACCCGGCAAAGATCATCATCGGGCACATTGTCTGGTTCCTCTTGATCTTCAGCTTCCTCGGTTGCAGCATCACCGTATTCAGGGGGCACATAGTTGTTATCATCCTCTTCTTCTTTGCCGTCTTCCATCATAACCCCTATTTCTCCGTGCTTGGTCCAAACATTATAGTGTGGCATGAAACCCTTCACAAACAGGTGGCTGTGAAGGACTTTCTGGTCAGAGTAAGACTTCAAATTCCCACATGTAGGGCATGGACAACACATAAAACCGTTCTACTTGTTTGTCTCGGCCACTTCGAGAAAATGATGCACCCCCTTAATGTACTCGTCGGTGCGTCTATTACCGTACATCCATTGTTGGTTCATCTGCACGCATTATATATAATTAAGTGTGCCAAAAACCATTACGGAACATCAGGAATACAGAAGTGACCAAATTAATAGAATTTCATCATCACATTAAAACCAAAGTAGATACATAGTTCTCGTTGACCAACATATAGCTCTCCAGAGCATCTAATTAAACCGTACATTGAAACTATTTAAAACATTTCAATGCAACAACAAATGCGATCATAATCAGAACTAAGGTAACAATTGATCCAACGGCATAATGATACCAAGCCTCTTTATCAATGGCATATTTTCTAATCTTTCTAAGCTTCAAGCGCATTGCAGCCATCTTGGTCCTGTGATCATCGACGATATCGGCAACATGCAACTCCAATCCCATCTTCTCATCTTCAGTTCTTTTCAATTTTTCTTTCAATGATCGATTTCTTTTTCAGCTTTAGTTAACTTGTCGAGCAGAATTGCATAGTCGGTATCCATTTCTGGTTCAACTACTTCCTATAGATAAAAACATCTACGTCAAGTTGGTGGCATAATTAATTATCATAGACATTAGATGTGTGAAATAGTTATAAAAGATAATATGTCACATCTGAATCATAGACTGGACGAGGGCCGACATGGACGGATACCATAACCATGGCACTATATAATAACAAACAATAATAAAAGTAAGAAAATCATACGAGTAAGTATAATTTCTTTTAGAAAGAAGATAAGATCAAGAGGCTCACCACACGCGGGCGATCGACGGCGGTTTCAAGATGGGGATGGGACATGACAGACCGCCAAACCTAGACAAATCTTGACGAAAATGGAGTTTGGACAAGGAGCTTCGAGAGGAGAAAGCTTAAGTGTGGCTCGGGCATTTCATCGAACACCTCATGTGCATAGGAGGTGAGCTAGAGCACCACAAAGCTCTAACACTATTGTCCTGGAAAAAGAGAGCACTCCACGGCTCTGCTAGTGGCGGGCGAGGGTTTATATAGGCAGACCATTGGTCCCGGTTCGTGGCTGGAACCGGGACAATAGGTCTCCCTTTGGTCCCGGTTCCACCCACGAACCGGGACCAATGGTCGTGGGTGAGGAGTAAGGCGCATTGGTCCTGGTTCGTGCCTGGAACCGGGACCAAAGGGGTCAGATGAACCGGGACCAATGGCCACGTAGCCCGGCCGGCCCCCTTGGCTCACGAACCGGGACGGTTGCCATCTTTGGTCCCGGTTCGTAAGCGAACTGGGATTAATGGGATTAGGAGGCAATGCCCTGTTTTCTATTAGTGCACACCAACCGAAGCATTCCTTTGGGATTAATTTACTGTACATTGCGGTTAATTTGTTTGGATATGTGCCAAACCAATTAAGTCCATTGGACATCTGGCGTTTATTATTATTAACTCTGGTTACTTTGGGATTAATTCACTATACACTGCGATGATTTCCAGTTAAAAGTTGACATCTCCCACATTTAATTGAGTTTAATAAACTCACTGCGTAGAATTGGCATTTCTTCTAAAACATAAGTTACTTAGTTCAACCCGGAGCACTATATAGTTATTCTCCATTTTAAGGAAACTATTTTCAACAGCAATTAAATCTACCCTTTTTTAACTCGGTCGTTATGTTTAGCTTAGTAAGAAATAAAGTAATTATAAGTTCTGAACAATCCTTAAAAATCTACACGTGTGGAGGTCACATAGGACAAACCTATGTGAAATTCGATTATGCGGCGCCCGAAGGTAAACTCCTTAATGGTAGTCGGTGCCTCCGTGATGGACGTTGGCGAGAGAAGTGGGAGATTGGCAGGAAGAGAAGTGAGAGGGAGAGGGAGAGAAAGGAGAGAAAAGCGGGAGGAGAGGTGTGCCCCCATTGCATATGGGAGGAATCGACCGTTCTGATTGCGAAACATGGAGGATCGAGGGAACCAAGTAGAACCCAACATTGATTTGCCAAGTGTTGCTCTCAGCAAAATACATGGGACTTTGCTGAGTGTTAAGTTCAACAAACTCCTTTTACTGAATATGTTTTTATTTCGTATACCAAAATACATCTTTACATGTAATATACTACACATGAGTTATTTATTTTCAACTTTGCATAACTTCTAAGTGATTTAGTATTTTCTAAAGTTTAAATGTCTAGAAATGCATTTAATATGTTAAATATGGCAAAAGAACCCTAAAAATGACAAATTTTGACATCACACTTCTAAAAGTGTGTTGATTGTGGAAACATTTCAAGGACAACGGAGGAAGGGAAGCTAGGTTCGAATTAAAACTTGACCCGTTCATCTCGAGATATATTTCTTCCTTGGAAATGGTTTGATTTCTGAGCAATTTACAATAAATTTTGCCTCCAATTTCTGAGCAATTTACAACAAATTTTGTGAAACATTCTGGATTTTTTACCACACTCTCTATGAGTCATATCTTAACAAGATACCATCTTTTTTACTTTTCTAGATTTGTTTGATTTATTTTTTTCATAATCAAATAATCACTAAGCTCCACGTTGGTGGCTGAGTCTTAGACCCCTAGTGTCCTTTTCTTTGGTGATGTTATGGTAAGCATAGACTAAATACCGCCAATAAGATTTTTCAACACACCTCTTGCCCTAATTTTGTGTACATGCAGTTCGAGTGTGAATCATAGACATTAAATGCCTAGAAATGCATTTGATGGCTTAAGTATAGCAAGCTGGCCTGGAAAATGCCTAATTCGTATATCTCCTCTGTATCAAGACACCATCCGCATCTAGACACATTTTCGTATCTCCATACATTCGTGTTTAAACAAATCTATGAAAAGTAGTCGTATATCTCCAATGTATCAAAATAAAAGGATTGCATATGGTACTACATTGGTTGAACATGGATGCGTGCACCCACATTGCGTTCGCGTTAGAAAAACCTTGTTCGTACTAGCTAGCCTACTATTCTGAGTATATTAGCTTTGTCGAGTATATTTTTGGTTGCCACTCATCTTAGATGGTTGTTTCCCGAGTGTGCAACGAAATGCAGTCGGCTGAGTAGTCAGTAAATAGTCGAACACTCCGCGTACAACCATTTTCTTCCATAGTGAAATGCACAAGTATTAGGAATGAAAGGATCACAGGAAAAAAGAACCATGAGCTGATCTGGATTGGGATCTAAGGACAGATCATGGGGGAAAAGGGTTTTGGTTTACTACTGTGCAAATTATATGTGGATATTAGAAGACCTCTGCAATCAAAAATATTACTGGATTGTTCTGATCTCTTGTTTGATGCATTGTGAGAATAGGGAATGTACGAGAATAAGCTTCTTAATTAACTTTCGTGTAAATTTTAAGAGGGACGGGGGGATATCATTATGGATGTTATTCCCTTCATGAATGTGAGCAAGAGAGGAAGCAAATTGAGCTCCCAAGAGAGCATTGTTTTAGCTAAATATTACCCTTGTCCCAAATAATTTGTCTTAGATGTATCTAGACATGTCTTCTTGTATAGATACATTCGTATTTAAACAAATCTAAGAGAATCAGTTTGTATATCTCCAGTGTATCAAATAAAGAATGAGAGTGTCTAGGTCTCAGTCGACTGAGACTTCGTGTGTAGTATGCAAGAAGAAAAAAAACTGTTTGCACGAATCTCGATGAAAGATCAACAGATTATAGTGTCAATTGAGACTTCGCGAAGTCAGTCGACTGAATTTTAGCAAACCCGATAAAGAATAGCATATAATACATTGATTGAACGTGGATGCGTGCACCCACATTGCATTCGCGTTAGAAAAACCTTGTTCGTACTAGCTAGCCTACTATGTACGTGTCGACTGAGACTTCGCGAAGTCAGTCGAACTGATTTCTAGCAAACCTGATAAAGAATAGCATACTATGTACCAATAGACAAACTCGGTTTCTATAAATAGCACCCGGGCTGCTCAAGAACCGGCACCAATCCATTCCAGATCATCTCCTCACCCTACCAGGTAGGCAGTGCGCAGCGCGTACGTAGGGCCATCAAAAAAACTCGAGTGCATTTCACAAATGGCCCCAACGGCGCAATGCTTGGACACTGTCACCCTTGCAACCGTCGGTAAGGGCGCTGTCCCGATGGTTGGGCACACGCCGGAGAAGAAGGTGCAATGCCCCAACCTGCTCGACGCCGACGAGTTCCGGCGCCAGGGTCACCAGGTGATCGACTTCATAGCCGAGTACTATGGCGGCATGGGCGACTACCCCGTGCACCCCAGCGTCACCCCCGGCTTTCTCCGCAACCTGCTCCCCTCGGAGGCGCCGTGCCGTCCGGAGCCGGACGCGTTTGGCTCCGCGCTCAAGGACGTCCGCGACATCATCCTCCCCGGCATGACGCACTGGCAGAGCCCCCGTCACTTTGCGCATTTCCCGGCGTCGAGCAGCACCATCGGCGCTCTCGGTGAGGCGCTCACCGCCGGCATCAACGTCGTTCCCTTCACGTGGGCCGCCTCGCCGGCCGCCGCTGAGCTCGAGATGGTGGTTGTGGATTGGCTTGGCAAGGCATTGCACCTTCCGGAGAGCCTCCTCTTTGCCGGAGGCGGCGGGGGCACGATTCTTGGCACCTCGTGCGAGGCCATACTCTGCACTCTCGTGGCCGCGAGGGACCGGAAGCTGGCCGAGATCGGCGAGAACAGGATCTGCGACCTCGTCGTCTACTGCTCCGACCAGACTCACTTCGCCTTCCGCAAGGCCGCACGCATTGCCGGCATCCAGCGTGATCACTGCCGGGCGATACACACTTGCCACGACGACATGTTCGCGTTGTCGCCGACCGAACTGCAGGCCGCCATGCAGGCCGACGTTGATGCCGGGCTTGTGCCCCTATTCCTGTGCGCAACGATCGGGACGACCCAGACCACCGCCGTCGACCCCATCGCCGAGCTCTGCGCCGTGACCGCGCCACACGGGGTGTGGGTGCACGTGGACGCGGCATACGCCGGCTCCGCGCTGGTCTGCCCGGAGTTCACCCACGTGATAGACGGCGTGGAGGCCGTGGACTCGTTCAGCATGAACGCCCACAAGTGGCTCCTCGCCAACAACGACTGCTGCGCGATGTGGGTGAAGAAGCCCAGCGCGCTGGTGGCGGCGCTCGGGACGGAGCAGGAGTACATCCTCAAGGACGCCGCGTCCGAGGGCCACGACGTGGTGGACTACAAGGACTGGAACATGACGCTCACCCGCCGCTTCCGCGCGCTCAAGATGTGGCTCGTGCTCCGCTGCTACGGCATCCACGGCCTGCGCGACCACATCCGTTCCCACGTGCGTATGGCCGTGGCGTTCGAGGACATGGTAAGAACCGACGAGAGGTTCGAGGTGGTGACGGACAGGACGTTCGCGCTCGTGTGCTTCAGGATTCGGCCGCTCGACAAGTTTGGCGGCCAAAAGACCGCCAACGACCTCAACCGGGCCCTCCTCGAGCAGGTGAACGCCGTCGCCTCCGGCCCCTACATGAGCTCTGCAAATGTAGGCGGCATGTTCATGCTAAGGTGTGCCGTGGGGAGCACGCTCACGGAGGACCACCACGTTGCCGATGCATGGAAGGTCGTGCAGGATCAGACCTCCTTGATCCTTGGTAAGATGGAGATCATCCACAACATCTGCTCCAAGTAATCTATTCTATTCTACCTACGGACTTGGAGATGATCATCAACTTGGTTGCAACAATGTGTATCGAATGGTGTCATGTGTTTGCTTCAATCACGTATGTATCTTCTTTTTTATTATTAACAAAACGGATCACGTCTGTAATTGCGATTATTGTTTTACATTTGTAATAATTAATTGAGATGTAATAATTAAGGTGATATGCACCTAGTTTCACGGATATATATATACACTATATATAAAGAATATAAAGCGCCTAAGTTTTATTTATTTTTCTCGTTTCTTTCACATTTGTTTACTGCTTCTCCAGATTTACCGTTGAAAGCTACATGAAATTTCTTCAGCTATCGGTCAATCTCTCAGTTCTTCACCCGCTAAAAAGAAGTGTTTTATATGTTCTTCTAGAGAGATGAGAGGGGACATAGACAAAGGGAAGCCTCTCCCTCACCTAGCTAGGCCTCAGATGGAGATATCGGCCATGACGCTCCCGGCCGCGGCGTGCTTCCCGATCTGCGTCGTCATCAAGGGCTTTGAGCGACGACCGAGGGCAGCTTCTTCACCACAATTAATTGCATGCCATGGATGTTTGGTTGCCACGGCCTTCCTCCTCCTCCTCCTCTGTGATTTAGTAACTCTTACCAGTACATACTCCTACCTTGACCCACCCTTGACCAAGATCTCGCAGCATACTACAACCAATTGGGTTCAAACCACCAATTTGGTTTAGCTATTATGTAATAAAATAGACGATACCCCACGCATGGCCGCGGAATTGGATATATATCGTCTCTAAATATTGTGTGCAACTAGCAGGCGGAGGTGCGGCGTGCCGCCGCGCCCGTGGTAGGTGGTAGAGCCTGTGAGTGCATCTACTTTGTTTTTTATTCTAAAATAAGAGAGGGGTGGGTGTGGATTTGAAGCGAGCTGGTCGCGTACAAGTTCTTGTATTTTTTGGTCCTTCTATATGTCGAGGTAGTGTACAAACTGAGCAAGAATCATGATCAATGTAGATGAACACTTGAAGGCTTGCATTACAGTTTTAGGAGCCTAATAACAAGAAAATAAAACTAAGAAAAATAATCGATGCAAACGATATAGAAGGTATGTAATCATGCATTCAAAAGTACCATGTTGTGTTTTGAAATTCGGCATATCGTGTCTCTACTACATCAGAGAAGTCAGTGAATAAGAAGTCCATGGTAATTATTTTCTGCAAGATAATGTCCTCTCAGTAGTTCCTCTTTCAAAAGGAGCAACCATGTTATGTTGTGTAATCAAAAGAAGAGAAGGACCAGCATGTATCTAAGACAAACTGTATTTGCTGCTTTTCTCTTGTCGTAGTTACTATTACTAGCGCCGAAAAAAGCGCGGCGTCCGTAAGAGAGCCCGCCTGAATCATTGTTGCTCATTTGGTTAAAGAAAAGGAATAGGAAGTGGAGCGAAGAGGTCGATTGAAAGACATTTTTTGTTCGGCAAATAGATTCATATAGGTCCTTGTGTGGTTTCTTCTGATTGGACATGTAGTACATTCTCTTCAGTAATTAATCTATTATTAGTACATTCCTTGTTCATTGTTACATGTCGAGGGGTTTTATCAAAAGAAGCAAGAGATGATTTATTTTCCGTAAACTACTAAGAGCAATCATTCAACAGATGATCCTAAAGATAATGTTCAGACACTTCACATATTGGATTACTGAGTGGCAATTACACCTTATATGCTATATATTCATCTATATTTGACCATACTCCATGGAATCCATGGACAAAATTGCAGCAACTCTTTGTTCCTATCTATATTAGGGATCAACTTCACTGTCTTATGCTTTGACCTACCGTTCTTCTATCAAGCCAGGGAAATGGACTATATTTAGTAGGAAACAATTTTTTTCTTATCGACACTTAATTCTTCCTCACAAGGAACCTACGATAGAATAAATAAGAATTAGGCGGTAAGTCATAAATAAGAATTTAGGCGGTAAGTCATAAATAAGAATTTAAGCG
Organism: Hordeum marinum; assembly: GCA_022496015.1. Taxonomy (NCBI): domain Eukaryota; kingdom Viridiplantae; phylum Streptophyta; class Magnoliopsida; order Poales; family Poaceae; genus Hordeum; species Hordeum marinum. The sequence continues at coordinate 7,093,646 of CM039672.1, read as the reverse complement.
GTAAGTATTTTCATCAATTTTTTTATAACAGGGTTATCAACTTCTCAACTTTAAGTTAAAATGTACTTAAGCAATTTATGTTGAAACTGTAGGAGATATGCCCTAAAGGCAATAATAAATGTTATTGATTATCTTCCTATTCATAATTAAGTTTATGTTCCATGCTATAACTGCTATGGTTCTCGAGTCTACAATAACCACGAGGCTTGAAGGAAGACTCATATGCACGTGTGGAAAAATAAACGGTAAATTGTATTCCTAGTCTGGCCTCTAAGACTGGCTCAAGTATTGTATGATGATCATGTTTTCCTGATCATGGGCATGGCTATGCCGGCAGTTTTGAGGGCATAATGTTAGAAGAACATTTGTGTTGAATCGACCCGAATTGATGTTATGCTATGAGATTCATTCGTCATAAGTTAATGGTTAATAACATAGAGAAGTTAATGTTTGCATTAACTCCTTAGACCATGAGAGTATCGAGTTTCTTCATGCTTGCTTCATGAACTTTGGGGTTTGTTAAACGTCATCCGTAAATGGGTGGCTATTACGGCGGCTTACGGGTTCATGGAAAAGTATGTCAAGTAACTTGATAGCTCAAGATTGGGATTTGCTCCTCCGATGATGGAGAGATATCTCTGGGCCCTCTCGGTGTTACGGTATCCGTCATCGTCTGGCCAGACACTTTGTGATTTGATCACGGGGATGCCGGAACACGGGAACGAGAAAAGAGAACAACACCGGTAACGAGGTAACTGGCATAGTGGATAAGTTGTTGATCCACGGGGATGCCAACATGTCTCACCTCGGGTATTTGTAACATATCGCGAAGCAACAGGAATAGCACACGGCAACTGGAGGTTCACTCGAATATTCATTCGTGTGGGTATAGGGGTCAATATGGGTGTCCACGGCTCTGATGTTGATTATTGATCGGAAGGGGTTCCGGGTCATGTCTATGCTTCACCGAACCTATAGGGTCACACGCTTAAGGGTCATCTATCTGCTGAATACTAGACAAGGAGTCCGAGAGAAAGTCACTGTAATAGTTTTGGAGACAGCGGAAAAGTTCCGGAGAGAACACCGAAAAAGTTTCGGTAAAACCGAAAAGTTGTTTCGGATAAAACCATTGATCCAAAAATGTTTCGGCAAGCACCGGGAATGTTTTGGAGGTTGCCAGATCGGTCTGGTAATTTCTGGAATTTTTTAGAGAAAAAAACCGGAAAGGGTTTTCGGAGCTGCCGGAATTGTTTACCGGGTAAACGAAGATGGTTTTAAATTAAACCACCATACCGTAAATGTTCTGGAGCGTGTCCAGATAATTTTAGAGGGTGCCGGAAATGTTCTGGGACCTTCCAGAATTTTTCCGAAGTAATAGTTGCGGAGAACATCTTGTCCCAGCGTGAGGGGACAAGATCCCACGTTTCGTGGGGCTGTTTTGGGGCGCCTCCCTTTTGGGGGGCAGCCCCTTGTGGCTGGACAAAAGGTGTTGGGCCCCCCATGGTGTGGGCAGCCTCCACAAATGGTGGAAAGTGTTGGGAGGAAGGTGGGGCCCCATGGGGGAACACCATGGACAAGGGAACGTTTTTTTCTCCATGTTTGGTGGGAACATGCTTCCTTGTTTTGTGGGTGCTTGTCATGTGGCTGAATTTCAGCCACCCCACCCCTCCTTCCCCTATAAAAGGAGGTGGAGAGGAGCTCTCCATCCCCACTCCAACTCTCATACACATCCCATGCATTATCTGGATTCTTCTCTCCCTCCCACGAAAAGAGTTTCGTAGAGCCGAAAGGCTGTCTGGTTTCCGGTGGGAACTAGTTTAGGACGGCGAAGCCCTACCGGATAGATGACACCGTATGTGTGCAACTCTGTACAGAGATCGTAGTTTCGGTCTTAGTTCGAGAGTGCCTCCCGGAGGGCTGTCCGTGTGACCGTCCGAGTTTTGGAGGTCCTCCCGAGTGACAGTCCGAGTTTCGAAGGTCCTCCCGAAGGGCTGTCCGCGACACCATCCTGGGGACTGTCCGACCGCCTCCCGGAGGGCTGTCCGCGGGGCAGATGAGGGTATACATCCTCGCGGTTGGGAGGTTCTAAATCCTAGCTGCGGGGATCTGCACCGCCGTTCGTCATCGACTCTACTTCCGATGCGCTACGAGTCGGTAACGAAATGATCAAACCTTGTATGCAGTCTCCATAGTGGTCCTGGGCTAGTGCGTAGGTCAGAATTTTTTTGTTTTCTGCTGCGTTACCCATCAGTGACATCAAGAGCCGTCCTATGCGTAGATGCAGGTTGCGATCTAGAATACATAGAGATGTATGGGTGTTTCACAATATAATTAGGTAGTAGATGAGATCTATTAATGAAAATTATTTGTGTGGGTAGCAGATGAAATCTATAACCCGATGTTCTTGTTGCTTCCCTGGAATTTGCGTAGTCCTGATCTTAATGGCATGGTGGAATCTCACAAAGTTCTGGCAATCCGCGATCCTTTCATGCTGCTCCTGAGTATGCTGATTGACAGATCAACGAAGTGCTAACTGTTCTTTGGGTTCCACCATAGTTAAGAAAGATGGATGTTTCGCAGACAAAAGGGCAATGCAGATGCGATCTGCACTGGGGTCACGCGTATGACAAAGTTTAGTATGGGGCTCGAGATTTTATTATCTCGTGTTTCATACACCCTGGAAAGTTAATCTAGCAACTTGAATTATCATACTTGATGATGGACGTTGGTAGATTCAGTTTGTTTCAAAACCTTAGAAGCCACATAAAACAAGTTTTTGCATGAACCGATTAGAGGCGTCTAACTTGTTTTTGCAGCATGGTTTGCATGTGCATGTGATGTGGTATAGCAGTGCTCATATAAATTTGATTATGTATGACATGACTATATGACGTAATTTGATTAACATGACCTGCGTGTCATGATTCGGCATGATGGCTGGAGCCATATGATTGCACTTTAATGACCTACGTGTCAACCTTATGTAATGCACTTATTTTATTTGCTATATAGATAGCAATATTATCTGGTGCATCGACAAGGTGGTGGCAATCTTCGCGAAGGTGAACACCGACGTGAATGCCGAAGACGAAGAAATACAATACTTCTCCATCAGAAAGGGTTATACCATATCATGCTATTATGAATTGCCTGAGATGTTTATCCCTTATGATGCACCCTTCTTGATTGCGCGGTAGTCACTTTTTATTAGGGTGATCTCTCACAAAAATATCAAGTAGTTAGTGTTCTCCCAAGTGTAGCACCGTCACGACACCTATCTTTTCGAGGTGCGCCGTGTCACACGGGTACGAACGATTAGAGAAGTGTGAGGCGGGTGAGTTGAGACCTCGCAGCGAGATCACTTGGTTGTCTTGACGTTCAGGCATGACCTTCATGAGCTCGGAACACACGCATCGAAAGATGAACAAGAGTCACATAGAGATATGATTGGCAAGTTGGCCTACCGGTTGAGATTTTTCGTCATCAGTGGTGTTACACCAATGGCGAACAATTTAAATGCGGGTCTTGTATCACTCACAATCAATTATGAGAGATATTGACTTGAGTGGGAGCGCACTATAGAATTAATTCTCTTAATTCTTAGTGCAATTAATTGTGAACTTTGTCTAAGTGTAGATTGCATAATAGTTGTAGAATAAATGGCTCGCGTTTCCACATTCCCTGTTAAAATTGAATAAGTTGTTTAATATCTCGTTAAAACTTTACGGTTGGTACGTAATGTAAGGATTGTCCTCAAGAGTGCTGAGAAGGACTTTGTCCTATCGCATGCTTTCGGTATTCTCCCGCTAATGCTATGGATCATATGACTCTCGTCCTTCGATCCAAAATCTAGAACTCCTTTTTAGTCAAAGTGCAATATGTTTGCTTCCATGAGACCAGAACTTCGAAAGTTTGGACAGTTATGTGATATTCATGGAATCTGAAAATCATTTTCAAAGACAGACAAAAGCTAAAAGATATGAGATATCCAAAGCAATTTTTGTTTGCAAACTATTAGTAAAGGAGTTTACTATGCATTAGACTAATAAGAGAGGGATCCAGGAGAACGCCTGTCATATGATGAAAGGTGAATAAAACAACAACTTAAAGAGAAAGGAAGTGTCCGAAGGGTGTTAGTAAGACTTTCACGCCTAGGAAGTCCGGGGCTAACGCCACTCTTAAGTTGGGTGCTTCTTCTGAGAGTAGGAGAAATACTGAAAGTTAAAATGTTAGAAGTATAATGGCAATAGAAAAGAAGACTGGAATATCCAACTCATGTATGAATGTCATACAGGTTTTTGATGTATAGAAGGCTGGTCAAAGATATAGTTCTTGGGAATTATGGTTAAACATGTTAATCACTAATTCTTGGGTATTGTGAGTTGGTCACAAAGATACCCGCTCAATTGCGTTCTGTTGCAACTCGATGTAAGAACTACTATGGCCTGAAAGACTAGCCAGGGATGAGGTTTAGATACACGCAGGGAACATAGTAAATGTTACTATGCCTTCCATCGATGTATTCCCTATGTATTAAGTTTCATAATTCATTTTAGAGTTTCACACTCTAGCCCTTTGCATAAGGTATCTTGCAAGAAGGTTGTTCATAAGAGAACTTGTCATGTTCGGTGTTATGAATAACATAAGGGTCATACTTTCATTATGAGTGAGACGTATGTTATGAATATTGATAATAATACATTACCTCTGGGTTTACTTTTATAATTCATTTTAGAGTTTCATACACTCTAGCCCATTGCACAATGTTTGTTGCAAAAGAGTTGTTCATAAAAACAACAATTGTTGTTCAGTATTATGAATAACATGAAGGGCCATGCTTCCATCCTAGATGGGATGTATGTTATGAATATTGATGGAAATATGATACATCCATAACACTGATGCTAAATATCGCAAGACTAAAAGAATACCACATATGTGTGGCACTGCATTTGGTCACATTGGAGAAACCCACATGGAAAATTCCATTATGATGGATTTTGAAGTCGTTTGATTTTGACACTTGCAACTTTCCTCCAAAAGGTGAACTAACTAAAGTACCATTCACAGGCCATAAGGAACGAGCAAAGAACTTATTGGTGATCATACATTTGATGTATGTAGTCCCATAAATGTTGTTGCAAACAGTGGATTTGTCTACCTTCAAAAATGACTCAAGTAGATATATGGATATTTACTTGATGAGACGTAAGTCTGGACCTTTTGAAATCATTCGAAAGGTTTTCAAAAATGAAGTAGAAGTTATTGTACCAAGAAAATTATGTTTCTGCAATTTGATTGCGGAAAGGAATATTTGAGTTACAAGTTTAGCGAATGTCTGATGAGTTGTGAAAAGAGTTTCATAACTTGCACCTCCCGGAACACCACTGCAAGTGGAAAGTCCGTGAAGATGTAATCAAACCATTTATGACATGGTAAGATCAAAGATGACATAAATAGATTTGCCATTATCCCTTTTATAGAGAGATGCTTTAGAGACTGCGGCTTTTACACTGAAAAGAGATCCATTAGGTCTGTTGAAATAACGCCATGGTATGGTACGCCCAACCATGTTATATCTTTTCTTAAGATTTGGAATATGGGGCTTGTGTAAAAAGTTACAAACCTATTCCAAATCAGACAAGTGCTACTTTGTATGTTATCCCAATTCGTTGGGTATTCCCCCACCACTATACCGAGGCAAAGGGTTTTGCCACAAAATGGTATACTTTTAAAGAGAATAGTTCTTACAAAAGGTGAGTGGGAGGACAGTGCAACTCGACGAGATAACCAGTATCTTCGTCATCAGTTCAAAGGAAAGAAACCCTGAAAATGATTCTGTTGTTTCCTACTACGACTGATACGGAAGTCTCTACAATAAAATGTATGGACTTCGGTCGAACGTGCAGTTGAACCACGTAGGCAAAGCTCGTGCAAACCTATCAGGTGCGCAAACGAGATATTGTTGTTAGACAACAGTATACCTACAATACAAAAGGAAGCGTTGATGGGCCCTGACTCCGGGATTGGCTAAATGCCAATACAATCCGAGATAGTTTCCATATAAGTGATTCAAGATTAAAACCTTGATACACCTTTCAGAGGACTTAGAGTCTAATGAATATTTATGGAACTAAAAACTGATAAGGATAAAAATGTTTCATCCATAAAGCTCGACTTGTTGAAATAACAAGTTCAAGGAGTTGACTACTATGAGGTTGTTTCACCGTAGCGATGCTTAAGGTCGGTTCGGGTTGAACTAGCAATTAATACATATATCAATCATGAGATATGAAACATGGATGACAAAAGGATTTCCATCTGATGGAAATGAAACCTAGGACTTGTATGTGATACAGTCCAAAGTAATTTGTCGATCCAGAGGATGCTAGTAAGTATGCAAACTTCAGAGTGCCAGCAATGGACGGAAGAGAGCAAAATGGAGTTGGAATCTTCGTGGTTTGATGAAATGGTCAAAAGGGTTTTTGACTTCATCAATGGTAACGAAGATGCTTGTGATTCAAGAAAGTAAGTGGGAGCATAATAATATTTCTAAAAACGTTGTGTGCTTGACACATTGTTAATTGGAAATAAATTTCTTGACACGAATTAGGACTTCATTTGAAAATAGTTTTTCGATGAAGTGCTTAGGCTAAATAGACTCAATATTAGGCATGATGATCTATGGAGATAGATTTACCTAATGGGGCTAAGAAATTAATACATATTGACAAGGTGCTAAAACCTTTTAGCATTTAAAAATGCCTAGGAGTGATTCTTGCCGAAGTCACATGGAAAGAGTTTTTTCAAGACTCGGTGTCCCAAAACACTAACGAGTAAAATACATGATGGAGATTCCACACACTCTAGTGTTTGGATTAATCATGTATTCCATGGTATGTAAAAACAACCAGATATGTCCGATACTCCCAAGTTGTTACGAGTATAGATACCAAAGTGATCAAAGCACTGATCATGGGACAACAGTGAAAGATGTCATTAAGTACTAGAGTAGTGTTGATGACATGTTTTCTCGCAAGCAGAGATTATGAAGTGCTCGTTGTAAGTAATTACATCGATATAGTCTCAATCAATGCTCCATGCGATTTTCGATTTAAGTTAAGGGTTTTGTGTAATACACAATATGGTGGCACGGTAGTTGGAAATCGTTCCAAATAAGATATTGTGGCGAATTCTGTAACAAAGGCTAAGTATGCTGACGCTTTGGAAGCGACAAAGAAGTTGTTGAATCATATAGTTCATTCATGAACATAGTATGGTTCCAAGATGGCTTTGGTCTATGAGACACTATTGCAGATAGTTGCTCCATAGCTCAGTCTGAGGAATCAGGTTTCGACCAATGATTCACACATATGCAAAGCCAAGTTCACACAAAATACGAATTTTGTGATAGCGTGAAAACGCGAGGATATGCATAGTTACACATGGAGCTGAAGTTGTCAAACCCGTTGGACGTCAGGCTATACCACGAGCGAAGCATATTTTACACCAGTATGCCATAGGTGTAAAGTGCATTAGCATTGACTAGATTATTGACTCTAGTGCAAGTGGGAGTCTGTAGGAGATATGCCCTAGAGGCAATAATAAATGGTATTGATTATCTTCCTGTTCATAATTAGGTTTATGTTCCATGCTATAACTGCTATGGTTCTCGAGTCTACAATAACCACGAGGCTTGAAGGAAGACTCATATGCACGTGTGGAAAAATAAACGGTAAATTGTATTCCTAGTCTGGCCTCTAAGACTGGCTCAAGTATTGTATGATGATCCTGTTTTCCTGATCATGGGCATGGCTATGCCGGCAATTTTGAGGGCATAATGTTAGAAGAACATTTGTGTTGAATCGACCCGAATTGATGTTATGCTATGAGATTCATTCGTCATAAGTTAATGGTTAATAACATAGAGAAGTTAATGTTTGCATAACTCCTTAGACCATGAGAGTATCGAGTTTCTTCATGCTTGCTTCATGAACTTTGGGGTTTGTTAAACGTCATCCGTAAATGGGTGGCTATTACGGCGGCTTACGGGTTCATGGAAAAGTATGTCAAGTAACTTGATAACTCAAGATTGGGATTTTCTCCTCCGACGATGGAGAGATATCTCTGGGCCCTCTCGG
>CM039672.1:3254526-3259526 GCA_022496015.1 Hordeum marinum | reverse complement strand
ATACCTGTAGAGCACCTTTATAGTCACCCAGTTACGTTGCGACGTTTTAATACATAGAAGGCACTCCTCCGGTGTCCGTGAGTTGCATGATCTCATGGTCATAGGAACATATACTTGACATGTAGAAAACAGTAGCAATAAACTGACACGATCATATGCTACGTTTGTAGTTTGGGTCTTGTCCCTCACATCATTCTCCTAATGATGTGATCCCATTACCAAATGACATCTCATGTCCATGACTAGGAAATCATAGCCTTCTTTGATCAACGAGCTAGTCTATTAGAGGCATACTAGGGACATGGTGTTGTCTATGTATCCACACATGTATCTGAGTTTCCGATCAACACAATTATAGCATGGATAATAAACGATTATCATGAACAAGGCAATATGATAATAACCAATTTATTATTGCCTCTAGGGCATATTTCCAACATTTCTGGCTGTCATCAAAACACGTCGATTTGACCATTTATCGCCATATTCCTGTGTATAGCACATCGTTTTGTGGTCTGTGGATGATTTCATGGGCATTTCTTGCAATCATCAAAACGCGTCCATTGGGTCATTTCTAGACGTTTTGGGGGGCTACAACACATTGATTTGTGTCCCGGGGATGATTTCAATGGAATTTCTGGCAGTCATCAAGACTCGATGATAGGTCTATTTTCAAGGGCTATAACACACTTTTTTGGGGGCGGGAACGATTTCCTGGGATTTTCTCGCTATCATCAAAACACGTCGATTTTATCATTTGGAGGCGTATTAATGTGCCATGATATGGTCCACGGATGATTTTGCAGGCATTTTTGACTGTCATCAAAACACGTCAATTTGATCATTTCTCATCATTTTCATAGTCTATACCATACTCTATTCGAGTCCGGGTACGATCTCTTAGCTATTTCTGGTTGTCATCAAAACACGTCGATTTGATCATTTCTCGCCGTATTCGCGCGCTATAGCCCACTCTTTTGTGGTCCGGGGACGAATTCTTGGGCATTTCTGGCAGTCATCAAAACTCATTGAGTTGGTCATTTCTTAACGTTTTAATGTGCTATGGCACTGTTTTGTGATCGGGGGCGATTTCCCGGGCATCTCTCGCAGTCATCAAAACGTATCTATGTGGTCATTTCTGGCCGTGTTCATGGGCACATTGTTTTTGGATCCGCGACCGATTTCACGGGCATGTCTTTAGCCGTGAAAACTCATCCATTTGGTCATTTCTCGTCGTGGTCATTTCTGGCCGTGTGGTCATTTCTAGCCGTGTTCATCCTTATCGATGTGGTCATTTCTGGCCGTGTTCATGGGCACATTGTTTTGGGATCTGGGGACGATTTCGCGGGCATGTCTCTTTAGTCGTCAAAACTCATCCATTTGGTCATTCCTCGTCATATCCGTGCGCTAAAGCACACTGTTTTGGTGTCCGAGGATGATTTTACAGGCATTTCTAGCTGTCATCAAAACACATCTATTTGATCATTTCACGCAGTTTTCATGGGATATAGAATAGTCTATTCGAGTCTGGGGACGATTTCCTACGTATTTCTAGATGTCATGAAAACACGTCGATTTGATCCTTTCTCGCCATATTCGTGCATGCCCACTAGCTGGCAAAAGTTGGGTAAATTTTATGAATGTACACAGGTGTTGGCATTAGAATGGAGGGGTCCAGTTCACTAGTGCAGAATCGGCCTATAGTCGTGGTTCGTAAGGGCCTTTAGTGCCGGTTCTAGAACCGACACTAAAGGGTGGGGACTAAAGCCTACCCCTTTTAGTGCCGGTTCAACACGACCCGGCACCAAAGGCCCTCCACGTAGCATCCGACGGCGCCATGGGCTGGGGGGCCTTTAGTCCCGGTTGGTAACACAGACCGAGACTAAAAGTATTGAGTTTTTTAGTTTTGTTTTATTTTTCCATCTAATTCTTTAGGGGTTTATGAATTAATTATGGTTATACGCCGTTATACAAATTTTGATATAGTACCAATTAAGAGGTTGTTATATCATTATGTTCATGATGAATTATTATATCATTGTGAGGAAGAAACATGGATTTTATTCATCCAAATGAATAAAAAGTGATCAAAAGTTGAATTAGTAGGACAACGATCCTACCAATTCAACTTTTCATCACTTTTGATCCATCCACATGAATCTAATACGCTTTCCTTCCCCTAATGATATAAAAAATCATCATGATAATCATGATCAACATAATCATCATATTAATATAAAAACTCTTGCATCATATCATCACCAACAACACTATAGCTAATAATCATCATAGTCATTACCACCAACTCCTCCTCCTCATCATCATCAACTCTAACACATTGTAGCACATAATTTTTACACATTGTACCTAGGACCTACTCCTCTCTCATACGACCTACTCTACCCTCTCTTAGGTACAATATCATAAAACAAGATAGGCCTTGACTCTCCATTATGGAGAATGGAGATCATCCTGTCTCCAATTCTTGTCCTACGTACAATGTTGCTTCCAAGTAGCTCTCTACGATTGACCATACATTTTTTTCCAATCTTTAATTGTCAGGTCTTCATCGATTTTACAAATCCGGTATGGACATGAGTGATGCGTAGGCTAACCTGGCCGTGGTGTCCCTAAGGTCATAAAAACAATGCGACCTCTCAGAAAAATCAGATGAGGCACACAATCCTTTAAGATTTCTTGTTGAAAAACATAGTAATAACTTTGTAGTTAGCAATGTAATTTAGTTTTAGAAGAATTTATGTAAAAGATGCACGGATGTCGTAATAGTAGAAAATCTTACCATGCAATCTTCTTGGATGTCACCGTAGTTCACCACGTGCACTAGTGGCATGTATTGACCATAATGTGGAGTAGTTTGATAATAGCTATTGTAATTGTCAAGATGATTAAGAAATGCGGTAAGATGATCTTTCTGCTTACAAGCTAATTCTACTTCATCATTGTTGTAGTAGGTTCTGTCTACCATCTTTCGTACATTTTTTGAAGAATGAAAATAAGCTGTCAATGGAAATAAGTTGTCAAATATTTTTAAATAAATAACATAAATTACTTAATAAATATGGTTGATAAACTCACATCATGGTAGAACTGGAGGCGTCTGCACATCGATTCAGATGTCGATATTACCTTCAATTTCATCTTCCGGACGAATATCAAAGGTGATAAGCATATTAGGCTCAAATGCATAATCCTTGCATAGTGCTTTCCAACTTTTACATTCAAAATAGCAGTAGGTGTCTGCATTGTACAATTTTTCGACAAAAGTATAACCATGCTCGGTCCTCAAATGAACTATCTTTACCTCCATATTTTTTTAGTATTGAAACCAATCTTATCCAAGACATAAATTCTTGCATGGCAGGGGATACGCTAGTAGAATAGTAAAAAATTAAAATTATAAGTTGAAGCAAAAGAAGCAGAAGTCATGCTTAATTACGAAAAAAGACTTGTCATTGTGACTTACTGTATCGACTTCAAAGATTTCATCCAGCATGATCCTGAAGCGTCTACCATCAACTAGGAAAGGCTTGTCGCACAGGCCGCGCTCGTCTTCGCAATATTCGCACATAGAGAATTCCCTTTCATCGTCAGACATTTCCTATGTTCATAGTTGAAACATTTAAAATCGATCTAGGGAAACTACGAGAAAACTGATCAACACACAAATCACTATTACTCAATATGCAACAAGTTGACTTTAGGCCTGTCGTGTCTTTCCTTCCTAAATTATCATCTCACGTATATGATTGGCACTCCTTTTAATATTGCGACCGTCGGTGATGGTGGCTCCTCCATTCGTCCCAAAGTGCATTACACCAAAATGTCTAGCATACTGTAACGAAGGACAAGCAACCCCACGACAATAGTCGGGATTCTTCCTCTCTCTCATATATATATATATATATATATATATATATATATATATATATATGGTGGACACTCGTCCTCACTGAAAGACACAGAAGAAGCCGAAACAGACATAAAGGCAACCCGTTCCATATATCGAGCAATGATATAGAATAAATAAATATTAAAATATGCAACATTTGCAAATACTAATTGCTATACATTGGATCAAATGTTAAAATTCATTAACCTTTTTCTATACATATATTGGATCAAAATTTAAAAATTCCTAGGTTATAACTACCCTAATAATATTCCATTCTCAATAAAAAATCTAATTAAGCAACATTATATACTTCTACGCAACATTTTAAAAGGTTAGGGACATTATATACTTCCGATGAAGCAAAAAAAATCTAATTAAGCATATATAGTAATTAATCATATATATTAATTAAACACTAATTATAGAAAAAATATTATATAAAAAATCAATATTCATCTAATTAACATTTATATATCTAAAATTCATCTAACATTTCTATAACTAAAAGTATAAAAAACTAAAAAAAATTTATCTAAAATTTATATATCTAATTCATCTAACATTTCTATAACTAAAAGTATAAAAAACAAAAAACAAAAAATAAGAAAGTGTGTGTGTGTGTGTGTGCATGTGTGTGTGTGTTCATGCATATGTGTGTGTGTGTGTGCGGGCTCAATTGATGGGAGGGCGGCCATTGCGGCAGGTGCTCACAGCGGGGCGACGGGCGGCAAGGCGAGGCAAGTCGTCGGCGACAGCGACGACGATGGAGCGCGAGCTCGAGGAGGGGGCAGCGCGCGACGGGGGGCAGCACGTCGGGGGCGGCAATGGCGTGGGCAGCGCGTTGGAGGCAGTGACGGCGTGGGTGGCGAGTGCGTTGGGGCAAGTGGTGCGTCGGGGGCGGCGGCGATCTCCTCTGTCCGTAGTGGTCGAAGAGAGACGAAGAAGCAGTGGGAAAGTGAAAAAAAATCAACTACTGCTTATATAGGAGGACCTTTAGATGCGGTTGGTGGCTCCAACCGCGACTAAAGACCCCCCTTTAGTCGGTTGGAGCCACCAACCGCGACTAAAGGTGAATTTCACCAGCCGA